>CM060867.1:10362785-10881942 GCA_030737845.1 Acorus calamus | reverse complement strand
CCCCCCCCCCCCCCCCCCCCCCCCCCCCCCCCCCCCCCCCCCCCCCCCCCCCCCCCCCCCCCCCCCCCCCCCCCCCCCCCCCCCCCCCCCCCCCCCCCCCCCCCCCCCCCCCCCTCCTTTAAAACACCAAATTTTATGATATCCGCAGCTCATAATACACGAGCACAGTTTTTCAACATTCTCTTCTACTTTGAATAATCACTTCATTGGATGTGTAGGACAAATCCCTTAAGGGTATACTTATAATGTACTTTGCTTGCCTTCTCCATTCTCCCCTCTTTCTTTTAAATCTCAATAATTTCCAAATTTGATTTATATTTTGGAAAGATCAATGGTCCCGATGATGCCTCTCATTCGGTTTCAAATAGTGATTCTAAAATTTTCCAATGGTTTCCTTGTGATCCTTACACATCTTGCATACCACATTTATTTGGATTTGTCTAGGTAAGGATCTTATCCAAAGATATGAGCCACTGGAACACCGAAACCTTTAATGGTGCCTTATTCCCCCAAATTTGTTTATAATAGTTAGCCGTCCTAAGCCCTCTTGATTGAGTGCTCATTACCGCTCCATAGAAGTTGTGTTATATGATTTGTGTATTTTATCTTTTGTTCTGGATTGCTTTTACTTTTCTTATATAATTTAGTCTCATTGCTCAATGGTATAACAGAGATGTTTCTAACCATGAGGTTTTGTTAACAATTCATCAATAAAATCAATATAGTCATCCCATTCTAATAGTTTTTTGTGGTATGCAGATCCGTTTTTGTGCCATATTTCAAATACTTAATTGATGGCTTTACATGTTATCTTACCGAGGACCAAGATACAGATCCAGTGGATACGACACAAAAACGGAAGAAGGCCAAACTTAATCCAAAAAGTACAAGAGAGATTTCAACCAAGCATTGGCATCTGAGATCACTGATTCTATCGTCACTATATATGTGCTTCCTCAATGACACAGGAAGTTTGAAGTTTCTTGATTCATCAAATTTTCAGGTTAGTTTTCTCCTTTTCTTGACGACGAACAAATCTCTAGATTCTTTGTTGGCTATATAGAGTTCTTACATCACATATGAAACTGAATAATGTCAAAATATATACTCGTGAAATTGTCCATAATCATCACTTTAGTAGGAACTTTGTTATGATTTACGTTTGTATTAGGGAGCTATAAAATGCAGATTACATGTATTGGTGAGGTCAAAGCAATCATTTGGGCGTGATAAGAAACCCACACATTCAAGAAATGGGACTGATGGAGTTATTGGGCTCCCATGTGTGGTGTTTTCCAGTTTGATATTCAGATATGAGAGCATCTGACTGTGGTTGGCTAGATTTAATGAGATGGACAAGTCTAATAAGTCCCACCACTCTTGACTTATCTAGCAAGTTCCCCAGAAGGGTTAATTTGCAAAAAGTATAATAAATAGTAATTTTTCACTATGTACAAGCTTTTCATAGAATTGAATTGAAATTTGACTATATTATGTCTACAAGGATCTCTCAGTAAAAAATAAGTTTTCGAAAAGAGGAATTGCGATCTGTCACTCTAATTGGGTCATTTTGCTAAATTGTACCGACTATTTTGTAATTTTTGCATCACAATGACAAAAGATGGGGTTTTTTTTTTAATTTTCCTGAGATGTAGGCCTCAGTTGGATGCCCTTTGATTCATTTTGGGGCTCTTCTTGTTTATCTTCAGTTAGACAGCTTGTCTGCGTTGCATGTTTTGGGAGTGTTTCATGCTGTTAATAAAAGTTTATGATGGTGTCCTCTTATCTTTCATGACAACAAGTCATAAAGTGAAGAGATTTTTGTTTATAAATTCTAAGGAATCCAAAAGGGCGCAGCCTGCATATTTTACATTAGAAAATATCATTGTTATTCACCACACCGTGATTCAAAACTTGCTATTACTTTTGACATATGCTTTAACTTCATATACTAGAGTATTCTTCAATTTCTGATAATACATGAGCACATGTTCTTGCAGGTTCTATTAAAACCTGTTGTTTATCAGCTTGTGGTAGATCCACCGGCCTCCCTTGAACATATTCCAGGTGTTCCTAAACTGGAGGAAGTCAATGAAATACTGGTTTGCTGCCTAGGGCAGATGGCCGTTGCATCTGGTTCTGACCTTCTGTGGAAATCCTTGAATCATGAGGTAAGCACGAATCATTCATTCTTTTTTTTAATACTGAAAATGTCACATCATATCCTATATATAAAGCTCTATATTAGAACCATCACCAATACTGAATACAGCCACCTCTCATGCCCATATTATTCATCCAATTTAAATGCCGATCCACTGTTAAACAATTATGTGTACATTTTTATGTGAACCATGCATGGGGAGCTTGTTTCATGTTTGTTTCATGCATGGGGAGCTTGTTCCAATCTAGAGAAAGGTGTAAGATTTTGCTATTTGCTCATACCAACGATACAGCCTTTATTACCAAATCAACTATGCTTTTTTGGGGACATTACTAGTTAATACCCAATGGAATCCAAACTTCTACTTAATAGTGACTGGCAATGACTGCTTAGTTAAGGAAATTACGCAACTCCCCTCTTTCATTTTCATTTCGCAAATCAGCTAATTCTTTGTCCCCATCAGGTGTTGATGCAAACACGGAGTGAGAAGGTCAGAGCACGCATTCTTGGTCTGAGGACCATCAAATACCTTCTGGATCATTTGAAAGAGGAATACCTTGTCTTTCTGGCGGAAACCATCCCGTTCCTTGGTGAGCTTCTTGAGGATGTGGAGCCTGCTGTCAAATCTCTGGCTCAAAGCATTCTTATAGACATGGAAACACTTAGCGGTGAAAGCCTTAGGCAATACCTATAATATCCCGAGGAGGCATATCGGTGTACAGTGGCGGCTGACACCAGTTTTTCCTGGTTCGGTGTTGGCGTCAGCGTGTTCGCAGATCTCTTGGAATATTTATTGTAAGATATGGATGTAAGTTAATAGTTGAATATCAGTTTCAAGTGTAATATCGTGTTGGATCTTTGAAATTTTGTAAGCTGAGGCTAAAATTTTGTGGTGTGCTCAGGTCTTTTTTGAGGTAGAAGGCACACTTCATCTTGTTGTCTCATTGCATGAAATTTTTTCTGTTGATAACTGTAGCAAATATTGGACTGTCTTACACCTCTAGTTGAGAGGGGTAATTGCTGTGTTAAAAAATTGTTAATGAATTAATCATTGCTTTAAATTTCTTCAAATATTAATTTTTATTTTCATTCAGTAAAATCAGGACTTCATTGGAAATTAATTCAGACCCCGAGGCATGAATAACTTGCAGTCCAATAAACTCTTTTTTTATTCTGATGATTTGTTGAGGTGGGGTCTATCAACTTTACTTCTTGTGCCATACAATGCGATTAGAGATTAACATTCAGGAAGTTTCCCATTTTTTTTTTTTTTTTTAAAGGTAGGCATGTACTCTTAATTTTATAAAAGGAAAAGGGTTGCTCAAAATAAACACTTAAAAAAAACACTCACGGAGATAGAAAGGAAGTTCCCAATTGTTGATAAATTATTGTTGAAAAAATAAAGAAATGATTTTTTGTTAATAAATAAATTATGTAACTGAGTTTCTTCTAAAAGATTGTAATAAAAAGTAATGATATTGACTTCACGTGAAAGTTGAAAATCTATGCGTGTCAATCATCATTGTGTTCTTTTTTGTTTTGTTTTTTCGGTTGCGACGCGACGAAGAGCCAATCAATCTAGACCGATTGACGTCACTTCAGGTGGTCCCCCAACTCACTGACATCCACTCAACACCGCGTACGAAGATCAGACGGCCATAAAGGTCGAACTTCACGTTCACGCGGTTTCAAGAGCCGTTCATTTTTTTGGAAAAATCCATATAACCCCCCGTATTTTCTGAAATCTATATATTTCTTCAAAACACCTTTGTAAATTCAAATAACTTTCTGAGTTAAATTTTTATTGATCGAAGAGAAATATTATATGAATATTTTATTTGATTAGCCTTGACGGAAAACATAATATACCAGAAACCCTATATAATGTATTAAAATATAAAAATTTTATTTAAATAACGATTTTACTCATCCGAATGAAATTTTATAATATATTTTTAAATAATTAAAATCATCATTTTCAGAGAATTTTTTTATAATTTTAACACATTTTAAAATTTTTTTGATATTCTGTATTTTTAGGGTTAACCAAACAAAACATTCTTAAGTTTAACTTAGGCTATGTTTGGATGTGATATTAAAATGCTAAGATTCTTAAAAAATTTAGTTTCAAACTCAGTTTTTAAAAATCTATATTTTATTATTAGATTTTCAATCGCAAGAGTTTTTGGTCTAAAAGGAAAAATGGTGGTTTAAAACGCTAAAAGCTGAAAATATGTTTGAATATGAGTTTGAGAAATTGTAACTTTTTAAACGCAGAATCATAATAATTATTTGGATTTATATAAATATTTTTAAAGGGTTACATGTAAAAAAAAAAAAAAACTGGGTTTACGTGGATTTCAGGCAGTCTAAAGCCTATAGAGGGTTATTTAATTTTTTTTAACCTTATTATTATTACATCCCCTGGTCCCCCCCCCCCGAAAGCAAAAAGCGTAATTTCGCGGGATTTCGGACAGTTTTGCCTTTTCAGGCAATAAAAAGAATAATTATATATGTGATTTTATTTTATTTTCCCGTAGAATGTAGGAATCTCTCTCTCAACGCGAACGAACGGACGAACTTCGGGAGAGAGCACGATTTACGAGGCAGAGGAATTCACGTGAGATCTCCATCCCTCTCTAGTTCCGTCTCTTCGTTTTGTTTTCGTTTCATGTCGTCCAGATCTGATTTGCTGAAATAACCTAGGGTTTGTTTTTGGTTGATTCGCTTCTCTTGCATCGTGCAGGTCTTAGATCTGGGTTTTGGATTCTGATTTGATTTTTATTTGCTCAATCTTTAAATGTTAGGGTTTAGAATTCTATTTGTTAGTTTGAATTTTGAGTATTTACTTGCATGTTGTGAGTGTGGTTTAGTGGGTCGTGAAATATATTTTGGGGTTTATTGGTTAGAGGTACATGATCATTTTTATAGTTGTACGGGTTGATTAAAATAAATTATGCATTGCATTTCTCGAAATGATGCCCGGTTAGGAGGACATTGAAGTGAACAGGAAATCAATATTGAACCACCTCTTGGCAGGTTGGTAGAGATACCCCCTCTTCACCTAGGGATCATGGCATGCCCATTGCAAAAATAATTTGGGGCACTTGGATATTTAGTTAGTTTGTGAAATAAAATATCTTTACTAGATATTTTATTGCATCATAGGGTTATTATAATTTGTAATAACTGACATAAGGGTTCTCACTTGCTAAAAGTAGTGATGGAGAAACAAATTTATAGACTGATAAGTGGACCCTTAGTCCTAAAATTTATTAATGTAATTTGCATTAGTTTTGGGTCTTGGTGAGGTGAGACCAATGGTTTATACCAGTTTTTTTCCTTCCAAGTCTGTCAATGTGAAGGGTTTTTTTTCAATGTACTGTGACCATTTTATTATCATTTATCAACATAGCACGACCATGCTCCCCTGTGTTTTTGAAGTTTTTTTTTCTCAAGTGTCTCGTTCTGCTTGTTTTTATTTGATTTGATTATGTTTATTATGGGGCTGTTTCATTGGGTCGAAATTGAAATTGGAGGCAAGCGATCAAATTTAAGTTCTCAGATTTTGAGTGGCTAGTTTCCTCGCTAATTTTATATGTTTGCCACCTGAAATGCACCCTCTTCTCCTGTCAATGCATTTAGACCAAGTTCTTTGGTGCAACTCCATGGAAGGTGTTGACATGGCTGTTATAGGGTTGTAGAATACTTTTTGAATCTCATGGGAAGCTTGTTTCCTAGGTTCAGTACAAGTCTGATAAAAACCGACCCCGCTATTTGGGGCAAGATTTATGCTTATGTATCCTGTTGCATTTTGGTTTAAAATCGGGTAGATTTGGAAGTTTGATTGCTATTGGTTAGAAATAAGTATCACATAAACTTCTGTTTGGGAATTGTTTGGAGAAAAATATCTTGTTTAGATTATGTGACTTTTCAAAAATTCTAATGGAAAGAATGAAATATATCATTGCAATTTAAATATTTTGTTTTATATGCATTTTCTTTTCAAACTACAGTAAGTGATTTTGCCTCCATGGCTCCATCTTAACAAATCTGTATCGTCCTATTGTCAGAATCCCATTGGTAAGATTAACTCTGGAAAATTAGTGAAGTATTAATTGTTCTTAATCAATGCAAGGATAAATTGATTATTTGGTGTACATCTAGTAAAAAGCCAATGTGGGTTTTGTTCTTTGAAAGTCTTGCAAGAATCTTGCATGTAGAGGGTGACTTTCCAGTGCCCGAAGTGAGGAAATTCTCTATCCCTGCTTTGTGGAATCGAACATCCTGAAGTTTTATTTAGTCAGTTGACTTTGTTTTTTTGGCCAAGCTCCCTATGTAGCTTTATTCTTGAAGTGAGCTCTTCTTTCCAACTTCCCCATAACATTTTTTTCTTTTTTACAAAAAAAAAAGGTCATAAAATATTGGATGATGAGAAGTTTTGTTTATTGATTTTGTAAATGTAAGTATTTTTTTATTGATTTTTTGATTCAGCTGCAACATGATCAAGGCACTGGTCATTGTTCTCTACTATTTTCCCATGAATATGAATATGGTACACAGAAAATCAGGTGCATAGACTTTTTTCATAAACATTAACAAATTTGGTCTTTTTAGTTGAACATAATATTATGCTGAAGCCTCTGCTTTTTTCTGCTCAATTATCCGCCTTTTTCCTTTTAAGATGGTTGTAATTTATTTTGTCATCATACTTGGTCTGATTTTTTAATCTCTTTTCTTCCATTGTAGGGTTAACGAGAAACAGTCGTTGGTGTGCATTATGTCGGGGTTGAAGCCCAGTGATGCTGTTGAGCAGGAATGTGGAGAAACTATGGGAGATCAAGTTGATGACCAAAATGTGGGAAATTCTGTGCCCTCATATCAAGAGGAGGTAGCTACCTTCAACTCTTTCTACAAATTCTGCTATTATATACAGCCTGCCAAAATATGAGTTGTTATATCATATATTATAAAAAATGTATGAATTAAAATGTGGGAAAATGATGGAATACCTTGATGTATGTAGTAACAATCTACGTTCATATTTTTCAATGAAACCACTTACTTGTTCTGATTTGGCTTGTGCATTCTTCATTTAATTGTCAATTTTTTTCCTAGATTACTCTTTAATACAAGTTCTTGCACATTGCCTATTCTTGGATCTTGTTGTGCATGGTGAAGACTTATGACTTTAGAATGCTAATGGTAATCTTGTGTGGTAACTGGTAATGCTTGTAGTGGATTTGATGTTGGTTGTATTGCGTTGTAGGAAGAAGTGATGAAGAAAAAATATGGGGGACTTCTGCCCAAGAAACCACCTCTCATATCCAAGGTAGAGTTATTAGCAAATTAATTGTTTTAAACTATTGATGGTTGCCCTTTATGTATCTCATCACAGAGGGTTGTTGCAACAATTGTCTTTGTTTTAATTTACCGGAAAGTTTTCTGAAAATTCGTTGTTCCCTTCCAGGACCACGAACGTGCTTTCTTTGATTCTGCTGATTGGGCATTGGGGAAGGTATTTTATTTATCTATATATTGATATATAGGGAAAGCTGAGATTTTTATCATGCATCTATGCGGACTCCTGCACTGTTTGCTCCTTAAAATGGTTACAATAGAAAATTTGAAACCACCTAAACAACTACTTCACATTGGATTGTCTTAAAAATAAATCTGCTTGCATACATGTGCAGTGAAATTGCATAAATGAGTTACATGGACACCAACTCTGGATTATACTGTCATACAGTCAGATAGCCAATGAAGATTCTTAAGGAAACTGTATAGGTTTTGAAACAATATCAATTATCAATATTATTTCCTTGTTAAATCACTAAGTTAGAGACTCAAGCCTTCTTGATCTGCTGTCCAGCCTGGCACCTTATGCCCATGTCCAACACAAACATCTTTTGCCATCATTGTCATTCTTTATTGGCAAGCAGAATTTTTATTCATCCACTGATTGATATGGATGATAGAGACTGCTGGAACACTGCAGATTTTAAATCTTGGTTAGCCATCATTGGGGGGGTGCTCTTATTCCATCTGGTTGTATCATCTATTTCTATGCTGAAGCGATTTATTTGTGTATTTCATTTGTTCCTGATGGAATTGGTGATGTCTTGGATTTGTGGCAGCAAGGTGCACCAGTAGAAAAACCCAAAAATTTGATTGAAGCTCTACGGCCAAAACTGCAGGTATTAGTTCTGATTTCTTTCTTTACACACACACACACACAATCTTGATATGATTTATGCTTTTCGAAATTCTCATTTGATATCTTCTTATATATCTACGCCCCTTAATTTTCCCTGGATTCCAGCCTACGCCTCATCAGCAAGTTCGTTCCAGGCGATCAGCATATGCTCCAGCTGATAGTGAAGGTAACCTTGTGAACTTTCTTCGCAGAGTTGTCTGCACCTTCTGTTTATCCCCCAATATATGTTATTCTTCTTTAGTGATCAAATTCATCAAATGGCTCTCTCTTTTATGACAGATGGAATGAACGCCGCTCATGAGGATCCAAGCAATGAGTAAATTCCATCAATGAACTTTTCACCACCAGTCCTAGTGTGGTGAGAGGATCTCATATCTGTTACCATCTCTATGAATAAACAGCATCGTTGGGGTTTGCATTCTTGCTACCATGAGAGTGAATTACGCTGTAGCGTTTTGCGCAGCCGAGATGTGCTACTGCTAGCTGGGACTGCCCCAGTAACCCCAAGTGTTTTTTGAACTCACAATCGTAATTTATGTTCGGTAGAAGAAATGCATCCTTTTAAGAACATAAGAACATATTCCTGCATAGCATCCTACTTTCTAGGACGGTTATAATATGTTGCCAGGTTCAAAATGCATATATAATTTGCAATGTGAATTGGTCCTTGGGAGGGTTCCTTCTTGTGCATTTCTTCTGGAAATTGTTGGCTTGCAGCCCCTTTTTGCAGACTTTTTTATTTTAGTTTTGAAGGTATGTACTTGTCCATTGGAGTAGCATTAGAAGAAAAAAAATGAAATATACATTTTGGATGTATGAAATGCATATTTTTTTATTGACATGTGTCGTTCATTTAAACACGTACTAATAACTGCATTGATATGAATTTTTTTCAAAAAGGGGCTACATTTTTAGCTGTTTCTAATAGTAATTTATTTAGAAGTTGAGATCCTACCGAGCGCCCCGAAGAGATGTAGTACTCTGAAGGGGATTCCCCAACAATGCCTTTAATATCGAAACCTAGCAATGTACGTTGTAAAACTTAGAATTGTAATTGACGAGTCAATCTGATGTTTGGATCAAGTTTTTTCTTCTTTTCTATTTTTGTTTTTGTGCGACTAATTAATAAACTATTTTTTTACTGTTCAAAATATAATCATATATATCTCATTAAAACTCCATTGCAACATATACATCACTAGATGATGTATATACCTCGTTAAATATTTTTTTCGGTTTCTTAACTAATGTAATAACCCAATCAATATATTTTTATTACAATACTAATGTTTATTTTGAAGTTAACGATAGGCGAACTCCTTAATATATTAAGGGTTGGACGAACGCCCAATTAAACATTCATAAGGAAAAGAAAAATAAAGGCCCCTGGGAGCTGAGTAGAAGGGAATTCTACTTGAACCCACTAAATCAATACAAATCTATCCATTTGATACTACACTTATTTGAGTTCACTTAATTCGAAATGGAGCGATGTACAATTTTTATAAAAACATATATCTCATTAGATAATGTATGTTATAAAAAAAAAACACGTGTGATATGAGTTTTAATCGATAAAAATGACTCAGTCTAACATTGTTAATAAATAAATAATATTTTGGGCTGCTAGTTTAGGCAGATGTTGCAAATATGTGATTTCTTTATAATATATAAAAATTATATGAAGGATAAATGACAATCAAAAGTGTAAGGTTCTCCTAAATTGAAGATAACAGATGGATATAAAGTTTTGAAATTATTATCTTACTGTAATAATTTATTCATGTTTCACTTCTTCTTTTTTTGTTAATAATGCATCCCATCTTCTTCCCTAATCTCAGTGGAAGGTTCTACGAACCAACGTGAGTCTTGTCACTTCTGAGTTTTCTAGGAGTGATTTAAGTTTGACCCAATCAAATATTAGGCCTTATGAAGTAGTAGTGTTAGTACCCTAAATTCAGGGTAAAGGAAAGCTGAAGCTTTACGATGAGGACAGAATCATATAGTATAGTTTTATTTTTTTGGTAAGTTCATCCAATCATATATTATAGTATAGTTTCTTGTCGCAGAGAAATATTGAATTGTGAAACTAGGATAGCTATTTGAATCTGATGTGGGGTCCATGATTTTTTTTCTTTCAAATTTAAAAATACAAAAAATGGATTTAGCATATCTGAATCGGAGAAGTGTGAAATCTCTTTTTCTTGTCATGGTTTGTGTTTACCCTTGCAGTCCCTTTTTATTTTAAAATTTTGAAACATATGTTTTATTATTCTTGTTGTGATCTATCATAATCTTGGAAATGATGGTTATGGAAATAGTTTCAATTATATTAGTCCTATTCTAACATTATTATTTTAGTCTTTGTCTTATTATTTATATAATTATATCATAAATTAACTTTGACAACCCGCTAAAAATTTTACCAATTTAATGTCACTTTTTAGTATGAGCATATTCATATCTATAATCCAAAATTCAATCGTATCTATCCCCTCGTTTTCGATTCAATATACATTAGTAGTTGATCAATGAGGTGTATATATTATTAAAAAAAATTTATAATTGAATTTCATACAATATAATTCATTTTTATAAAAATATATAATTAATTAGTAGGGGTGGTAAACAAGTCGATCTTTGACATGTTCAAACTCGGCTAATTTATAATTAGACTCGACTTGAATTCGGTTCGTCGTGTTCAAGCTCGACTCAGCTCAGCTCATTTGTAAAGAGAGCTTATTTGTAAAGGCTCGAGCTCAGGCTCGTTTAACTCAAAAAGCTCGTTTAGCTCAGAAAAAACTCGTCTAGCAATTAAAATATGTAAAAAATAAATCACATGAAAAAAATAGACAATTATATTAAAAAATTATCATTGAACAATCATATTCGAAACAATTGTATATATTCGAGTTCGGCTCGTTTATAACCGAGCTTTAAATATTGTTCAAACTTCGCTCGTTTACAACCGAACGAGCTCCAACCAAGCCGAGCCCGAGCCAAGCCCGAGTGGCTCGACTAATTTACCACCTCTAATCATCAGAGAAGTTATACAATTTCTTTTACAAATCAAAATATACATAAAATTTGTCTACGAGGTAGTGATTTCCACCCCCTCATATATTCACCCCACCCATTCATTTCTTTTCCCACCCAAACATTTTTTTATATATATTGCAACCCCACCCAAATCATCTCATAAAACCCTCTCTCTCTCTCTTTGCTCATCCTCTCCTTAGAAAACGAGAGACGGTCCCCGGGAAGTCATTGCTTTTTATGTTGCAGTGATATGTTCGGTTGCTTTTTTGGGGAAAAATATTGTTCTTCGAGCGAAAGTTTGTACTTAGTTAATCAGGTTTGTGTTTTGGGGATTGGATTTTTATTTATTTATTTTATAACAAATTTAGGTATGTAAAAATGTGAAATGGGTTTGGCTTGAGAAATGAATTTTGGGTGTCATGTTTGATTGGGGGGGGGGGGGGGGGGGGGGGGGTGTTTGTAAATTATGGTTTTATTAATATTTAAAAGGGGTGGGGCATCTAACGGGATGGTAATAGAGACCCCCTTTGTCTACCATTATCCATCCAAAGATTCATACGACTCATTAGGGTGGTAATAGAGACACCCTAATGAGTCGTCCAATATGATGATTCATACGTTAGCCGCCACGTTTACTCTATCACATTTATGATGATGGTCATCTCTTGTTTTGTTTAATATATATGATAATCATCTTTTGCTTTGTTTTCTTTCTAAATTTTTATTTACCAAATCAGACACTAACACAATTTTAAGCAAATCCAAAAATGCAAACCAATGGTCAGATATCGTGTTCATTCAAACCTTCTGTGCTTTCTTCTAGAGACTACTATGAATCCAAATACCCTCAAATTTTATTTAATACAGATCATCTACCTGTGCACAACTCAACCCCTCCCCCCAAGACTTGTTTGTCTTATTTACCATTAAAAAAATTAAACAATTGTCTTTGCACCCATTTATTTGACCAACCCTATGATAATCTATCCTGATTCGAGTATGTGTATATAAACCTTTGAACACAACTTCTAAACCAATCTAAATAAGTTCCTTAACAAAGGCTTCTGCATTTGCATAGATGACTTCCTCCCTATTACACTCTTTCGGCCTGGCCGGACCGACGCCGAGGCTCGGTGTCCGTCGATGTCTGCAAACAAGAGCTCAAGCCTTTGGAGAAGGTAAAATCTCCCTTTTACTTTTGTGTATGTATGGAGCACTGTATACTCAATCCCTTTTACAGCCCATTTTATAATTGTTACGTCATCTACACAGTGTATAAAATCGCATATCTGGTTATCTCACTATATATTATAAATAAAATAAAAAATTACGCATTCAATTCGTATGAATATATACATGATTTTTTATATAAAATGTATTACGTTAGTTAATATATATTTTAAAAGAAAAAAAAAGAGAATGTGTGTAGGTAGCAAAAGCAAAGATGAAATTATCATTTTTCTTTTCTTACATACAATCATTCTTGAAGTCTTCTTTTTTTTTTTTAGTTCTCTATTTCTCATATCATAAAAAATACGAGGTTCGAAAATGTAAAAAATACATGCTTTCAATTAATTCTAGTGTGTATATATATATATATATATATATATATATATATATATATACGCGAGTGATAATATGCGGGTCGTGCGGTCGTGCGGATTCGACGTGAGTCGTCCGATCGCGGGTCCATCGCATCCAACGGTCGAGATGAATTGCCCCCGACCGTCTGATGCGATGGACCCGCGATGGACCCGTGATCGACGGCTCATGGTCGACGCCGCATGACCGCACGACCCGCACCGTATCATTTCCATATATATATATATATATATATATATATATATATATATATATATAACTTAGACCCTTTATAATTAGATGCAACAATTACAAGGGATCCGAAAATTGGTCAAAGTGAGAGGCCAACAGAATATATAGAAGCGTTGGTTGCAAGTTCTACTTTGTTTTTTTTAAAAAAAGATTGATCATCCCTAACATTTCTTTTCGGTGAAAATTAGTGATACAGCTTGTTTAATCAGGCTCAATTTCTTCTATAGTAAATTTATCCATGTTTAACTTGCTTTCTTCGGCAGGGAAGCCGTCGATGAATATCGTCGACGTGAACTTGGGAACCCTAAGAGAGAGGATGGAACAGGTGAGGGTGCAGGAGAAGATGGACAGGTGGTGCAGAAGCAGTAATGGGTGGTACTATCAATCTGGGTATGATTGTAAGCTGAAAAGAGAGAGAGATTTACATGAGCTCCTACAAGTTGTTGAATTGGCTGCTGGGACTTTTGGATTCACCATCCTCACTTGTACACTCTGCCTTTGCCTTGTCTCAGCTGCAATTCACTTGGGGCAATTGAATTGATGATGTGTAGTTTGTATACAAGATCCAATTATGGTTTTTTGTTTTTTGGAAAAAAAATAAATTCATTGTACTCACATTAAGTGTTGTAAATTGGAATAACAAATAAGGCAATTGTTACTCTGAATCCTTCCTATCCTCACTTTTGTAATACTGACGTGTTTGAATTTTTTTATGGTATGTACTTGTTCGGTTACATATTTTTACAAAAGTAAGAATAATATGGAAAATGTTACACTTGTCCAATTTACAATCCAAAACAAATAGTCCGATCATGTTTTTTATTTTTTAAGATCATATATCTTATCTAACGAAAGTATGCATATTTATTAACAATAATGATTTTTGGGCCCCAACTGATAGGCCTCATTCCAAACCCCATGAGGAGGCAAGGTTAAAATCTCACATTTACCATTCATTAACTAATCCCTTATTTCATGGAGGTAGTTACAATTTCATCATATTTTGTTGTTCTTCCTTCTTTAAAAAACAATTAATTCAATTGAAAGTAATTGTTTAAAGAAAATACATTAATTGATTCGTCATATGTAGAGGATCAGAAAACAAAAACACGATTCCAGTTTTTGTGAGGAATCCTTTTTTTTTTTGGTGAGGAAATGATATGTTTGTGTTCCAAATTTTATGAGAAATTCATTCATTTTTTTGTGAGGAATTGATTTGTTTGTGGTGCATACAATCAATGGCGATCGTTTCAGGTTAGTCAATTTGATCAAAATAAAACATTTTGATCCGAGTTGAGAATGTTTAATCTTTTACATTCAGTTTGAATCTTCGTTTATATTCGTGCGGTTGGAGTTTCTATTTGAATCTAGATACATGTACGATGTTTCTAAATTATATATGCAGATTGTGTTTCCTTACGATTTGATTTCAGATACACCGTTTTGTTTTCAGATACAGGTGGATTTTTATTTTCAACCCAACATTTGTTGAATTAAAGATTGATTATGACACATTTTTTTCACTTAAGCAATTTTTTATTTTACATGGTTAGTTTGTGGCATATAGTATCTGAAAGTTTTTCATATATCATTATATCATTACGTTCCAGATACATCTTTTTTCATCCAGATATAGGTCGGAGTTTCTATTTGATTTCAGATACACCATTTTGTTTTCAGATATAGGTGAATTTTTATTTTCAATCCAACATTTTTCAAATTAAAGATTGATTATGACACATGTTTTTAACTTAAGTAATTTTTTATTCTACATTGTTAGTTTGTGGCATATAAAAGTTTTTCATATACCATTATATCATTCTGTTCCATATACATCTTTTTTCATTCAGATACAGGTCGGGTTTCCATTTGATTTCAGATACACCATTTTGTTTTCAGATACAGGTGGACGATTTTTTTGTTTTTGAGTGATTTGCCGAATCGTCTTCACGCCTTTTTTTTAGAAGTCGGTTACACAAGGTTTAAATGGGCGTATGTTTTAATTGGGAGATAATTTTTGAATCAGTTATGAAGGGTATAAGGTCTTTGCCATTTTTACATTTTTTAAAAGTTAAATAAGGAACAAATAGAAGAATGACACCTATTGAGACTCATGGGACCTAATTTTTGAGGCCCAGATAACATAATTGATTTATAAAATGTGAAGAATATACTCTAAAATGATACCCTTTATAAACAAAATGTAAAATTCTTTTATGTATATCTCATTATAGTAAGTGAAAGGGACTAACAAGGCATATGCGATTGTATTTGAGATTGTAAAAAAAGACCGAGTGTAACAATGCTTTAATAATAATAATAATAAAGTGCATTCACAATGAATTGAATGCATGACTGGATTAGGACTACAGGATTATGCTTTAATAATATCAACGCCCAACATGACAGACAAGCATAGAAACATCATTTCTCAGTCTTTGAAATGCACATTGATACATTATTTGAAGTCCATAGTATTCTAACAGAAACATGTAGATAACAGTCATTGTTGGGCACCCATTTTTTTTCCATTGAATGTAACAGGTGGACCCAGTTGTCACCAGATCTATAGTATAATAAATATATATATGAATTATAACCAGAGATGTAGACATCATAGATAGGGTACACAACTTGCTTTATTCATGTGAAATAGAATAATAGTCTAGCTTTTTTCATGTTTATAGTCTTGCATTGGCCGGCAGTAATATCAAAGAATATTCAAAACACTAGTCAACAAAACAAGCCAAGAATACAAAAAAACAAGCAAAAACCAAAGACATGACCACACCATTATCATTTTCACATCACCAAGACATCCATCTAACAAAAAAGGAACTTGCAGGCCACATAGTCCATGGACCACTAGACCCATGTGAACTGAGTCCACTGTTATTTATATTCATAATGTTATTAAATCCGTCAACAAAGACTTTTAATCTGTGTAGATTAAATAAATCAGATTCAGGTACTATTTTGATAATTGATATATATCTAAATAAAACTATTAGTAGGGGCTATCACAGATTGTTGTACAACAAGGAAAAGCTAGGGATTGAAATCAGACTCCAAGGCTCACCTATTTCAGAGATCGTAGAACAAGAATACAGTTATTATTTAAAATTTGAAAATTATATTTAACATGTGAGATTATTGAATTCAAAAACATATAACACAACATGTACAATTTTATAATATGTCAATTTCAGATTATTTTTTTTAAAAAAAAAACATATCTTGATGTGTGTATGAGTGTATCCACTTTTAAATCAATCCAGAATATCAGATAATTTTTTAGTCTTAAATTTTGTTGGAGTTTATTAGACGTTATTTTCTTTGATCCATAAAGCATTGATATATTTTCAAGTTTAGAAGTGTAGAATACCTGAAAAGATGAGGAGTGTAAGCTCTGGGAAGAGAGATTGTTGCTTACATTATCAGAAAAGCAACCATGTCAAAATTGACGGGGAGGCATGTCTACAGACACATACCAGTATTAGACTCAACTAAATATGACATTTCATGAAGAGTAGGCTACAGTACTGCTGCAGCTTCTTGTTTTTTCAGTCCAAACACATTTTCAAACAATTTTGGGGCCATCGGAGGGAGATTCATCGGCAACGGAGCCATGAAATTTACAATCTTTTCATGAACATTGTACCTGAAAATTACAGGAAAATAAATGGTTCACAAATCACAATAGCCTACGGAACTGGACAGAAACTGAACATATTGGGCCTAATGTTAATTTGGGGACAAAGTTACGTTCAATCCTTTTTGCAACCCTATTTGTAGTAGACAATTGTTTTGATTTTTTTAAATATATATACACTTCGCAAACATATGAGTTGAACACGTATTTTTTACGTTTTTTTTGTAAATAGTGAATATATAGTGTTAGTAATATGGTGACAGCAAATGGAGGTGCAAAACAACAGATTGTATCACCACCATTTGTTTTCTGGTTTCTTTGAGAGAGTTGGTGCTTCTTAGTGTACAAAGGTTTGTTTGAATTCTTTTTGTTTGGAGATTGCTCATCCCCTTCATTTGAGAGATTTAGTGAATCAAAGCTCCTATTCTATTTGGGGATAACTGTACCTTATCTTGCGGCTCTTGGAGGCACGCCGATCGACAATTTTTCTTTTCTTAGGTTGAAGCTTTTTCAGAGCGTAGAAAGCTCGTTCTGGCGACAAGAAATAGAAATTTATCATTGGTTAATTACACAGTTTACAATGGAAATAAAGGAAGGGCTTCATAAAATTTTCAACAACAAAAGAGTTTTCCACATTGCCTACAACAGGGGTTATGCAGAAATATTTAGCCTGGACGGCATGGCTTGAACAAGTAGGCAGAGAGAAGAAAAGGAAAACAATATGTTACTAGAGTAGAACACACTAGGCCTATCAGATCCTTGAAGATTTAACATGAATACTACAAAAATGCCAAGTAATATTAAGGTCCCTCAACTATTCAGTTTTGAGGTTTTCTGTTGAGCATCACCTCTTGCAGACATTTGTTTTCCCACTCTTTTAAGATACAAAGTTTGTCATGCATTCTTAACCAAGTCCAGAAGAGAGAGAGAGAGAGAAAAAAGAAGAAGAAGAAAACAAATGATCAGAACACTGCACTCAAGAAAAGTCATCATCACCTACTTCCTATCATCAACAACCAAAAATAGTCATTTTTTGCAACAATGTGCATTTATTTCTGCAAGAACAGGGCTTGCGAGCACCACCACCGCAAGGCGTTGCCGTCCGATGAGTTTGGGGCATCCGATGGAATTGTCGCTGAGAACAGTGGTGGCCGCCATAGTTTGAAATGCGGCCGCACGTACCGGTACGTGTGGCCGCACATGCTGATGTGCGCCCCCGGGCGCACATTATACCCAATATGCGGCGCACGTTTGAATTCCGTTCGAACAGAATTCAAACAGTCTCTTACCGTTCGAATTCCGTTCGAACGGACTTCGAACGGTAAGAGGGCGTTCGAAGTTCAGTTCGAACGGACTTCACGATAAAACCTACCTCTGAGTTGAACGCAATTCGAACGGTAAGAGACGTCGAATTCCGTTCGAACGGGGGTTCAACAGGGATTCGAACGGTTCCTTACCTTAGGCGACCGCATGTTCGGTACTCGGCCGCATATGCCATGTGCGGACCCCACCGCACATGCGGTCCGCACATGGTTTTGAACTATGGTGGCCGCTCCTGTCGCTCCTGCCGCTTCTGATGCTACTACCAGTGACCCTGTCCCCACCCCCGTTGTGTCGTCGTTCCCCCAAGATTCAAGGATACACTCAGGCCAGACCTGGGATCCCTCTTGATCCCCGTCAGGAACACCGATTCCCGGGGTCCTCGTTCTTCTTCCGGCCTTCCATCCCCACCGAGGTCTCAAGGATGCACTCAGACTCGACCTGGGATCCCTCTTGGACTTCATCTGGGGAAGGTGGATCGGGGAGGAACATCCTTTTCTGTGGGTCATAGGCAAAATGTTGGCCATCAGTTCTTTACGCTTAAATCGAATCAATGTTCTTGATGCTTGGGTTTTGGCCACTGGGCCAGAAATTGTAGAGATCTAGTGATGTGTCGGAAGTGCCGGAAAGTTGGGTCATCGCGGGTTTCAATGCACCAGACCTCCGGAGCCACTCAGATGATTCCCAAGTACAAAGCAATTTGTGCGATCTCCAGCATCTTTGAATACTATCTCTGTCGATATTCCTAGAAGTATTCAATTTGATAGAAGTGTGGAATTTCTGAGCAGATGTGTTATTGGAATCTGGAAGGGCTCGTGTAGTGTGAACTGGAAGGAGATAAAGGTGAGGCTACAATCAAGATGGAAAGGCATCAGAGGTTGGAGATTCATAAGCCTCAGCTACAATTCTTTCTTGATTAGAACTCCATCGCTTACTGCTAGGAATTTAATCCTCAAGGAACGCCAGCTGATCCTTGATAAAGGGAGGATTGTTTTTAATCCCTGGTCTCCTGACATGGGTAAATTGCGTCCTCCCCTAATCATCTCGGAGGTGTTTCTTAAAGAAATTCCTTTACAATGGCATGACAGACTGACAATTACTCTCTCCATAAAATGGTTGCTCCTTTGGGGAAGGTTCGCAATGCTAAAGAAGTGATCTGCATCGGCGAAGATTATCCGTTGGTAAAGGTGGACTTGGAGAGGATGGCCGGATGTCCCCTTCCGTCCAAAATTGCCGTTTCTGTAGATGGTGATTCTTTCTGGGTGGATATTCTGCCCACACTGTTCACGAGAAGGAGAAATATGTTGATGTACTTAAGAAAAACATTCCTTCTGACCCACAATCGCATTTATCTCCAGCTTCGTCAATGCCTCCGCCTCCTCCTGATTCCACCATTGATGACTCGATGTCGAGTCGAATTTTGTTTGACTCAGTGAACCGGTATGACTCGGTCCCCTCTAAGGTAAGTCCAGCGAGTCACGGGTTAACTCATGATCACATTGAACGGTCGTCTGAGGATCCACGTATCCTCGCGGATTCTTTGGTCCCACCAGGCGTTGATTTTCAAATCGACAGTTGGCGAATTAAATTCTGGCACTAATCATTACCTTCTGTTTCGGAGGAATTCAAAATTCAAAAACGTGGAGGATCATTCGTTGGATTGCATTAATTCACCCAGTTGGCTAATCGTTAGGCGTTCTCATCAACCACGTGTATCAAATAATTATCATTCGGGGACCCAGACAGCTGTCACATTATTCAACGCGTTTTCTAGCCTCACTGATGATCGACACGTGGTAAACTCCAGCCCCGCGATTACTGATTGCAGCGATTCTTCGTTGAGTCAGGAGAGGGAGGACTCAGAGGCGGTAATTGCGAACAAGGATCAGGATTCCGTTTTAGTAAGTCTGAGATATTCGGATCTGGATCACATTCGGCGGATGACATCTCCTTAATTGACAGCTCATTTATTTCGTTGTCAAGCCAAAGAAGTATTACTAAAGACCGATTAAAAGGATTCAAAGTTGGTCGGATTCGGGTCAATCCGAAGGTTAAACGGGTATTCGGCAGATTATTTTCGGATCTTCTCTCTTCGTCCCTACCCGTTTCTGCACGGTCAAATGGACATCAAAATGGGTATTTTCCCTCCTTGGGGAAAGATGTACGGAGCTCCATTGTTCCTTTGCAAATGATTAATAAGATTTCTATTCATATGCATGATGTTCACATCATCTCCATTGCTAAAGATTTGGGGTTTACAGTTTCTGCCTCGTCTGACAAATTCCTTAAGCGATGGCATGCGCCGCCTGTTGATAGGGGTCAAAATGACACTCTCACTGTCAGAAGGAGAACTAAGCTTCCGAAAGGCTATAGAGAGCTTCTCAACCTAATGAAAGGGGAAACTTCCTGGGGCTCCTCTCATCCTTCTAAGTTGAGACGTAAAAGGACAGGTGCTAGTGAATTGGATGCTGCTGATCAGTTTCAGAAAGGGTTTAAATGTTTTCTATGAAGATTTTATCTTGGAACATCAGGGGTTTAGGGGATGTGAGAAAAAGAGAAGCAGTGAAAGGTCTTCTAGCGCATCATAAGGTGGATGTTTTCTGCCTTCAGGAGTCTAAGATCCAGTCTGTGACTCCATTGTTGATTAGACAATTTGGTGGTTGTTCTGTTTTTGATGTGACCTCCCTTCCGGCTATCGGTTCTTCTGGAGGAATCATAGTAGGATGGAGGAAACATAAATGGAGGCTTGATTGATCAGAAAATTGGACAATTTTCAGTATCTATTGTTATCGAAGATGTCAATTCTGTGTCTCGGTGGATGTTCACAGGAGTGTATGGCCCTACGGATGATACTTTGAAAGATCAGTTTTGGATGGAATTGCTTGAATGTCGGTCTTTTAGCACGTTTCCTTGGTGTGTCATGGGGATTTTAATGCCATAGTCTCTGTTAAAGATCGAAGTTCTTCTTTGGGGCCAATCAGTGGTTCTAGAGGCTTTCGGGATTGGATTTCAGACTCCTGCATGATTGAAATTCCTCTCTCAAATAAAAGATACACTGGAGTAATCTTAGGGACATTCCTACATTGTCTCAGATTGATCGTTGTTTTGTTGACTTATCTTGGGATGATTTCATTCCTCTGGTCCGATTGGATGGATTGCCTCGAACGGTGTCTGATCACAATCCTATCCTTCTGTCTTCTTCAAGTGACGACGTTCGGTCGTCTCATTTCAAGTTCGAGAATTGGTGGCTCCTCGAAGATGGTTTCCATGAGTTGGTCAAATCCTGGTGGGCTTCTGCAGCAATGATTGGCAAGGGAGCTCGGAAGCTATCATGCAAGCTCAAATTCATTAAAAGTAAGTTTATCGAGTGGAGTAGGCAAATAAGACTCCATTGCCGGGCTCGGAAAACATCATTGGAGGATTCCCTTCAACGTTGGGAGATATTGGAGGAGAATGGTCCTCTTTCCTCTTCGGATCTTGAAGAAAGGAAGAAAGCAAAAGAAGAATTTCTTGTCATCCTTAAGCAAGAGGAGGAGTATTGGCGCCTAAGATCGAGAGCAGTTTGGCTCAAATCAGGAGATGGGAATACTAAATTCTTTCATCGGGTTGCAATTTCTAGAAGACATCAAAATCTTATTACCTCCATTTTGAAAGGTAATGAAAAATTGGTATCTAAGGAAGATATTGAAAACCATATTGTGGATCATTTCAAATCTTTCTTTCGCAAAGATAGCTCTTGGCTCCCGACTTGGCATGATGACTCTCTTCCTTGCCTTTCCACTGATCAACAATCCTTTCTTGATGCTCCTTTTGTGGAAGAGGAAGTGAAAGCTGCAATACTTGGCATGGATGGAGATAAAGCTCCCGGTCCCGATGGCTTCTCTATGAAATTCTTCCAATGCTTCTGGCCTACAATTAAGGAGGACGTTATGGAGATGATGGAAGAATTTTACGAATGTCGCCACGGATGTGGGTGACTCAACGCAACTCATATTGCTCTAATTCCAAAAAAGAATGGCACGGAACGTGTTAGTGATTTCCGACCCATTAGCCTTCTTAACAGCTCGTATAAAATTATTGCTAAGGTGCTAGCAATTCGGCTACGAAGAGTGATCCCAGATCTGGTGGACCTCAGTCAATCGGCTTTTATTAAAGGTCGGTCCCTACTTGATGGTTTCCTTGTTGCCCAAGAATGTGTATCTGGAGCACACAAATCAAAAAGAAAAGGTTTTCTTTGCAAATTGGATTTCGAGAAGGCTTATGATTCGGTCAGATGGAATTTCCTCTGGAACATTTTGGTGGACTATGGCTTCTCCTCTAAATGGTTGTGGTGGCTAAAGGAATGCATCAGCACGGTCAAACTTTCAATTCTTGTTAATGGTAAAGCAGTGGGTTTCTTCAATTCGGGTAGGGGTCTCCGTCAAGGGGACCCATTATCCCCCTTCATATTCATCCTTGTGGCAAATATTTTGGGCAGACTGATCAAAAAGGGGGTCTCTCAGAATTGGATTCATGGTCTTGAAGTATCAAAAGGTGGATCTCGGGTCTCTCATATCCAATATGCAGATGATACCATTCTCTTTTGTGATGAGCGAGAAAGCAATCTTGATGGGTTCATCTTCATCTGCAAATGTTTTGAAATTTTGTCTGGCCTCAAGGTGAATCTGAACAAAAGTAATCTTTTTGGCATTAACATCCCCTTTGATGAGGTAAATCAAATTGCTTCAAGATTCAGTTGCAAAGCCGCTGCCTTTCCAACCAAATATCTTGGTTTACCTCTTCATACTTCCTCTCTTCGTAAGAGAGATTGGGCTCCCCTTATTGACATATTCGAAAAGAAATTGAAAGGTTGGAAGGGAAGATTGCTTAGTTTGGGTGGAAGATTGGTGCTTCTTAATGCGGTACTCACAAGCCTTCCCATTTATTTCCTCTCCATTTTCAAAATTCCAAGTGGCATTCTTCAAGTGATAGACAAAATAAGAAGAAGATTCTTATGGAATGGCACCATTGAGGGGAGTTCGCGACCTCATTTGGCTAAGTGGGAGCTTGTTTGTCGTGCAAAAAAAGATGGTGGATTGGGTGTTCTGAATCTTCGTAATATGAATAAGGCTCTCTTAGGGAAATGGCTATGGCGGTTGATTACTGATTCGGATTCTCTTTGGATTCGAATAATTCGTGAGAAATATTACAAAAGGTGCTCAAGGTTAGAGTTGATTCCTCTCATCGGGTGGCAATCTCCAAACTGTGGAAATATATCCTAGAGAGTGTGCAGGCAATAAAAGAGGAATCCACATTCTATCCGGGTAATGGCATTGCAATTAAATTTTGGAAAGATAATTGGCTCCATGGTTCGTCTCCGACTAGTCTCTATCCAATTCTTTTTCAGGTGGCTGCAAATGTGGAGGATTTGATATGTGATGCTTAGACCTGCAGCGAGAATTCTATTATTTGGCTTCCGCGGTTACGTCGTGATCTAAATGATATGGAGACTTTGGAGTTAACTCGTTTCCTTGAGTTACTTCAAGGTATTGATTTAAATTTGGAAGATGAAGACGTGGTGAAATGGAGAATGGCTCTGCAACTTGGGTTTTCGGTCAAATCCCTATATAGGAAGCTTAACAAGGCCTCGTCTACCATTCCGACAACTAAAAATCAGAATCTGATTTGGGGAACACTTGCACCGCTGAAAATAAAGGCTTTTATGTGGCTTTTGTCATTCGATAAAGTGCTCACTAAGGTAAATCGTTCAAAATGGGCCAACGTTGGGGATGTTTCTTGCAGCCTATGTGAGGGAGCCGAGGAAAACCGAGATCATTTATTCTTCAGGTGTTCTTTTGCTAGGGACATTTGGAACTTGGTTGGTCAGGCTATCGGTTCTATTTATAGCTTCCTTTACATTGAAGAGATGTGGAATTTCTTCCGGAATAGAAGGCATAAAGGAGATCGTAGCAATGAAGTTAAATTTCAATGGCTCATTCCTCATGTGGTTTGTTGGTGTATTTGGTTATCTCGAAACAAAAGAAATTTTCAAAGCAAAAGAGCGTATGTGGAAAATACATGGGCTCTTATTTCATATACACTTAGAGATTGGGTGAAGATGATTCTTCAAGTTGAAAATTCTATGTCCATTATGGGTCTTTCTTGGTTCGTGAGGAATTGATTTTGTAATCTTTTGAATGGGAGGTTGCTCCTATTCAATTTTTTTTTAGATCTTTTCTTATTTGGAGATCTCTCGTCTCCTTTTTGTTTGGGAGCTTTTTATTCAATAAAAGTTCCTATCTCTATTAAAAAAACAACCAAAAATAGTCTCAAATCTTCAAATCCCCGTCAATCACAAACGATTGAACTTCCCAAAAGCCAGCTATGCAGCTTTTTAGTAACTACCTGGTATATATATTAGACAGAGTTCAATGATCATTTCCATCCTATATTTACCAAAAAAACCAAGGAAGCAAAATGAAAAACACACACACACAAAAGAAGAGTTGCTTGAATATTAGGGACTTCAAACACATAACAAGAAAACTAACATAAAATAGGACTAGATAAAGAGATTCATCTAAAATTACAGTTTTATGGCTTTTCTTATTATGTAAAACAAACTAAATGTGTGGGTAGGGATTTACCGGATGATGTATGGTCACATGACTCCAAAAATTCCTTGAGGAGTTGCTGGTAGAATTCAGAGTCGTCCAAAAGCTCAGGATCCCCATCTCCAGTTGCATCCTAAATCAGTGTCATCAATGATTACAAAAAGTACCTAACTGATGGATCAGCAACCCTTTCATGTGAGAATAGTAGAAGATAGTTATGCTGATACTGGTTTAACTTAAGAGACTTCTGACGTAGCCCATTATCGCTATTGTTCACTTGTATCTAAATTTTAATCCCACATTCCCAATTATTCTGCCAACTTCCATACTCCTTTTTCTTTCCATTTTTCCTGACACCATGGAATACTTACTATAGGCTAACCAGCACAACTAGTTGCAGTACTATGAATAAGGATCAGTGAATACCTCATCCTTTTTAGTGCTAGCTTCCTCGGACACCTGCAAAAAAATGAGTTGATTAGTCCTGCTACATATCTTGGCATATACGGCTTTTAAAATGCACATTTCCGAGCTCAATCTACACATCAACTCACTTCCCCAATGATACCGACAGAAGAACGCCTTAATTGCATCCGTTTGATCATTCTACTTGGGTCCCTCATGTGATTTGATACCTGGTCGCTGATGCTCTGCTCTCACACAAAGTAGAAGCAACTCATATCATGCTCAAATAACACCCTTCACCTATGAAGAAAATACAATTTCCTGAGCAGACCTGATTAAAAGCATGCAATTTGCCTCTAAAAGCAGCTGCACCAGTGTTTACTTGTGTCCTATTTCGCCATTTATCTATTGCGCTGTTCCTGAATGGAGTGATTCTACAAGACATAAATGAAATATATCAAATAAATCATATTACATTGCACAATGCCACAAATACTTGTATTAATCTCTCAACAGGGCATATATTAAAAGAAAATTCAATGTCAAAAAAAAAAAGATTAACAAATAGATGATCCAGCAGTAGGCTTCTTTTATATCTTTAGAATTCAGCAATTTCATGTAGCATGGGTTTGAGTCCCACAATTTACCTAACAAAAAAAATCCACATAGCATTGAGGTCATTAATGGCACTGTGAAATTTAATAAACATGATAGTACGCCTGCACAGTGCACATTACAGGTCCGAAATACGCAACAAGTTTTTCTAGGGATGTGCAAATCTTTTTAGGTCTGTACATTAGGACCCTGAATTCCAATGTGAAATGACCAAGTAAATTAATCATAACAAGCGAGCAGCAGAGACCCGATTAATATGTCACCATTATTTCCCCAAAGGTTACAAGGATAACAAAGATCATGTTGCACTTCTAAATCCAGATCTGCAAAATATGCAGATTATGAAAGAAATGTGTTTATATAAATGATGCACTGGATGTTTACTTAGAAATTGCTTTACTAACTGATTATTGACCTCTATGCCTAATTATTGAATAAAGAATCTTCGTGTACACGGTGATGGCAGCAATTTATACATGAATATCACTGAGGAATTATCTTTCAGAATATCATGAACTACATTCCTAAACCATAACCTTAAACTGTTGGAAACATACTATGTTAGTGTATCTCATATTAATCATATTATTATGTTTTTTCATCCCTCCAAAAGTCCAAAAAAATAAAAACTTGTCCTATTTTTTATGAAACTCTAGCTTATACTAGTTTTTGCAAGTGCATTAGACATGAAAACAAAAAAGGCAAAAAGTATAATACCTGCAATGCATGTCATGCATACGTGACCACTCTTCGTCGTTCTCCTCAGCAGCATCATTGTGTGCTTCTAAATCATTATGTGCATGTTTGTTGTTTCCTTGATAAGAATGAGTTCATTAGACTGCGCACATCATATGGTTTATGAAAAGGGGTTGATAAAAGAGGAAGAGCATTCTCTTTATAGAACACAATACAGAATAAAAACGAAGTTCAAACATCATAAGAAGAAAAGATCCCCAATACTATTGATTACAGGGGGAGCTTTTTCATGAACCAATTTAAATTGGAATTAAAAGTGGAATTTAGTTTTGTGAAACTCAAAAATTGTTGGAAAAATTCTGTCAAACAAAGAGTATTATGCGGAATTCAAAATGAAGGAAATTCAAGCAACTCAAAACTGCCTTTTCATAGAGGATCGATTCTCAACAATCCATACAATGGTGAACTATTCATATTATCACATTCTGGTGTGGTCTTCTATATCAATTGTTTATCGACGGCTTTTTCTGATGTGATTAAATACACGGTGAATTTGCCTATACACTTCGCCGACCTGAATATGGAGACATGAGTAAACCCAAATTCGAATCTCAATGTAGTCCGGAGGCCAATTCTCCATTGAGGAATAGGCTGTGTTTTCTTTTTGGGACAGAGTGGGGTTAATGTAGATCCCTATTCTACCTTGGCCCCATCCTTTTAGTCCACGTCTTTTACAGCCTAATTTTCCTTTATTTGTAATTTTGTATGCTTTGGGCACTCCTTTCTTTAATATAACTAAACCGAATGCCTACCATTTCCTTAATTTCAATAGGAAGGCATAACAAGGGTTTTCAAAAAAATATTCTTCAAATCCCCAACAAAAAATGGTAATATGAGATATTAATGAAATTCCAGACATATTTCAACATAGAAGTCCGAAAATTCTGATTTGAAATGCCAAAATTCTTCCAACAATTCAATCCACAAAAATTGGATTTCAAATTCAAGGAAAATAAGCAAGAACAAGCCTCATTAAGCTTCCCTTCAAAAGTCATGCAAGTAAGAGCATAATTTCCAGAATCCAGAAATCCTGTCAAATGAAAATATAATGATGTGCAAGTAAAACCCCAGAAAGAACTTGAGCATATTACTGAGCAAAGAGAGATCACATTTTCATTAATACTATAGCAGCAATTAGAGATGGAGTGTGGAGATATAGCTCGTCTGAGCTCACTCTTTCATTTTATTTCGAGTCAATGATATTGTATATCAAGAATAATCATAGCTCACTCTTATCATTTTATTTCAAGTCAATGATACTGTATATCAAGAATAATCAAATTACAACTAGTAACCTTCAGTTAGATAGGGAGTATCTGTCTCATTAATTAGGGTCCGTTTGAAAACACGTATGAAAAATAAATTTTGAATAAAATAGCTCAAATAGACTTGATTCCTGGAAAGCAGATTTTTTCACTTTTTAAATCAATTTTTTTGCACTGAAAGCTGAAAGTAACTTTTTAATTAAATCAGCTTTTTAGAATGCGTTTGACAACACTTTTTAGCTTTCTGCTTAATTAAAAGCGGAATCACTCCTTTTAAGTGTTTCCAAACGGGCCTAACTCCCATTCCTGTAGGACTTTATATTTTCAATAGACACCTGTATATTTGATTTCTAAACCATTTTTTCGTAAGATAATGTGGTCTTCAACAGCCACTGCATACATAAAAAACTTTGGAACGGTGAAGAAAATTTTATAAAGTATTGGGGAATGTATTATATGAGGGCTAGCAAAGTGGCATCCATGGGTGGAAAACTTGTAATTGACGAGTGAGTACCACAGTTTATTCAGGTTTCAGGTTTGAGCTGTAGATGTCTCTTCAACTCCCTGACCTTGGATCTCTGTTTGTTTAACCATTTACTACATTTTGATAAACTGTGATAGAATGCTAGCTTTTCTTCCAAAAACATACATTTATTTATCAATAAGACACTTTCCAAATGTACATAAATAACATTCCCTGATGCATTCCAAGTTTTAAAAGAAGATGATAATGCTGACAGTTGTCACATAGCAGGGGCAAAAATATTCAATGGACCATAAATAAACATAAGTATAGTTAGATTTTTGTGTCATCTACGTCATTTCGAGATGAATAATCTTACAAATACATGATAACTGTGACTATTATGACTCATACTGTTAAAAGAAAGGGAAATTTAATCAATGAGTGAAATTGTTGACTAATATAATTGGATATAAAATAACCCATACACATATTTCTAATATTTGCTGAAAACCTAATAGATCATGTCAATTGTCAACTCAACAAATATTGGTGCATGGTCTCAAGATTCGGTTCAAGATTCTTTGCATTAGGAAAACAAAAGACCGCAAGATTCCACAAGCTTCATGCATATATGTATCTGTCAAGACACATACAAGATCAGAAGAATAATTATTAATCCTTTTTTTTTCAATTGTGACTGGTTTCTATTTGCAGTCAAGTAACAAGTTAATTAGGTTAGGATCTTAAACATTTTAACCTCATCAAAAGTCAAAAATTGCAAATATCAAAATGATGAAGGCATGTGAATTTTCGAGTCATACCATCTGCAGCAAAAGGATTCTTTTCAAGCAAAGCCTGTAAAATATGAACCAAAAGCATCAATACAGTGATAAAAACCAACACACTCTAGCAAAACAGTCCATTGAACAAGAAGCCCACTTGGGGCCCAAGTAACAACACAGCAATGGTTGGGAAAGGATTTACCCCTTCCAGTTCTAGCAAAGAATTCAACATCTGCTTGGATGAAGTTATCAGATCTGAATATGCTTGACAAACAGCATCATCAGATTCACAGAATGAGGACCTTAGAGGTTCCTAAATAAAATAGAAACGCACATAAATCAAAGATTGATTGAAAGTGAAATTAACCAGATACATAGACATGAAAAGTTTCTACAATACAGGGAAGGCCTAAATCAAACCTTTGGTAGTTTATTCGAACATGAGAACGGTTTTTGTAGTAGAAACCTGAACTCAAGCGTTTTATCCCAGAGAGCCTTAAGAAAAGGGTAACAAAAACGAGGGGAATGATGTTAGCATATTGAACTGCCATTGCAAAATTGCAGATGGTACGAGCCAAATGTTGAAAATAATAATGCAACGTGATTCTCAACTAACTGTAAAGAAAATGAAATTGTGAAAGAAACTATGAACGAAACACAAAATCTAAGACTAATCTGAAAGTATCAACAAAATAATTATCTAAAAGTTGTGCACAGCAGTTTAAAAAAATGTGAAATAACATGAAAGAAAGACAAAACCTGAAAATTGTTACATCATGTGCACAATGGTCTTAGTTGTGCTACACTTACACATACTTGGTTGTTAGCATTTCATGATTTTCATGATAATGAAAAGCGTCACACAACACAAATAGCTTGTACTTATAATTGTATGAAAGAAATGCAAGGACTACTATTCCTTGGTTTTGTCTCATTTAATATGCGCAAGTTGTGATCATATAAAACAGACAATGTGAAAGAAGATTTCATCAGGAATTCACTTCATTATGCACCTGTGATTACATATCATGCACAAAATACTGCATATGAACCCAGGCATGCAAGCATGCATACAATCACCCTCGCACTCACTTGCATGCATATTAAAATCCCAGTTATTATTTTAGTCATTTTTTCTCATGCAAGACAAAGTAAAACAGGATGGATCCGCAATAAGAAAATGGGAGGCAACCACATTCTGCTCCAATAAAAATATAAAGAAAGAGCAATCATGGGTGGAAAAGATCACTAAAACCAAGATTTGAAATGAAATTTCATGATTGCCAGGTGCATATACCTTCTGGTTCTTCAGAGCTTGCCCCTTGAGAACATCACCATCCTTGTGTTGTATCAAATTTTTCATGATATCTCTACAACAAAATAAGATCACTGAAAATGCGTAGTTGCACATAGAATGTAAAAAGAATAAGAGACTCAACAAGTTACACACTGTTTCCTATACAAAATAACAAAAAGCACAGCACATTTCTGTCACTCATGAAGACTTAGATCACCCAAATGCAGATTTTCATTACATCGCACCGGCACTTCCTCTCAATTTAAACTCAAACATTCAATGAATCAACTATGCAAAGAATTAAGCAATCAATCAGCACATATTTCCAAGCAAATGCATTCCCCATTCTATTAAACATTTAAAAATTAGGGTCAAACAAATACTTACTCTTCCTCTTCACGGATTTCACGATACTCCCTCTCGATCTCTTCCATCTCCGCGTCATTCGCGTTATTGTTTGGCTCGGAGTCACTCCCTCCCTCCTCTCCCTCTTCCGCCTGCAATACACCAAATTCCTTCAATCGAACCCAAAAATCAAGCATCAATGTTTATTAACGAGGCTCGAGAGTCAACAATTCACTCACCATATCAATGTCTCCCTCGGAGCCTTCATCATCTACATAGTCGTCCTCGCCACCGCTGCTTTCTTCATCGCGTTTCGATCGCTTCGACGCCAAACCCATATCTAACAATCGAATATCAAAACCTGAGTCCCTCGACCACAAGATACGTATCGAATCAATTGATTTTCGTCTCTCGCTCTCTGTGTATCGCAAATTTAGGGTTTATCACACTCGATGAGGTTTTTTTAGGGTTTTATATTATATACACGGTTAAATCGCGCGAGATGCAATCATAAATTAAAGGACACAACCACATTGATCAGACGTCACGGATTGATGGACTTTAAATCCACTTCGAGCGTTAAAAAAACACTCGCCGTTCGATCCAATTAAAACAACTCAATCTGGACCTTCTATAATACGACCTCTCCGTCGCCCTACGATCAATGGACCTAGGATGATCGAACGGTTCAGAAGAGAAATAAATCAGGCTTCCGCGGCCGATGTCAAATGAGTCAGTCCATTTGAACCAACAAAAAATGGTTGTTTGAGAGAGCTCAGGTTCTCTCCATTATTGAATTCTTTTGAGGTATTTCAATTATTCAATTTTCGACGAGCTTTTGTTTTTTTGTGATCTCGAAATCACCAGATATGGATCTCGTCAAACAGGCGCCGAACCTTCGCCAAGGTCGCCGTCGCCATGGAAGCTCCGGCGGTGGTGGATTCGCCTTCGAAGGGAGGGTTTCAGACGAATCCGAGGTGCAAATCTCTGTTTATCTACTTCAGATTTTTGTTCTGGTTTTGAGAGGGCATATGAAGCTATATGTGTGAGGATACCCTTTTAGGATCCATATTTTAATTGACTGTTAATATGAGTTACTGTATGAGTGTCAGGATGATATTTACATCAGTATTTGATTTTTTATATTATTTTTTTGGGTGCTGGCATGAACTTTTGTGCTTGAGTTGTTCTGTTTCAAGGTCCATGATACATGGATTGATATGCATGCCTAGCAGTCCAGTATATATGTTACAAATGTTCAATTGTTTGTCAAACAATCATGGGATTTGGTTTGCGAATTTGGGTTTTACTAGTGTTTAAAAATCCCTTTCCAGGCACTGCGATGATTAATCCCCCGCCTAGGCCTAGACGGTCCCAGTCCGCAACGGTTAGCACCTAGCTGCCTTTCTGATTAATCCTTAGTTGATCAATAATCTATTAAGTTGTCTTATATATTATATCTATAATTAAGTTTTGTACGTTATCCCTAATATGCTTGTATTATCAATTTTGTGTTGATGTTACTTTGTAATTATTTTGCAGTCTAAAAATTTAACTATTATATGTATAATGTGTATATGTATTGGGCATGTTTGGGACTAATATGTATAATTAAGTTGCCTTTGTTTTGGGCATGTTTCCTTAAAATCAAGGCTCATGCATACAATTTACACTATAAAAAATGTATACGTATTATACTTATTATTTTAAAAGTGATTAACTAATCCATGCCTCGCTGATTAATCACTAGTTGGTCACTAACTGCCCAACTAGAGCCTAGTGCTTTATACAACATTGATTTACATTGTTCACTCTAATGCATCATTTGGTAGGTTGTGTATGGTATATCTGAAATATGATTGCATTGATTTTATTGGCTCATTGCATGTTTAAATAACTTGAGTAGGTTGCATGTTACATCTAAAACAATTAGATTTTATAATTTTCAAATTTAGATATAGATTCCAATTTAAAATTGATTGCTTGTTTTGATATCAAATTAGACTATCGTTTGTAAAATAGGTATATAACCTCTTTTTTTCCCAAATATCAACCTTGACTATTTGATTTGGTCAAATTGTTTGGAAGACATTAAAATTTTTAAATAGACCTATTAAACAACCCCCCCCCCCCCCCCCATTCTCACTATTCCTGTGTAGCTGTGCATGAAGAATTTCAATTTGATGATCAAGTTCCATGTTTACCTTTCTGCTCAGCCTTATATTTTGATAGTGTATTCATGAATTTCCTTTTATTCGTACACATAACACCTGATTTTATATCAATTTTAATAAAAATTTTGAATTATGTTGGCTATCTTCGCAGATTATGAGGTCCCTTGTCATTTTTATGTGGAAACCATGTTCTCGGGAAATGTCATATCACTCCCTAATGGTTGCCGCACTGTATGAAGCTTCTGGTTTTACTGTGAAATGATGCCAGACTGAATGAAATGATTGATACTACTCTCAACTGGGCACACATTCCACACAAATATTATGGGAGAGACATTGCACGCTTGATCCTTGTATGCTGGTGGTACTAGGGTGTTGTTTGGCAGCGGCGGAAAACGAATTTTAAATGCAGATTGATAAGTGTAGAAAGATGAAAGATGATAATCATTAAGAGTTCAGAAAAAAAAACGTTTGGTTCAGCGAAAAATATTAAGCAGTATTTTAAATAAGTGTGTTTGGTTAACCAGTTAACATATGTGTTTATTGGAATAGTATTTCAGTCTATTTTATAAGTGTTGAACGTTATTTTGATGTTTGGTTGAAAACATGAAAACATGATATTAAAGATAATTATTTTTTTCTATTAAATACATCAACCACTAATGCCCTATATAGAACAACGAAATATTCTCGTGAATACCTATACATAAAAATAAATTATTTTGTGTTAAATCTGCCGCGATCTCTAATAATTATAAACTTTCATGTATCTCTCCAACAAATTTTGTAAGAACTTTCCAACAAATTCAAGCAACAAACTTTACTTCATCATAATAACCACATCAACACTCACAAAAACCAACCGTTAATTTTGTAAAATACATGTACAAGTCATTTAGATAGAGAAAAATGGAATGCAACATGGAATCATAGAGACAGAAAACCATTGTGTCAATTATCTGGAAAGAGAAGATAAGCATTTTAAATAAACCACATTCAATAATATTATTATTACAAAGTGTACATTAAGGTAAATACATAATTATTTACACACTTTTCCCCTCCTTCTATTCCGGGCTTGGGACCGGCAATGAAAAATCCAAAGGCGGAGTTACAAAAGGCTTTTTTTATATATACACACATAACATAGCAATCAAAGCAATATCCAGACACAGCAGTGAAAGTCCAAACAGAAGCAATTAACATACATTGACAAATACAAGAACCACAGTTCGGGCTGTTTTGCTTAGGATGAAATTCATATATCTATGTGTGTGTGTTTGTGAAGGGTGATTACAAATGAAGAACGCCCATGTCAAACAAATCAAACTACAATAATCACACCTCAAAAACCAAACTTCCGTTAAAGATTTAAAAGAAGTAAAACTTACCAAGAGACCCAATTCATCAAACCCATTAAAAACACACACTTGAACCCATTTCAATCCAAAAAATCCCAAAAATACTCACAGAACACTGACCTTTCACTGAAGCTGCAGCTCTCTTGGGGACAAAGAAGGGAAGTGTAGAGAGACTCACAAGGAGGAAGCCCCTCCTCCCACCCCGCTCACTTGTCGGGAGGGAAGCCATGGCTGTTGAGGCACTCCTCTTCCCATTTTTCAAACACTCACCATTAGTAAAGCAGAAGACTTGTTGGGTGTGCATAAGACTTGTTGGGTTTCCAATAAAAATCCCATCTTTTCTTTCTTTTTTTGTCTCTCTCTCTCTTTCTAATTGATTCATCCCAAGTAATACCATCCCAAGCAATAACAATATAACCTTTTTCAGAACATATGAAGCACAACTATAGTTTTGAAAATTGTTAAAAAAGCTCCTTGATCCATCAATTGGCATTGTAATTGATTCATCAAGTAATTGGCATTGTAATTTATTCATCCCAAGTAATTCATCAGAAAAGGCTGCACCTCCCCAATAGCCCAATAAATTACAAAATCCACATGCAAGTACCCACATAGACTACCAAAGCATACCACAAATTACAAGTGAACTATCTAATAGGATAAACGTACCAAACTATCAATGTCTTGTCCTTATGCAACATTCAGTTATGTCGATAGTAGACAAAATGAACATACTTTTCTTAAAGATAGGTGGTTTAACAGTGTACAAGCAACATAAACAAGTCATTTCCATTGAAAAAGCTGGATTTTGATTGAGATACTCATATTTAAAACTGAAATGAAAGATACACACACACACACATATATATAGGGGCCGATTACATGCAGCGAACGGCGGGTGTGGCAGCGATCACGGGCCGTCGATCACGGGTCCATCGCATCCGACGGTCGGATGCGATTCACATCGACCGTCGGATGTAATGGACCCGTGATCGGACGGCCCATGTCACGGCCGCACCCGCCGTTCGCCGCACCTAATCGCTTCACTATATATATATATATATATATATATATATATATATATATATATATATATATATATATATATATATATATATAACCGATTAGGTGCGGCGAACGGCGGGTGCGACAGCAATCACGGGCCGTCGATCACGGGTCCATCGCATCGGACGGTCAGGTGCGATTCACGTCTACCGTTGGATGCGATGGACCCGCGATCGGACGGCTCACGTCGCGGCCGCACCTGCCGTTCGCCACACCTAATCGCGAGCGTGTATATATATATATATATAACAAATGATACAATGTTTTTTTTGTCTATTTTTCTACTCAATAGAACCCCCACCCCTAAAATAATTCAAAAGCTGCACATCCCCCCCATTATACAATGTGTAACTATTAAAATTCAAATTTTCTATGTCTAATAAAATTGAGACTATAACCAACATATTTTTTGATCAAATAGCTTTTATAGGCCTATCATTTTTTTGCCCAGATTTATGAAAAGCCACTGAATGTGGTTATATTTTTTTTGCATAGGTTTGTGTTATAGTCCTATCATTGATGGATGCAATATCACAAATTGAAAACATATGAGATGACATGTTATTTTGGGGATTGATTGGATCTACTGAGGTCCAGGATTGCCTGAATAAAATACATGAAACTGTATCAAGCAACACTAATCCCTATCTAATTCAAAACCACTGATCCGTTCATCACACTTGTTAATTCTTTTCTTTTTCAATGCCTTGCAAACATGTTTTGTACATGAATTTGTTCTGGTTTTGACATTTCTATGAATTTATTGCTCAGATCTGTACAAATACATACAAAGCAAAGCATGACCAACCTTTATTCTTTTCCCTATTGAAGTGGACCAAAGAGGAATGCATATCTACTGATTTTCTTCATCATAAATCATCTCAATAAATTTACAAGTGAAAGAGCTTGGATAAATAAACATCAATCTTAGCATCCAAAACCAATTCATAATAATGGATTCCAATATCTAATTACAAATAACAAAAAACATGACCAACCCCTAAACAGCACCTCAAAGACATATCTGAATATATATGCAAACACAGCATGAATGTGGAGGGTTTTTACCTAGAACGTTGGCCAGCGAGGAGATCCGAAGAGGCGGCAAAAGTTCGGACTGTCAGAAGGCGAACGTGACGGGGACAAGGGCCGGGGTCTCGCGCATGAGTAGATGGTGAAGGAGAGGATGTTTGCTCCTCAGCCTTGTTTCTTGAGGACTTCGATCGACGGTATCGGGTGTGCCGTGACGGGGCTGACAGATCCGGTGTCTACAGTTTTTCCTCTCTCAAACAGCGCAGAGAGAGCTCCCCCTTTTTTGTTCAGCGCAGAGAGAGGTGAGGAGAGAGACAGCCACTCGAAAAAGGGGGTTAAATACCCTATGTCAATAGTTGATTTGTGCAGGGGTAGCGTGATCTTTTCACGTCGATAACCAATACGCGGAATGTGATTGTTAAACAAAAAGTGATGTATCGGTAACTGAAATTTTATTTCATTTTTTCACTGAAGGAGGTGTTTTTTCATCACTTATATGATGTCTATCAAACGGTGATATAGTTGCATAAGCTCATATTTTCAGTTTTACGCCCAATAAGCACTGAACGAAGGTGTAACCAAACGCCCCTAATTCTCATTTCTCAGTACGTGAATCAATTCACACTTCCCACAAAAGCGTGCTTCATCTCAACTGTCTGGTTTGAATTGGTTTCCTTCTTGAATTTTCCCCATAATTACCTGTCATGTCTTAACTGAACAGTAAAAACTTCTTTGCATTGACTGATAAGAAAACCGTGTTCCCGGGCAATTTCATGTTCACCCCCATTGGAATTTCACAGCATAAAGGAATGGTGACGGTGGAAAGGTGAGAATCTGACGATGCTACATTTTTTACCCATTGGAAAAAAAATTTGAATGCGGATGGAATTGCTCTGTGAAATAAGTGGGCCTAACCTGCACAAGTAGCATAAGGGAAACTTGTTATTGTCAGAGTTGTGCCAATTTTGTCAGACAAAACTAATTATCTCTGGTCTAGGGAAGTGCCGAAGTGGCTAAGTTAGTGCTGTTACACCAAGGCTGTCATATCTAAACTTTTTAGATACACGTATTAATATTTGAGTTCAAATCATTTTGAATTCAGAGTGGATACAGGTATTTTTTAAATAATTAATGTGTCTAAATATAAATACTAATTTGGAACAGATACCTTAATATCCATATCTGTTTTAAATCATTTGGATATTTGAATATCGAATAATTTTTATGTTTTGGATGCAGTTTTGGAATGGTCTACAAATAATGGGGACAATGACAGGCTTACGTTACAGAAGAAAAAAAATAGATATTTCATCAGTTAGAATTCAGTGAATTGTGATAATAATCCTCTAAAGTTGCTAATCTCATGGGGGCCTTTCTCTAGCTGATATCTGTTGTAGGGGTCCCTTCATTTCTTTTGTCTCACATTAATATGTGCTTTTTATTCCCATAAGTTTGGCTCCACTCATTCTTGTCTGTTTGATTGATCATTCATTATGCATGTGCATATATACATAGGTACTATTTGGCAATGTTTTTTTGTTTCAAAATTCTACTATGGTGAAGAAAGGCTGTCTTTTTTATTGTTCATTGACCTGATCTGTACAGGAAGATGTCTTTATGAATGTTGGGATCTGGCTTTATGGATCATATGATAATGTTCTTAAAAAGTGTCAAATTAGGCACAATGAAGTCACGTGGGATTTAGGTGAGAGATTTATGCTGGATGAAGGCCACCACAAGTAATCAATTGATGCAGTTGTAATTGTTGTCCTAAAGATATCATAATTTTATGCTTTCGTATATGTGAAGCTGGGACTTTATTAAATTTATTGCAAGGTTTGGTATGAGCATTATCTTAGATCTAAGTGGAGGGAAGGTTTTGCATATGGAAATGTTGAATGTAGTGTGGAAAGGACAATTTACAATTTATAATATGAAAGGCCTTGCATGATTTAATTAAGCATCCTCATTTTGCATGTTCTATTTATAATATAATAATTATGAATGTGATGAAGAGGGGAAAAAAAAGGTGTTACACCCAACATTTGGAATATGAAAAAGTTGGGTTTATTCAGGTCTTTGTTTGGGTATTTTTATGCTCCATATAGAAATCAATGGAGAAAATTAGTGTAGAATTTTAAATATAAAAAATAAAGGATAGAAGTAAAAATAAAAGTTAACAGAGTAACTTCTTTAGACTAAACATGTTCACACCTCCCCATGGGAAAGAATAGATATCCTCCATTTATACATTTCTAGCTGAATAAACACATTGATTATTCTATTGCTAATTCAATCAATGCAGAACCCTAATAATACCAGCCCATTCCCATTTTAGGCGGAACAGATCAAGTTATTCTTTTATTCCAATTAGTAAGAAGGATTTTGAATTAAGAAATAAACCCTATATGCTAAAAGAGGTATCCTGAGCAATTGCAAGAATGTGGTTCATTGATATTTCTGGTATAGTAGATGTTATCACATGTACAACTATACTTTGTATATACTCAATTTAATAGAATTGTTTGATCTTAAAGGGGATCAATAATTTCGCATGTAAGGATTATTTCTTAGTTTCGTCTTGTCATTAATAACTTGATTATTTTTATATAATAGTAGATAGAAACAACAATCACAAGGATATAGGTATGCCTGTCATCCACTCTAGAGGAGATGGAGTTTCCAACAAAAAAAAAAAAAGCTAGTGGAGGAAGACCTCTTGGGGATAAGAGATACAAGGCTAAAGAGAGCAAAAAATGATCTTTCATGTATAATCATGCATAATCTCGAATGTTATCAATGCTGGTTCGAGTGATGGTGGGCTTTATATCCTGTTAGCATTGGATCCATCAATATTGAAAATTTTCAATTTGAGATTGATATGTGAACATTTTATGTGTTATACATATACATGTGAGACATTTTCTAACCCCCCGTTTGGGGTGAGGAATAAACCAAGAATTGGGGAGAATACAGTAGAATAAGCCCCAAACAGCTGTTTGTTTGACAAGAATAAACCTTGATAGTTATGTCTGGATAAGCTAGGATAAGGCCTGATAACTATTCTAAGAAAATGGTGGAATTATTTATCAGAGCTTATCTATACCAATGGATAAAAATACCCTTTTTTATCATTTTAAAATATTTATCTCACATAACACTCTCTGCACACATTCCAAAAACTGTCACATCTATCATATCACACTCATATCTCTTATATTTATTCCCAAACATAAATAATTTATGCAGGGGTATAATTGTCATTTAAAAATCATAAACTCTTATCCATCTCTTATCTACCACTTATCCTTACTTTATTTAAGGTGAACCAAACAACAAAAAGATCAATTTTACGTTTCCCAATGAGAATAACAGAAAAGACAACCAAACAAAAATTTACCTATTCAACATTGATTGTTATCTATCCCAGTATAGCTATCAAGGGCGAATAACCTTATGTCGCACCCCAAACGAGCCCTAAGGAAATGATAACTCATTAATGAGTTTTTCAGTCTAATTCTTGAATTTTTTTAGTTCAATTCAATAAATATAAGGCTGAGTTCAATGGTGATGGTTGGTTTTACCTAATTACCTCAAACAAGTAAACTAAAATTTCACTGTACTACTATTGAGCCTCAGTTGAGGAACTAAAGATGGGGGCCTTTATTACCACTCCTTCACTTGCTCACCCAACCCCTCTAAAAAATTTAGGAATTATTTATGGAAGAAGAGGAACCCACCCCGTGGAGCGTTCTCCGTACACCAGCACCACAATCTTACCCGCCCATTCGGATCAAGTTCAGGGAGAAAAAACCCACGGCGGTGGCGATGGTTGTGGAGTGGAAGAAGGGGGGGGGGGGGGGTGGTGCAACAGTGATACTCCGTGGGGGACCCAAGGTGGCGGAGATAGTCTGTGGGGACGAGTCAGCGGCAATGGTCCACAGGGATTGGCGATGGCAGAGATGGTCCGCGGGGACAAGTCCGCGACAATGGTCCGCATGGACCTGCGGTGGCGAAGATGGTCCGCTGGGACAAGTCTGCAGGGACCGGTGGTGGTGGAGATGATTCACGGGGACTAGTGGCAGCAATGATCCGCAAGGACGAGTCTGCGGTGATGGTCTGCAGGGATTGGCGATGGTGGAGATGATCTGTTGGGACGAATCGGCGGTGATGGTCCGCAGGGACCGACAGTGTCGCGTGGCTGAAGGTGGATGTGATGGCGAGGAAGTTCAACAACACGTCGAGAGATGAGTATACCAGTGCATTGAAGGTGGTGTGCGTCGAACATCCCTTACACATGGGGAGCAGCAGCCCCGTTTATCAACTCCGCCATGGCGGAGATCATATTACCGACGGATGAGAGAGAAAGAGTGAGATTCGAACCGAGGGAGAGAGAGAGAAGAAAAATATGATGGGGTGGGTTGTATTGTGTAAAATTTGATATACATAATAGGGTGGGGTTATAACTTATAAATTTTCAATGGGGTGGGATAGTGAAACTATGGGGTGGTAATAAAGGCCCCACTAAAGATAAGGGGGGACAAGAGAGTGAACCCCCCCCCCCCCCCCCCCCCCCCTCAGTGAGGACAAAGGCTTGAAAGGAAGTTGGGAAAGAATCTTGGGAACTGTTTTGTTTTTGGAAATGCATGTGGATTCATGCAGACTGCAGTGCACATAAACAAACAAATTCCACTTCACAGAAATCATGAGCTTCACCGGGCTCAGTCGGGCAAATTAAATGGACGGTCAACATTTAATTAAAATTTCTGTCTTTTAGCTCGCAGTGGTTGAGAAATTTCAAAAAGTTGGTTGAATTTTTTTTTTCTTCCTGGTTGCACTTACCAAGAATTTTCTACTCAATCTTGTCACATGCATGATCTCTCATGAATGAAGAACCCAACTTTAAATGAGTTCAGATCAACTTACTCAAAATTTAATTTAGGCTGTGTTTGGAATTGTTTTTTTTTTTTTTTATAGTAAGAATAGATTCCTAAAATATATTTTTATAATTAAAATTTAATTTTTATTTTTTTTAATTTGGATTATGTATGATTCTTGCGGAACTATCTCAGTTATTCAAATTAAATTTGAATAAGTCATTAAAAAAATAGTCTTCTCATTTTGAAATAAATTAAATTATTCTTTTATTAATAAACCAATCACTAAATTATTTATAGTATTTTTTCTGGTAACTACAAAATTTTATAATTGTATTCATTAGAATTTGTTTTCAAATGAAAACGCAGTCTTTTTTATCATCCATTTTACAGCAAGGATACCCCACTAATGTAGTGTGCGGAGAGCCGGAAACTAGTGTATAATATATGATTTTATTAGTGTACATCCGTATATACTCTTAATACTTTCAATTCATTCAAACAAATGCACCAATGCATTGGAAAAAAAAGGTGTTAAACATTAATCAAAATTTACATTCATGAAATAAAACATTCACATGCAGCAACTCAATTGATCCCCCCCCCCCCCCCAAAAAAAAAAAAAAAAAATTTAACTGTTGTGAGTTCTGATTTCTTACAAAACAAGAACCTCTTCCCCTCTTGTGGTGTTTTTTTTTTCTCTCTTTCACCCTCTTTTCATCCAAAATTAAAAAATTTGCCCATCCATCCTGTTAGGTGCCGCTGTCATCTGAGCCAAGCTTTGCTGGCAAATCATTCTGTAAAAAAAACAAAAAAAACCTGTACACACCCAACCAATCTCAACCGTCCAATCCATCAATCACCATCAATCCTCACCGTCCGATCTCCTCAAGCTTCCGAACGACATGCCTGGCGTCGGGCCTCAACCTCGGCGAAGGCGAACAGCACGCCATCGCCAACTGAAAGAACATCAACGGCCCCTCCTCCTCCGGCGGCGCCGCCGCCTCGTCCGACCTCCGGCGATTCCTGACGGAGACGGGCAGTCCGAGGTCCTCCTTGCGCGTGAGCATCTCGAGCAAGACCACGCCGAGGCTATACACGTCACTCTCCCTGGTCGCCTCCCTCATCTTGATGAGCTCCGGCGCCTTGTACCCCTGCATCGCCGACGACTCCAGCATCTCCTGCCCCGCCGTCGCGTTCAGGAGGAGGTGGAGCCCGAACTCCGACAGGCACGCCCGCCGGTCCCCCCCGCCGCCGCCTCCGCTGCCGATGAGGACGACGTTCTTCGATCTCAGGTTGCCGTGGACGATCGGGCGCGACCGCCCCCAATGGAGGTGCTCGAGCCCCCTCGCAATCCCTATCGCGATTCGGTGGATCGTCTCCCATCGATGCGACTCCGTCTTCCCCTCTGTTTCGAAAACCCCCCAATTTCGTCAGAAATCGAAGAAACCCTAACAAAATTGAACGAAAGATTCGATTTTTATACCTCTCAAGAAGTGAGAGAGGGTGACGGAGTGGAAGAAGGGGTGGACGAGGAGCTTCTCCCCCCTCGGCCCGACGTAGAAGGCCGTGAGAGGGACCAAATTGGGGTGGCTGAGCGAGCCGAGGAGCCGGATCGCCGGGAGGATCTCATCAGTCCGGCCCGCGCACGCCGGACGGAGGAACCGGAGCAGCGCCGTCGTCGATCCGCCCCGGAAGGTCGCCCTGTAGAGAGTGCCGTAGCTCGACTTCCCGACGACCTCGCCCGGGGCGTCGAGGATGTCTTGGACGGTGAGATCTTCGCCGCCTGGGAAGTGTATGAGGTCCTCGGCTTCTTCGTCGGAGTGGGTTTTGTTGTCCGGATCCGAAGAGTCCCTGTTCTTCTTCTTCTTCTGCTTGTTCTCTGAATCTGGGGAGGCCAAAGAGGATCGCTTGCGGTAGAGGTAGATCACGAAGAGGAGAATCGCGAATAGTGTTGTTGAGACCGCGATGAGGATGATTTTGAGTCTTCTTTGGCTCTCCATTGTTTTTTTTTCTGAGAGAGAGAGAGAGACTGATGAACAAACAGGGGAGGGAAACAGAGGGAATCGGTTGATTGAAAGGTTGAGTTTTTTTACGTGGCGGGACCTGGTTGGTTTTCGTGTGTCAATGACGAATAAGTCCCTCTTGTTGTCATAAATGTCTTTGTTAATATTTCGGTTGCGTTAACAAACGCAAAGCTCGGTTTAAAGTTGATTCTGCAAGAAGTTGCTTCCCTCAGTTTTCTATTTGCAGAAAACTGCGATTGTAAAATTGTTTGATTGTACGATTGTAAAATCAGCTTTCCATAATCGTAAAAGCTGAACAATTACGCAAACCAAATGTTGTCGAGTCGTCGTGGATACTTAAAACTTGTTAATTAAGTTTTATAAACTTATACGTTTGCATCACGTATTGTTCATATTTATTATATAATATTAAGAATCATAATTTGTATTTTCTATATATGATATTTAAAAAAGATGATAAGTTGTTTAAATTCATTTTAATTTTTATCACTTTAATATATTACTTAATTCACTTGTATTAGTTCATATTTGGGCATGTTAATTATCCAAATCTAAATTAAAATTAATATCCATATTCAAATGATTTAGAATAATATGCAAATACATACACATTCAATCCTCATCTAACATTAACTGTTTTATTTTGTTTATAAACGAATTTATTTGATCAAACAAGTATGTACCTTAGAAAACAAATTTCAAATATAGTGGTGACTGCAAAACACTGTAGAAATGATTGTCACTGAAAATTTTCTTATTGCATTGCAGCATAAACTCAGACTCATGTACCAAACATAAAAATGCATCATCATAACTCGAGTACTACATATTTTATTAGAGACAAAACATTATTTTATATTCTTATGAACTCTTTAACAGACTCGATCAATTCATAAGTACTGAATATTTTACTGTACTGAATATTTTACTATAGAGAGTCCATCACTTTTTGAGATCTTAACGGGATTACTGCATTAGGTAATCTTTAAACTAGGGGCCATACTATCAAAATAAATCATTAATATACACACACAATGGGACCTTATGTATTATTTAAAAGCACCATGTGATGAGAAGGTGTAGCTGGATAACTTGCAGATTAATTTTTTTTTGTTTTCTCCCCAAACAAGTTGCAGAAGAATCAATGGTTGATGATGAAGTTTTTATTAACCACATGGGAAGAATATTTTCAGACTGTGAGTAGTCAAGTCACAGGGCATTGTATTTTCAATTGAAAATGATGGTGTCTTTTTTTTACAAATTCTATTCCTATGATGGATGGATCACATGTATCTGACAACATTAGAAACCTGTCTTGAAATAAACTTTTTCAAGTCACTGACTCCAACAGTTGCTGTCTAATAAAAGATGAAACTCATCTTTTAAAAGCTGCGGTGATCTGAAACAGAGTCAATTGAGCCAGGTCAATTCATGGATTGCCTGTGATTTTTCTATCTTCTAGAGTCACTGTCTTTCTATGTATAAAAGTATTGCATTTATATTTTCATTGACAGGTATTTTCAAACATAATTTAAATAAGTTATTCTGAAGTAGATAACTATTTTAATATAAATAAAGAATAAATCATTTTTTGTTTAATTTTATTTTTAGTTATTCTTGTTGAGAGCGTAATAATAAAATTTTTGTTGTTTTGTTGACTATGAATAAACTGTAAATAAAAAATAAATAAGATATGGATAAAAATTTATAAATAATAAAAAATGATTTGACATGTAAACCCTCTGATTTATTAGATGTAATGACAAATGATGTGATGTGTGCCTCATTATACCAGTAGAATAGAGTAGGTGGGATAATACATTTTCAAGGGAGACGTGAAATATAAATATTGTTATTTTCACTATTTTAGTGTAGCTATACCCACTTATTCCTCACAAACAAATAAGCTTTTGGGCTTATTATTCCCCACCATTCTCCCCCTATTCCTCTACTCGAACAAGGCAAAAAGGAACAGCAGGAATGACAGTCCACAAGGTTTCACAACATTTTCTTCACAACTTCTGATTGTAATCTCTGTCATTTGGAGATATATATATTAGTGTATCTGATGAATGGTTTATACAAATGTAAAGTTAACAAGTTTTCTTGTTTAATAGGGTCTGTACTGTCAGGGTATATAATACATTGGATTTGGGAGCTTAAATGAGCGACTCGCAGTTGGGAATCCCTGCAGATCACTCCACTGATCACCTGAGTTTCCAAGAATTCTATACCCTTCAATCTCCAATTCACTCCTCTTCTCTGACTTGTATGTAGTGGCTGTTTTCCCGTGGTCGTTTTCTCCCCTGAAATTCATCAGAAAGGTTAATTACACGTCAGATTCATTACAAAGGATGAATTTGCCGTGTATGAGAAAGTTAGACATGATTAATGATGAGTAACAATGTATCTGCTACAAAAAGCATTTCTGATAATGATATGTTTGAGTGCTGAAAAAAAAAGCTAATCAGAATCATATAGAATATTGGATTATGGTTTTAAGATGTAATTGAATGTTCTTAATCATTTTAGAAAGAGTAGGGATTTATCGTTTTTTTGATCTGTAAGGGTTATGACAAGGGTTACAACTTCTCTCAAATGATTTGAATCAAACAAATTCCATGTCATCTAGATAAACTTATGCTACTCCCTGATGCTAAACATACGTTTTGCCATGACAAAATTAACTTTCACTAACATTTCCATCGTGTTCCCAAGATGAAAAGAATAAAATCACAGAGGTTACTCTGACATAAACATAAAGAAATATCGCCACGGATATCAGCCAGTGCAAGGCTGTCCAAAACAAAGTTGGCCAACCTTCTACACTTTTTTCACACAGATACGAGGAAAATAAAGGAGAGACAAAAGATGTCTCACCTCATACAAAAACAACCCACTTCCCCTCCGTGAAGGGAACTTCCTACACCCATCCAAAGAGAATATTACTCAATGACAAGTCTCCCATCTATACCAAGTTCATCACATTTGTTCTCAAATATGTGCTCAACTTCACCCATGAAGACACCCCCAATATTCCCCACAATTTTTTTCTATGTAGCAAGCTTTGTTTAAAGACAACTTTTCATTTTTTTTAATTTACCATAGGCATAAACAAATATTAGGACCTTAAGTCTCACCAACTAACTACCTTTACATAAAAAAGATAGAAATGCCAGAAAGATTGACACACTGAGACATTAGGGAATTAAATTACCATGGACAGGTATCATTGGTGAAAAAGAAATATTTTAATCTAGGTAATACGGAAATTGTAGCCTAAAGAAAATGAATCAACGCAACCATAGCTTCAGTCATAGCATGTACCTTAATATAAGCTTCTCCCAGTTTTCATATCCAGCATTGTTCAAATTATAAATAGTAACATGTCTTTGTCCTTCACTCCGTCCCGTCAACAAGACGATCTTGATGCCCAAGTCCAGTATTTCTTTGTACAACTTCAAACTGGATGGTATCGCGGGGGCCGAAGCTTTATCCACCCATTTATCAAATTCATGTACATTGAAAACCTCCAACCTGCAATAACTCCATGTAAACATTTTATTGCAACTCATAACACAGATAAAGAAAATCAAACAATATGCAAGAGAGTGGCACATCCATGATAAAGAAAATCAAACAAGAAAATATATGCAAGATAGTGTCACATCCATTCAAACAAATAGATAGCAACAGAGCTTGACGGTTGCAAGAGTCATCACACTACTCTCATTGCCTTGAGTCACAGAAGAAAGCAGTGAAGATGAAATTGTGTTATGGGCAAGCATACAAGAACAGGACATACGCCCATTGTCAGGTAAATAAAATATTTTAAAAAAATAGGACTTAACTCGACATGAATGGTGTAATGAAAACACACTTGATAGAGCATGACAATAACCACATTTCACTTATTAACATAATGCTCTGGAATTCAGTTTCACAGTCTCAACAGAAATATTTAAATTCCTCATGGACTACAACAAATCAAACAGGGGCAGCGAAAGGGATCAAATCAAACCTATAAGTCACACACAATCAAACCAATCTACAATGTTGACATAAGTAGAAGTGATGCAACATAGATTCAAACCGGTGGAACAAAGGGACAAACCAAGGAGTGTTTGGCTATAATGGTAAATGAGAGCAGAAGAGATTGAATTTCTCCTTAATTGTTTATTTATTTTATCCATTTGTTTGATTAGTTAATCCAATGTTTTATCCTTCTGTATCCATGGATTTTAGTGTTAAGCTTTATATTTCTTCTCTAGTTGTTATGGTATTGATTTTCGTTGAAGAAACCAAGTTTTTTAGTTTTCTTTTTTACTCTCTCCTTCACCATTTGGTTAATGAATAGCTTATCATGGCATAAAATAGTTACACGAGTAAGGCTATCAACGCATCAGATACGTATTGAATACTTTATCCGTATCATATCCTAAATCATTCAGATACGCATATTAAATTTCGGACTTAGATATTTGATACGTCCAAATGTGGACATTGATTTGAGTGATAAGTTATATATGAGAGAGGAGAATTCAAAATCGAGATTCATAGTTTATCCTCTCTTTTAGAGATCACACATAAAAAAATACAATAATTATTTAAATTTTCATGATTGCAATTAATTATGCATAATAATAAGGGGAAAATCCATATAACCCCCTCACTTTTCCTGAAGTCCATATAACTCCCTAAAAATATCTGTGTAAATCCAAATAACCCCTTAAGTTAAATTTGCATTAACAGATGAGGAATATTCAATTTGGTTAACTCTGGCTGTAAACAAAGTATATCAAAAACCCATTACAGTTGATTAAAAATGCGGGATCCTTTGTAAATGATAAGTTTATCTTTCCGGATAGGGTTTTATAATCTATTCGAAGAGGTAAAATCATCATTTATAAAGAGTTTTTCGCATTTTTAACACATTATAGGAGATTTTAGGTATACTGTATTTTCTGAGGGTTAATCAAATGAAATATTCATAGAATATTTCTTATTTGTCAACAGAAGTTTAATTCAAGGGGTTATTTGGATTTACATAGATGATTTCAGAGAGTTATATGAACTTCAAGAATAGTCCGGGGGGGGGGGGGGTATTTGAATTTTTCCCTAATAATAAATATGAACAAACATACATAATTTTATAACATGTGGAATTTGGATATTTTTCAAATATTGTTAACCATATCCACACTCGGATATTCGAATACAAGATAATTTCACATTTTTCGGATACAAGTTCAGATATTTTTCAGATACAAATTCAGATATTTTTCGGATAGTTGACATGCTTACACACGGGGGACAGAGGAGAATTATTTTTATTTTATTTTTTTGTTATTAGATTTCACTTTTGTTTTTATCTCATTAGTACATAGTTATAGTTTTGGAAAAATATACATGAATAAACTAGTTATTGGGGTTTATTGTAACTTCTCAACTCACAAGTATTGCATTATATCCATGCTAAACAAACATATTTTTACAATTAAGCTTATTCTTCTATCATCCAAAACTTTATGGATAATGTTACGTACAACCCCTTCTCCAACCCAATTCCAGTCCACACATGTTTTGATAATTTGCATGAATGCATTTATATTTAAAAAAGGAAAAAATCCATACAACCCCCTGAAATCTGTCTGAAATCCATATAACCCCCTGAGAACACCTAGTAAATCCAAATAACCCCCCTGAAGAAAATTTTTGTTAATAGATGATGAATATTTTGCGAATATTTCATTTGGTTAACCCTGACTGAAAACACAATATACTAAAAAACAATTATAATGTGTTAAAAATGTGAAAAATCATATGAAAATGATGATTTTACCCTATCTGGATATATTATAAAACTCTATTCGAAAGGATAAAATCGTTATTTATAAAAGATTTTTCGCATTTTTAATATATTGTAGGTTTTTTTAGTATACTGTGTTTTCTACCAGGGTTAACCAAACATAATATTCATAAAATATTCATCATCTGTAAATGTAAATTTTATTTAGGGGGGTAATTGGATTTACTAGGTGTTTTCAGGGGGTTATATGGATTATAAGAAAAGTCGGGGTTTATATGGATTTCAGTAAGTTTAAGGGGATTTTTTCCCTAAAAAAGTGTTTTTTTTTTTTTCATCAAAACATATATATCGTTAATGGACTATGTATAACAGCATTCAATGTTTATTCACCCAAATAAACGGGATAAACAAGTTTTCCCCTTTTTGTGTTTGGTTCCAACAGACTAACATCATCAATTCCATTCCATACTAAAATCATTCAAAAATTCAGACCAAATCGTCCAAAAAGATGGGAACCTCACCCGAACCCATGCTCGGCGTAGTAAGGGAGATTAGAAATCAGAGTCTCGTCCACATCGAAAACCCACGCGTCCATTCCGTCCCCGCCCAATCCGACGTCCCTCGCGTAAGCCCCGGCCTCCCTCGCGACCATCTCCAGATCGACCGCGTAAGCCCTCCCCGTCGCGTAATCCGCGACGAACGCCGCGCACTCCGGCGGGATGGTCTTCCACGGCGAGAGATTGTTCGCCTCCCCGGCGAACCGCCAGGCGTTGCAGACGAGGAAGGGGTCGTCGTCGAAGGGATCCGACAGGAGGGTCTCCGGGAGGGGGTCGATGATCAGAGGGCGGGGAAGGAGGTGGTCGTGGTGGGCGGCGGTGGCGGCGACGGCGGAGAGGGTCAATGAGAGGAAGAGGAGGAGGAGGAGGTCCATTTTGGGGAAATCTTAGAGAGAGAGAGAGACAGAGAGAAGGGTTTGTTGTTTCTTTTTGGGTTTTTCTCTCTCTCTCTCTATAAAGATTTTGTCATTGAATTCGGGGGTTTTGGAAGTGACGTTTTGGGGAAGAAAACGATAGTTTTTTTTTTTTTTTTTTTTTTTTGGGTAATTAGCACTTTTAACCCCAGAAGACTGAATATTTGTAAAAATAGCCCCTCCCTTCGAATATTAACAAAAATTAGTCCCGAGAGAGATTATACCGGAAACGGATCCAGTGTTAACACTTTTTTTTAAAAAAAAGGCTGGGGGTGTAAAATTACACATGCCGTATAGACATATATACATGCCATCTCCTAGAGACGGCATATATACATGCCGTCTCCACGAGATGGCATATATATATACTATCTCGTGGAGACGGCGTGTATATATACCGTCTCCTTTAGATGGTCCTATCTCTTTTTTTTGTCCAAACAAAATCTTGTCTTAAATATGTGATGTATACTGCTTAAACATATGTAAAAATGTATGAAAATCCTGCTTGAATGAAATAAAATAACTTAAATGAAATAAAAAACAAGTTCTACGATCTTTTCATTACTGTTTGTGCGTGTAAATTCATATATATAAACATATCCTAAGTCTCATATATACAGTCATCCAAAAACTTCATAAACCCTTTCTTTTTGGTTTTCCTTGGAGCAGGAGGCGCTGATGAAGAGGGTACGTCTGTGCCTGTAGAAGAAGGTGCAACTGATTGAGCCGGAATGACATATGGTTCACTTGATGTCCTACTGGTACTAGAAGTGCCCCAAATCCTACGTGGTCCACGAACATATGTCTGAAGTGTCATCTGTGGAGCTTAATCTGAAACTGGAGCTGGTTGTGGTGGTTGCTCATCCAATTCTGGCTCAAGTCGTATATCACCAAAGAAGTCATATCGCCATGTCGCAGATGAAAAGTGTTGGTTTCTGATCTCCATCTCTCCACGAGTGCTTGTAATAGTCGATGATCTAATCTCGTATATCCCATCTGTGTCAAATAGTAAAATCTGGAAGCCCTCACGTATGGCTCGATGCGTGTATCCATGACCCAGTGACACAATGCCGCCATGTGGATTGTGAACTTCATGGTATCGATCTGTGTCAAATTGAATAAGTTCGTTAAAAATACTAATTTTGACCACAATAATAACATAAGAGATATAATTATTCTAATGGATATACCTTTCCCTGAAATCCATGATGAGACCTATGAGATCCCTGAAAATACAGCAAATCATCCACAATGGGTCTATGCCACTCACGTATGTCCATCACCTGTAATTTGAGTCACACAAATTAATATTTTCTCAAACAATCTAACATTTATCATAATATCAGAATCATGTACAACATTTATACCAGCATTTGTATTTCTACGTGGACATTTATTTTTTCTGTGGCCTTTCTCATGACATGTTGAACACGTATATCTTAGACTTGGATCCCTGGAGTCCATATGCATACGTCGGCGAGTTGATACAGTGTGCCCCGCTTGTCTCCTAATATTCGGTGGGATGAAGATAGGATCATTTTCCGTAGGATTCGGCCAATGACTTTTATCATCAACAGAGTGGAAACGAGGTTCATAAGTGTGTCTATATGACTTTGAGGAAAGCCAATGTGACACATATCTCCCAGGACTGATACGAGCATACCCGCAAGCCGCTATGACATGTGCACATGGATAGTGAAACAACTTTGGAACATGACATTGACAATCTGCATTGTTAGAATACAAGAAAACAGTGTACATAACCGCATTTTTGTCTTGGACATTGAATTCTGACCTATCAAAGCCTTCTTACTAGCATTGCCCTTGCATCATGTGCAGTTCTCTCCAAACGCTGCTGCTGTGATGGCACATGTTCACCCGACATGCTCTCACCCGACTCACGCCTCGTATAAAAATACTCTGACACCCATATGAATGTTTTGTTGTAATATGGCAGTGACTGTCAATCCTCTTACCCCCTTTAATACACTGTTCATGCTTTCTGCTCTGTCGGTGGTCATCGTGCCATGACGATGACCATCGTCATAACAAAGGGCCCATAGGTGTGGAGGGACTTGATCAAGCCATGTGCCCATGTGCGAGCTTGCGGGGAGGCACTAAGAATGTTTCGCATTTCGTTGGCAAATTGATTTGGGCATTTCAAGGTTGCAGCCCTCCACACCTGGTCACTCAACTCCTTTGATTTAACATTTTTTTTAAAGTTGTCTATCATGTGTCTCATGCAGAAACGATGGTGCCATGTCACATTGCTTGCATTTTCAATATCTTTCATGCCTGCTATGATGCCCAAATGCCGATCAGATATGACACACACATTGTTTATACAACCAACAGAAAAGAATAAGTTCCAAAGGAAGAAGAACCAACTGCTTCTGTTCTCATATTCAACTATAGCAAAGGCTATCGGAAGCAAACCATTTTCTGCATCGCAAACAGTGGCTATGAGAAGATTTCCTTTATATTTTCCATATAGATGTGTTCCATCAATGCAAACCAATGGACGACAATGTTTGAAAGCCTCTAAGGCTGGTCCGAATGCCCAAAAAACACGTTGAAACTGTCGGATCGGTCTGCCCATGTTATTTTCACCAGTGACAGGGCCTTCGAAGAACACACATGTTCCTGGATTAGACCTCCTCAGTGCATCAACATATAGAGGCAACTCAGCATATGACTCCTCCCAATTACCAAATATCCTCTCCATAGCCTTCCATTTGGCACGGTGTGCCTTTGAATATGAAATTGTGTAGTGATGATTAGCACGTATCCTGTCCATTATCTCAGTAGAACTGATTCTCAAATTATGACGAATCGTTGGCATAATCAACTGTGAGATATAATCAGAAGTAAATTGTCTATGGTTTGAACTGAGTAGAGGATGCAAGCATGTATGAGGAACTCTCAGAGTTGAAATTTTAAACATTTCTGAACCACCGACCCTCCTCGCATATAATCTCCAATTACATTCATCATTTATGCACTGAACGACGTATTTTTCTGCATTTGATTTCACCACCTGACACTGTACACATTTCTTTATGCTCCAAGTTCGGACAGCATTAATGAGTGACTTCTTATTCACGAAAAGTTGACCAACCTCCAGTTCATTACATGAAGAAGATCCGATTTCATAAATGTGTGGATGAACATTTTTGTCACCGCTTGCTCCATAAGCTCATGTGCATGATACATTTGAAGAACACTATATTCATGGATGGCAACTGTCTCCACATTATGGTCATCCTCAGTATTAGGTCCTTCCACCCAGTAATCTCCACGATCCTCTTTTCCTTCTTCGGTATCCCCTCCTTCAGGATCTTCTTCTTCTCCTCCTTGATTTTCTTCTTCTTCATTGTTTACTTGAATTCCCTCTCCAAAACGGGTCCAACCCATGTCATGAAATGGGGACCTATAAATACAAATAGACTATACTTACACATATGAATATCCCCACCAAAAATAATCTATAAATACACAATACTTACACATGTGGCATGTTGACACTCCCATGGGCATTAGTCAGTGTTGCATCAATCAAATCTTCTTGGGTACACGGAACGAACGATGACCCTGAAGGTTGATACGGATCAGGAACAATGGAGGGATATGAATCTTCTGCATCATAATTCATCGCATCACGACATATTTGTAGGATATCTTCCTTCTCTAACCATATTTGAATGACATGCACGTGCTTTGGGTACAACATTATCATCACTTTCACACCCATATCATCTTCGAGAGGGGCACCTAAACTCTTTCCATCGTGAGTGGGATGCACAGCACTCATGGACAATTTATACCGACTTGGATCGGTCTCCATCAAATGGTACATCATTTGGAGTAAATCGATATAAGAGATCCTCTTATTTATGATTGTGATTTTCCTAGTACCACCTTCATAAAATGAATTATCCTCACGTTGAACAGTCCTCCCGTTAAAAGAGTACATCAATGAGACATCGGATTTCTTTACCATCTAAATCACAAACTATTCAACTTAGTAAATATATTTGTAAATTGATAAAATAAAAATTCATCCAACCTCTACAAATTAAACACTATCACATTCATGCAACACAAACAAAGTATATTTCCTAAATGGCCTTTGAATTTTTTAAAATGTTTTATAAGATCCCATCAAATTTTTTCCTAAGGATTTTGAATTTTTTTAAAAAGTTTTTGTATGATTTTCAATTTTTTTTTAAGATTTAAAATTTTATTTTAACAAAGAGGAAATTTTAAATAAATAAAAAACCAACAAAAAAATTAACATTTAACATAACAAAACATCATACATTATCCATGTACTAAATAAATTCAACATTCAACATTTAGGGTTTTGATAAAAAACAAAATATTAATCAATAAAATGAAAATAATTGATAAATAAATTCAAGAACATTTAGGGTTTTGATTTTTACCTTTGGATTAAAGTTATTTATGTTGTTGGATGGTGATTTTTGGGGCTTGGCAGTGAGTGAGTAGAAAAAAGAGAGGAAAATGAGTGAAGTGAGAACGGGGACGGATTATATAAAATCCACGCCCCGGAGACGGCATGTATACATGCCGTCTTATGTGTAATTTTACACCCCGGCTCTCTTTTTTTAAAAAAAAATTAACACGGGAGACGCATTATATATATTCCGCCTCCAGTATAATCTCTCTCTGGGGCTAGTTTTTGTTAATATTCGAGGGTGGGGCTATTTTTGTGAATATTCATTTTTTCAGGGTTAAAAGTGCTAATTACCCTATTTTTTTATGTTTTTTTTTTTTACTTGAAGGCGAAGAGACCGGTTCGGCGGTTGGTGCGCTGGACGGGAGACTATTATATTCGGGTCGGGTTGTTCTTGCCCTTTTTGGGTGGTGATGAATGAAGGTTGAAGACACAGTGGACACACGTGATTCTTTGTTTTAAAACCGGTCGATGCACGTGAACTGGTTTTAGAATAGGGAGCTGCTACCTGGACCGAAATTAAGTTGAGCCTCAATATGTGACACTCTTCTATTGGTTTCTTAACATTTTCTAACCACCAAAATAACAATGACATTACTATCCTTATTATAATTTTAAAAATCGGTTTCAACTAACTAATATCTTTATTAAACTTTGTAACTGAATCCCACAAAAGGTGGCACCATTAAATCCTCTCCTGACGTAACATATTTTCAAAAAAATCTGAAATACGTCTGGTTATATGGAATTGCACAGAAAATTCATAAAAAGTTTTCAAAATGCCAACAATAAGCAATTAAATGTTAATCAACTATACACTAATTAAATCCATAAAAATAAAAATAGCAACTTTCAAAAAATTGGTTGTAATTCAAATTCAGATACAGATGTATCTGAAATTTGAATTAACAAATACTTTAAAAAAATAGACTGAAATTCAAATTCAGATATAGGTGTATCTGAAAATTGAAATAACAAATACACATTCCATACAAGTGAATGTGCACTGTATTTGAAAATATTGAATCTGAATGAGTTGAATAATGCTGATACAAAGTTAAAAAATATGATGAATGACACATTATGCATAATCATACACAAATACACAATCATAAATGATTGTACAGATCAAGCTTGGTACACAACAATGCATGTAAATCAAGATACATATCATGTATCTGAATTTAAAATAAAATTCAGATTCAATACATGTATATAATAATTCAAAGTAATAACGAAAAATCAAAACAAAATAATATATTCAGATAGAAAAAGAACTAGCATGAATAGATCGCCATTGTTTACACCAAAAATTGGTTACAAAAACTGATTATACATGCTTAGATAATGTATTTGACTTTTAAAACACAAAAACTATCCAAATGAAAGTAATTGGATTACATCGGGTCACTTCTTCAAAATAAATATGTTTGATCAACTGTTTAAAGGAACATAACTGTGTTAATTCTGATGACAAAAAAATAAATAAAATAAAATACAGGTGAATGAAAAACTAAAAAATATCAAATAACATATTCAACTGAAAATAAAAAAAATTAGATCATTAAAAAAATCAATCAACATCCCTAAATGTCCCAATCAAAAAGCGAGAGGCACCGTCTGTTGCCGCCGCCGTCTGCGCATCGATCGAGACTCCACACACACAAAAAGGAAGTGATCGAATTAAATGTTAACCCAATCCTTTGAAATCCCCACACATAAGAAAAAAAAACTTCAATGGATGGTTTTAAATGTGTAATCCAATCCTCAAATCAAGAAATTCAATCCTCAAATCAAGGAAAACGGTTACAAAAAAAAAAATTCATTTAATTAAAGGGTAAAAAAGTATTCTACATGTGCCACCTCATGAGGCTTGTAATGGGACTTACAATTTGGGGCCTAAAAATCATTATTGTTTAGAATAAGGACCAAAAGAAACATTTCTTTGGTGGAGCTAGAGAGTTTTATTTTATAGTATGAATTCAAGATTGTTACATTTTAATTTTGTAAAGAATAAGATGGTCTGTAAAAGTATTATGATAGATGAATGAATGAAATGTAAATATAAAGAATGTGTCACAGTAATATAAAGTTGAATATCAAAAATGGATTTGATTATCATGAATGTCTAAACAGTCAAAACATCATCATCCTACAAATTTTCAAAGCATATTTAACAATTAGTTTTTTTTCTTAATTTGACATTGACGTATCATTTCAAGAGAAGGTTTGAAAAAATGTTTTATGCTTGATATACCATTGTTTTGCAATACACAATACATTGTAGCCTTTTAAGAAGAAACCCAAAAAAACAGAATTTGAATGACAAATCATTACAAGGAATTACAAAAGTAGTTTTAACTATTATGATTTTTTTTTTTTGTGGAGAGATTGCACCTTTAGATCCCTTGTTCTTTAAACTCAAACACGGCCTATGAAAATGAACTTCATTGTCTTAAATAAAATCAACCATATTCCCAAAGCAAGGATGTTCACAATTTTAAAAATTCCTATGATTGGTGGAGAAAAGACTATTCAATTTGCTTGAATAAAAAAAAGAAGGGGGATTAAAAACCCATGAATTTCTATGGCACATTATTAACAGATCTCTATACACTGTTAACAGATTTATGTACATTGTTAAACAGTCTATGTACTTTGTTGATGAATTTTATACATTTTTTAAATTTTGAATATCATTATATTGTGACATAATGAAAATTTATTTTATTTATAATATTGATATTGGTATATTCGTCATCGAATTTGACTCGCGTGTGGGAAGATCCGGCTCTCTGCATGGATGGAGGGGGGGGGGGGGGGGGGGGGGGCGCACAAAGAAAATGTGAAAACGTTGGAAAATTTGGGAAAAAAACAAAAACAAAAGATAGAAGATAACTCCAACGACCTAAAAATAATGCCCTAAATAACCTGAGGATCTAAAAATAAGTACATCTGAGAAGTTTACCACTTGGGCCATGAACCCATAGATTTGCCCAAAGGGCTTACCACCTGACGGTTGCCTAGGAAGTGGCATTGGGCCAAAGGCCCATGAACGACTCCAACAAGACTATTGTATCTTGAATACGTTGACTGGTTGACGGCAGAAATCGAAACAGTGTATTTAACTATGTATTTATTTTGAGTGGTTTTACTTGAGCTTCTCAAAATTATAAATAAAACTCTCTTATTAATAAATCATTCACATTTTCATAACTTAATTTATAATCTCTTCATATATTTACTTCATTTTCAAACAATAAATAAATCTCTCGTACATCAAACTAACTCTCACCTTTCAAGGCTGGACTCTCCAAAAACTCTCTTTCACCAGTTCGACTTCCCATCCCTCGCGGCCCGGCCCTCGTCTAACGGCCCTCGTTGCCTAGTCTAACTGTCAATTAAAAAAATGTCAATTAAAGTTTTAATTAAAAAATTAAGAAAGCTTACTTATTAAGGGTAAACTAATATAATTTTTTTAATGGATTTTAACGATAAAACCCATTTAAAGAAAGCTTACTTACAATTTTGAGGGTTTAAATAGAACCACCTTTATTTTTTAATTAGGGTTTGATGAAGTTATCGCAGGGTAGTCTCAATAAAAAAAAAGGGGAAATCCGGCCGTCGTCAACCACCGGCGAGGATCACATGGAATCCGTCGAAAATCACCACCAGATCAACGAATCCGCCGTCACCGTCGCCCCTGACGGAACCCAAGTGACGGAGGCAGCCCCGACGAGGGTGAAGAGGAAGGTCTCGGCCGTGCTTCACTTCCCGGCGGGATGCGGCCCCATCATGAGGAGGAAGGACCCCCTGAATCCCCGCCGGTGAAGCCCCAGCGGTGAAGCTGATCTGGAAGAGGAAGGTCTCCGCTGTGCGTCACTTCCCGATGTATTGGAGCCCCAACATGAAAGCAATTTATGTTTGATTTGGAACTTTATTTTTTCTTCTTGTTTGATCTTTTGAAGAGGTTTTTGGAAGAGTTTTTGAGGGTTTTGTTAAAGATATTAGATTAGATTTGTTATTATCTTAGTTTGTTATTATATTAGTTTGTTATTATCTTAATGTATTACACGTGTAACACCATCTTGTACTATTATATAAGGGTTTAGTCCCTCTCTAATAGAAAAAAAATTTTAGGGTTTCATTATTATTTTTCTCTCCCTTATTCCTAACTTGGTATCAGAGCCACCACATAAACCCTAGATCCACAAAAATTTATCATCTTCTTCCCCGCTCCGATTGAGGAGTCTTCAATCGGAGCGGGGGAGGATTTTTGACCGTCGTCGTTGTGTTGTGAGTCTTCAATCCGAGAGCCGTCATCTTTTTCGTGTTGTCGTTGTCTTCATCGCGCCGTTGTTCGCGTCGTCCTCTTCTTCACGACGTCCGTTGCATGTCGCCCCGTCACTACCCTGGATACACGTCTAAGCGTTGTCCACGTGCTGCCTCGACCCCGTCCGCGCTGCCCCAGCCACTGTGAGACCCGTCGCAGCCCTGTCCGCTGCGCAGATCCGTCCGAGTACCCCGTCCGTTGGGTAGAGTCCACGTTGCAACAAAAAAAAAGAGCGCACGAGAATAGAATCCGGTGCACGATAGCGCAAATCTGCGCTATCGTGCACGGTAAAAAAAATGTCTCCCGTACAATGGGAAAAAAAGGGTCCGGTGCACGGCAAATCTGCGCTATCGTGCACGGTAAAAAAAAAGAGTCAGAAAAAGGGGTCTGGTGCACGATAGCAGAAAATCCAGTGCACAATAGCACAAATCTGCGCTCGTCCGTAGCATCCGTTCACAGATCGCTGGCCTGCTCGTTCGACCTGGCCCACCATCCGGATCCAACAGAGCGGGCAACCCGACCGACCCGCCACCGGCCACCGTCCGTCCTTTGCCGGTCGTCGTGCGTAACCGTCAGATCGCCGTCCGTCCGTCCGCTGCCGGCCTCGTCTTGTTGTGTTTCTTTCATGGACTGTTACAACCTCGTTCAGATTCCGAATCTAGTCATCCAGGTACTCATTTTGATCATTTTTTCGTTCTCTATGCATTTGTGTGTGTCTTTTCTTCATCGGAGATCTCTATTATTCTGTCCTCTTTGCTTGAATTTTTCTACGGTCATCCGTGCCGCTTTACTTTGTGCTTCATGCACACGACCTATTTCTTTACGCAACATTCCTGCCTTCGCACACGTCTTCTTTATGTGCGATCGTCATTCTTCTTTTCCTTGGATCTTCTTCTTTTTTGAGATCCTGTTCATAGCGTTGTCTTCGCACACTACTGTTGTCATCGTCTCTGCGTGCCGTCATCTTCGCACGTCGTCGTCGTTCGTCAAGTGGCATCGTTTTTATGCAGCATCGCTGCCTCTGTGCGCTATCATATTCGCGCACCATCATTTTCGTGCGCCGTTGTTTTTCGCGCACCATCGTTTTCGTGCGCTGTCGTCCTCGCGCACCTTCATTTTTCGTGCGCCGTCGTTGTATTTGCGCACTGTCGTTTTCTTTATTCTTCTTCTCTGTAAGCGCGCCTCTCTTCTTGCGCTAGTCTACACCGTTTACGTCACCATTCGCGCTACGTTTCTTCTATTTCTTCTTCTCCGTTGGCGCATGTCCACGCTCGTCTGCACCACCGTCACCGGCCATCCGTCATTGTCCCCACCGTCGTCTCATTTTTTATGCAAACTCTAAGGATTCTATCTTTCAGAGTTTGGGGGAGGGTGTTAAAGAATCTCCACCACCATTGTCCGCGTGTTGTCTCCGCTGCCTGTTCGCGTTCGTCTGTGCCCTCCGTCTTCTCCTTGAACCTCCGTGAGCCCTACGTGCGCCATCTGATCTAGTGGACCAACAATTCTGACTGACTCAAAGAACGGGAGCGACTTTGACTGACTCAAAGAGCGGGAGCGACTTCGACTGACTCAAGAAGAACGAGAGCGAAGTGATGGATCCAAGAGACAGATGACGATTACCAATTCACAAAAATAAATTGGAGGTGTTTGAAATAAGAGTTTTAGTTTATCATTTTTTTGTAAACTCTAAAGGTACAACCCTTCAGAGTTTAGGAGAGGGTGTTAAAGATATTAGATTAGATTTGTTATTATCTTAGTTTGTTATTATATTAGTTTGTTATTATCTTAATGTGTTACACGTGTAACACCATCTTGTACTATTATATAAGGGTTTTAGTCCCTCTCTAATAGAAAAAGAGTTTTAGGGTTTCATTATTATTTTTCTCTCCCTTATTCCTAACAGGTTTAATTTACATGGCTTAATTTCTTGTGGTTTCATTATGTTATAATTGTTGGGTTATCTTGATAGTTTAAGGTGCTCAAACCTTTTTAATGAGTAAGTTATGTATCACGTTACTTCCTACCAAATGTTTTAGGATTTTAAGTTGATGAACCTGTCTCCTTCAATGAATTTGTTGTGTTATTCTCACAGCAATATCAACCACAAGGATTTTTAGTATTTTGTTTGACATAGCTAGGAAAGGAAGTAACTGAGCTATTAGATTTCTTTGTTGTTGTTTTGGCCTTTGGATTTCTCATGAATTCAGACTTTTGTTAAATTTATATATGGACTGATATGGAATCAAAGAATTCATGTGGTTTGCACACATCTTGATATTATATTCTACCTAGAGATATATTGTTTTTGTGCAGCAAAGAAAGCAAGCACATGTAAGATCGACCAATGCGTGGAAACCTCCATCACAAAAATCTGGTAACTTATATTTCTGATATTTCTTCTCTTTATGGTATTAATCTTCCTTCTTGTGGTGTTTATGAAGTTTTGATTATTATATGTGAGAAATTTTTTTGTTCATGTTTTCATTTCCTGATTATTTTTTGTGTGTGGGTTTTCATTGGTTTTATGTGAACTTCCTTTTCTTTTCTTTTTTGTGAACTTTTTTTTTTATGACACATGATTTATTTGTACATCTATTGGATACCAATGAAAGTGAGGCTCATATAGAATAATGCATGTTATGTTATTTGTGTTCTTTAACCAGCGCATTTTGCGTGTACAATTTCACTAGTTTTTAATATAAGTATGTACCTCAGTGGATGGGTCACTATTTTTCAAAAAGAATCAAAACGTGCAAAGTTGTAACCAGGGTTGTGTCTAACATTTTCATTTTGTATAGCATGAGTGGTCAATTGATAGCATATAAAACCATTACTGATATTGATGGAAAGATGAAGGCCACTGCAAAGTATAATCACCTGGCTTGCAGGATATCCCAGTGCAACATTTTGCCTTTCCTTATACGACGATCACGATATAATTAGCCTTGGTACTGGTAATTTGGCCATGGCTCTTGCTCCTGCCAGCCCAGCAGCCAATGCAACTCCAAACAATGTATGTAAACGCACACAAAAGTACTTGGCCATGAATATCTTGAATTTATCCTGTAAATCATTGGATTTTGATTAACAGAAAGTCAAAGACAGGTGAAAACTGCATAAGAAAAAAATATAACTGCTCACTCTGTGGTTCTCCTCGATAAAGCTGACGGCTGCTTTACCGATTGGCATGGTCAGGGCACACAGAAACTGAGGCAGAGAGAATGAAAAAATTATTCAGAGGTGAAACTTGAATATAGTGCTGCACAAGATGAAATCTTAGTTCTTGGAGACTTAACAGTTGCCAATGGAGGAAGGACTTTACTAAAGCCTAGAACAAACACCAGGAGGTAAAGTGCCACTATTGCAACCTTCACCAGTTTTGAGCCAGTTTGGGTGCCAATTCTGACCTGTAAAAAATGATAAACATTAGAATGCTAACGATTGAAAATTCTATGCGTTGATCACAATTTTTTTATAAATAGAATGGTTATGATTTAGAGCAAGTTACTAATGGGGATAGCTTTCCAACAGCATGGTCTCCATCGATCTGCATCATGTATAATAACTAATAAAAAATTATCAAAGCCAAAGAGCGAGAACATACATGAGAAGGAAAGGTAAGAATGAACCTGGTGAAAATGACTGCAGAATAAAATCAGCGAAGTTGTCAAGCCAACTAAGAATGACGAACATAGTATTGTCCCGGTCAAGGGAAGATGGCAAAGTTCACTGTCTAAGTGGATACCTCAGTAACATGCGAATTCATAAGGGCATTATCAAACTGTAATAATAGGCTGTATGGAGAATTACCCTGACAAGGTTTTGCTGCTTTGAGAGAGATAAAAGGCTGAAGTAGCAAACGGACCAAAAGCAGCAAAACACAATGGCTCTCCCAACCCATGGTAACTCAGTCGAAACGGTGGGCACTGCAAACAAAAACAATTTTATTCGGGTGATTATCTTCTCTTTGTTAGTTAAACTATTAAGCCAACAAACCCCAAGATTAGTGTGTATGCCACAGTTCATCACACTACATGATAGTTTTCTGATTTAAGAATTGGCGACTCAGATAATCACAAGAGTTTCACATGCGAGAATGATGGTAGGAGCTCCATGGCCTTGTTTTATCTGCTTTTTTGTATCTCAATTTATCTAACTGAACTGCAAATAAAAATCCATGACTTATTTTGTTGAAATGTTATGTGGTAGACATAATAAAACCACTAACAGCACTTTTAAAACATCAAAATTAAAATTCCTTTCTCTCCCTCCTCTTCTGTAGCTTACTCTTACAAAATAATCTATTAACATGGTTCAAACTACCACAACTGGGGTTCCAAATTAGAGAAATGCCTCAAAAGCAATAAGAAATGTAAATATCAGTGCAAGTCAACAATGAAACATATGAACCGACATGCAGATATGCCAAAATCCTCATGTCCCTCTACCTGATATATGTAGCCGCAAATGATAGCACAAGTCAACAGCAAAATAGAGCGGATGTCTCCCACTTCCATGGATACCCAAAAAAGTCCAAAGAACCCAAAGGTGAGGGACGCAATGGCGGCAATGTGGGTCAATGAGCGACTGCTTGTAAGCAAACACTAAGCCACAGAACAAAACTAAAGCACACAATCACAAGCGAGAACAAAAACCCCGCACCTGCCGATCAGATTGACGACTGATTCCCTCTTCTCCTTGTCCACACCAGTGTCGAAGTCGAAAACATCATTGCTGCGCCAAACAATCAAATTTTTAAGCCATGAATGAGTCTGTCAACGTAGTAACAAATTTTGTGTCAACAAATATTCAACAAGGGTTCCATTCAGTATGGTAAGCATATACTCGTAAATGATATGTGATGAGTATGGTAAAAACATAGGTATTATTATAGATTGTTATCTAGATGTGTTCTGATCAATAGTACAAGAAATACACACTAAAACTTCCACATTAAGTGTGAAGGTGGCAACAAGATCTAAGCTTGGTTTTTTTTGTTTAATTACGAAGAATGTGATAAATCATTCAAACTAAACATACACCGAATCTCAAAAGAAGTTTTGTTCGACCGATAGGTACAAGAGGCATCCAATACACAAACATTTTTCAACATTAAAAAAAAGTTTGGATTACTTTGCAACTACGCATATTGAAAGCGATAAGAATTTTCAACAAAGGAATCTCAACCTTAGATTAAGCCAAGTGATGATCAGAACGGATGCCGCCAAGAGCACCAAGTAACGCCTGCCGAAGAAAACTCCCGTCTGCAGGTATGCCGCCGCACTTCCCACCTATTACACCAATTCAAGAAACACATTTTCATGTAATTCAATTTTAAAAATTCAATATTTTTCTATTGCGTGTGTTTGTTTTGGGTCTACTCACAGTGAGGGGAACCAAAGCGACCGAGTAGATCGGAAGCTTCACTGCCCTCCATATCAAAGTCGCCCGAGAGAGCTCTTCTTCCGCTAGACTGTCTGATGCGGCCAAGCATCGGCTAAGACGTCGCTTCGGTGGACAGTCTGACGCGGCTGCGGCGTATCTGGTTCTGCTTAGCTTGACCCGCGAAGTACGGAAACCGAGGGAGACCACTTGAAGAGGCGGCGGTCGTTGGAGGACGGAAATGGCGGGTGGAGCCGAACAAGAAGCCATTGCGTTTTGGCTGTCCCCCTTTATCCACCAGTTTGGTACGCTTTTGGAGACGGGTAGCTTTAATGGTGTGCTCACATGCGGTGACTATAGGCGAGATTTTTGGGTCCCTGGACCCAACTTTGGATTAGGCCGATGGATTTAAAGGGGGGTTTAAATCAACCCCACCAGATGGCAACCCCACCCCCAAATTTTTTTTTGGGGTGGGGTTGCAACATGTGGAAAAAAGGGGGGAGAGTTTTTTTTTTTTTTTTTTGGGGGGGGGGGGGGGGGTGGGGCGATTGTGCCAGGGTACGACAGAGGTGGTGGGTAAGGAGAGTGACGGCAGTGGTGGGCCAAGGAGGGTGGTGGAAGGAGAGGGAGAGAAGAAGAGAGAGAAAGAGAGAGAGAAGAGGGATGGCAGTTAGGAGGGGAGGGTGGTCGACGGAGTTTGCCTCCCCATCTCTTTCCCTTTTTCCCCCCTTCTCCCACCGCCCTCCGCTAGCATCCTCCTATGCCCACCACCATCGTTGCCACCCCCACCCACCACCTCCCCCCCCCCCCCCCCCCCATTTTTTCCATGTTGCAACCCCACCCATAAATTTTTATAGAGCCTGCAGTGTTGGAAATAATTCTATATTTGCATGCTAAAATGTCAATAATCAATAGGTAGGTGAAGATTTTGCTGACTTACCACCAGAACATGTCCCTAAAATAAAGAACTTCTGATTAATATGAGTGCCTCAGGAAGAACTCTAGAAATTTGTTCCTTGAAAGATAATATTGCTCAGATGTGCACATAGAATTCATTCCTTACCATGTAATAAGAGCAAATAACCAATGAAAAACAAATAACAGAAAATCAAATATATATCATATTTTTTCAGGCTTTTATCTATGCGATTCTATTTTAGGGAAGAGCACATAAACAATCATCCAGTTTTCAAGAAACCAAAAAATATTTCAATAAGGATGCTAAGAAAACTTATATCTTGCCTTTAAAAAAAAGATAATTAAACATTCTCTCAAACCTAAATTATCTCTTGGATAAAATAATATGTACGAAGACTTGCAAACACGCTAATTGAAAGCATTTTTGAGGGGAGGAACAATTGCAAACCCCTTTATTCCATTTTTATCTTGCTTTAATAAAAAAAAATGAATCACGTTGCTTTCTTTCTTAAAATAAATTAATCCCATTGAATAAGCCTTGACAGAGCTGTCCCAAAACTCCTTCATCCCCATTTCTTCCTGCCTTTTAAAAAAAAGCACCTGAAACCGCCTATATCAAATCTAAACCCCTTCATCCCATTCTTGCCCCCAAAAAAGTGTTTGTTACACCCTTTTTTTCCCCCCAATTTCAGCCCCATATCAATTGGGGCTCTACGTAACGTTTTATATATACCAAAAAAATAGAAGAACCTCAGGCCTTTCCCTAAACCCCTTCATTCCCAAAACCCTGAATATCTCTCCAAGAAACAAACAATTGGTGATCCAGTTTAAAACCTGAAGCTCCCATTTGGATATGGAATAGCCCAGGGAATAAGTGAGAATAAACAGAGTAAGTGTTTTTTGTTGTTTGGATGCAGGAAATACCAGGGATAAACTATGTCAGAATAAATTGGTATAAAGTGGTATATGAATTCCAACCAACCCCTATAATTAAAGTTATTACAGGTTATTTCACCCAAAGAATATGTGAACCCATTATCAAATCAATTGTTATTACCTCTAATAAATTACATGTCAAATCAACTATCATTGATTTTTCACCTTTTATAAATCTTTATCCACATTTTACTCAAACAATAAAAAATTTATTATTACGTTTCCCAACTAGAATAATTCAAAACACAACCAAACACAAAATCACTTTATTCTTATTTATACTCACTTGTGCCGGAATAACTCTATACCCAAAGAATAAGGCCTATTTTGTATCCAAACGGGGGCGAAGAGTTACATCAGTTTTCAAGAGCATTTCAAAAGAAATATGAGACATGAATGAAGTGGAGTGACCTACCAAAGAAACACAAACCGGTGGATGAGAGGTTGCTGAAGATTAGGAGACCTCGAACCGCTAGGAGGAGAACGATCAGGACCTGTCGTCAATCGGTGGACATGATGACGGGGGGGGGGGGGGGATTTCGATGATGAAGAAGGGGTCTGGGAGTGGAATGAAGTAGAGGAGATACAAATGCCATCTTAGGTGAAATTTCAAAAAAATACGAGAATGTCATCTTAGGTTAAAATTTTTTGTCTTTATCATGGTGCTTTATGATATAACTAGTTTTAGTGTACACGTTTTCACGCAATTTAATAAAATACATATCTAATATGACATATATGTGAAGGCATACTTGAAAAGACATTTAAAATGTAATCTATGAACATGTATGCATGATATAGATAGTAATAGAGTAATTGTTTCTTTCTATAGAAGATGCTTCTTCAAGCTTAATGATTTTAATATCTAATTTGTCATCGATAATAAAATGTCATGAATATGTGCAGATATATACCAAACCGGATGTAGTAATGGTAGATGTCTGGATGTCAACATTTCATATGTAGACAAGAATAAAATTGGTAACAAAAGCTTCAAAGGAGTATCTCATTGATCTAAAATATGCAAAGGATATCATTTTACTGTGAAACACGTAATGAATGGCAATGAATGGGGTCCTAGGGCTTAAGACTACTCAAGTTTTCGCTCCCTAACTTTTAATCTGAATGATAAAAGGGTGTGTTAAATTGGGAAAGAAATGGAAAAGCTTGAGATGAACCATAGTTATCCTGAATGTTTTTGTCAAGAATCTGTAAAAAAAAAAAAAAAAAAAAAATTATAGGTATGGGCATGGGTCCAAATGATTAAAATGAATCAATTAAAAAATGTGAGATATCCAAGATCTCTACTGATATTGGGAAACTGTGAAAAGTTGTTTTCTTTGTAGAGGCACATCTGAGACAACTGTGATAAGTTTATGGGGTCCAAATCCATCTAATTTGTTGCTAAATATTAATTTGAGTAATGTCACACCACAATTCTGCTCAAAAGAGATGTTATCCTCTATCAAAAGGCACATGGATCTTCCTTCTTAAACATTATCATACTTGGAAGAAATATTAACTATACCATGAGTGAAATCCTTAATTTGCACAAAATCATGAATACCCTAAAGTTATGGGCCAGGTTCTATAAATCTAATAATAACAGCAGAAATACCGTAGCACCATTTAAAGATTTCTTTTTATCAAGATTTCACTATCAAATGTTACATCCACCAACTTCAGACCTCATACTCTCTTCATGCCGGAAAAAAAACTTCTCTTCCCTTTTCACACACCAGTCTCCCTAAGTCACATCCTTCTTTATAAACCCAGACAGTATCTTCTTATCTTCCTTACATCTCTTCATCTACAGTTATGTACTTTCTGATGTTTCTCTGTGGAACCAATCAAATAGATACAAAGGCCAATTGCACCATTTAAAGATTGCAGAAACACATAAATTTGCCAACATGGTTGCCAATGAATCAATGGTTAACTATGAAACAAAATCTATAGAATCACCTATTTTAATAGTTGAAGATGATGTCCGAAGGTCCAGCTTCTTTGAAGTTCCTTCTTTCCTTTTCCCAAAACAGGTTGGAGATTTCTCCAAAGGAATGGCAGAAACTGATCACAAGGTTGTCTTAGAGGTGCATCCATATGTGTTTTTTTAGTTTATCATCAGCAAGGTTCATCCGTCCATAATTTCATCATATGATGTTTGGTAAACATTTTTTTTTTTCGCTTGGTAAACTCGGGGATCAAACACCTGACCTCCCCTTGGGAGAGGGTGTGTCTCGACCACCCTGCTAAGGGGGTCTTCCACTGTTTGGTAAACATTTGATATCAAGCAAGAACATAAATCACACAAGAAACACAAAATTTACGTGGTTTTGCCTAAACCTGCATTTAGGGGGACAAATCCGAGAATCCATTCAATTCTGCAAAGATCAGTTTTATTTTAAAGAGGTAAATTTAGACATCAAAACAGGCATGGATCAGCTTCTGCGAAGATCAGTAATGCATGATATCAATCAAAGGCTGTGCATGATCACACTGCTGCTTTTTCCCATTTTTACAGCCCTTCCATCTTTTCTCCACATCCAAACTCTTTCCAATTTACCTCTTTGATAAAAGAAAAGGTAACATGTCCAACAAATAGGCCTCAACTCCGCAGTCAAAACCTTCAACTTTAAACCACCTAGGAGTTCAATTTTTGTACAAAAGTAGCCTAGAGTACCAGCAATAATTCAATTGCATTATATCCTGCTCTAAAGCTCCATCTAGTCCATGTTCAAGTACCGCCATTACAGTCCGGCAAAGAGTAAAAAAATAATAACAGAAAAAAAAACAGTGCAACTACTTCCCCTCCTATATATCTCACTGAATCATCATCAATTCTTTTACCTTTATAAAAAATCCACAATCACATTTATAAATCATTCAATTTATCAAAGGAATCACATTTCCAGAATCCGAAAGGCATTCCAACTACCAATTGATGCAATCCTCTTCAAAACTTCTATAGATCTAAAACCCTCCCAATTCAGTCAATTAGAAAGAAAGAAAGAAAGAAAAAACACCAGATTGCAAAGCGTTTCTTCGATAATGCAGAATCAGATCCACCAGAAAATCAGACACCAGAGCAGAAACATCACGAATTACCGGATGAAAGAACGGCCAAAGAAACAGAAAGCGATGGATGACGGGTTGGCGAAGACGGAGGAAACCTCGAACCGGCAGAAGGAGGAGGTGTTGCCGGATTGTGTGGTCGGCGTGAAATCAGGCGGAGGAGACCGTGGTCGCTCGGTGGAGATGAGTGGGAGTGAACAACGGGGTTTATCCGTATTGGTGCTTTTGGTGGAATTACAAGAATACCAGCTAAACATTTTGTCTTACTGTGCTGTTTGGTTGCCGTTTGAATAGAAGCAAAAGTTATTTTATATGTCTGGTTTAGCGTTGAGATAAAGCGATGAGATAATAAAATAATTTGATTAAATTATATGTGATTCGTATAAGAAAAATAAAAAATAAAGCATCGATAATTGTCTATAATTTAAGAAAAAAAATTGAGATATTTTATCATAGGTAAAAGATAGAACAAATTTTATCCTTATTTTTTAATTGTATTTTGTAAGACATAGACAACTTTTATGATTGTTCTTAAAAAAAAAAAAACATGAAATCAATACCAACAATAATAATGTCCCATTAATAGAAATGTTAGACTTTGTATTTTTAATTTTTTTCAAGTTATTCCATATTTTATATCATATGATTCAAATGTAAAGTTAAGGATAAAAGCATAAAAAATAAGAATAACAAATATACAAAATGCATTACCAAATGTAAATGGTACGTCTAATCCCACCCATCTTTTTTCTTACCCCACCAATCGAATAATAAAAAAAAACTCGGTGTTTTGCTATCCCCACCGATCCGGCCAGTTCATCATTTCAGGTTTCGCGCGATCGAACTTGGTCGAACAGGATTTGTAATAAAGTTTATAATTTTTTTTCTTGAAAACATAATCCCGCGACGTGTATCCTCCTTGAATCTTTCATATCACTCCAAGTCTGAGTTGTAATGTAGGGAGAATAAATCATTATTCTTAAATGTAGAATATAAGAACAATTTTTTATACATAAGTTACAGACAAATTTCAAAAGCCAAATATAAAATGTGTTTAGATCAATTGATACATTTTTTTGTTTTCAAATAAGGAATCATCTTAACTACGAATTCAAACAAAACTTAAAAATGATATATGTTTGTCTAATAAGATATTTTTCTATAAAAAATTGAATTAATTGAATGTATATCTACTTACATTTATTATTTATTTCAGTCCCTTTAACTATTGTTTGGATAAAAGAATAAATGTAGAATATGATGGATAAATCCAAAAATTTATTTGTTTACAAAAATAAGAAAATATAGTTCTGAACCTTGTTCGACCAATTACGGTCGCCTAAAACCTGAAATGACGATCAATTACGGTCGCCCAAAACTTGAAATGACGATCAAGTCCGGTCGCCCAAAACCTGAAATGGCGACCGAATTCGGTCGAACTAAATCGGTGGGAACAGCCAAACACCGTTTTTTTTTTTTTTTTGGGATCGGTGGGATAAGAAAAATCCTTGGTGGAGATAGACGTGCCCAATGTAAATTTGGATAAAAATAATAGTCTTTTTATCCCCCATAAATTATGCTAACTTATCATAAATATTTATCTATTTACCAAACCATGTCTATAATTTATAATTATTTTAGGTATAGATAAATATATAAATAGATATGAGTTATTTTAAGGTCTATGTAGTTTAACACAGTAACAATCACATTGAGCAATTTAATTTAAATAATATATAATATTGAGCCTATTATATATTATAGGAAAGAAGATATAAACAGAAAGAAGATTTGATTGATCATATTGAGCAATTTAATTTAAATAATATATAATACAAATGTATATAATTTTTTGAGGCTTCCACCCAGTTATTGATACGAAAATTTGCAATTTATCAAAAAAAATATTATAATTTTATAATTTATATCTAATACAAATACTTTTTTAGAGCACATACATTGATATTACGATCCACTTTTAAATCAATTCAAGGATTCAAATAACACATAATTTGACTTTTCATATATGGATTCAGAATCATAATTTTTAAATAATTAATAGGCTTATTTGTTGATCTATCTAGAAGTTTACAATTATTTTTTTGGTCATCGATTCAAAACAAGTACGGATAACATTCAGACAAATGATTATAAGAGTGCTGATAAAGCTAGCTAAATAAAATTGCTCCAAATATTAACCCAAAAGAACATGTATAAGAAATTATTTTGGGTAGTGAAATTATATTGTTTAGTGAGACTATAGGAACGTTTATTCATAAGAAATCTTTGTAGAAAAAAAGAACTTCATATTTCCATTACAAAAGCGTTTGGAAAACTACCTTTCTTTCCAAAAACTTACTAAGGTTTCTACTTTTAAAAATGATTTTTTTTTCACTTTGTGATTTTTCCAATTAAATTATATTGGATGACATAATTATCCAACCACTGCTTACTTGTATCCCTGTGATTTTCCAGCACACCATGTAAATAATAAGGGAACATGTATTCCCCCAGCCAAATACCCAATCCCACCGACCATGACGGGGCAGAGGTGGTCGGGGGGGAGTCATGCCCTGCCGCCCCCTCTCTCTCTCTCCCCGGCATCCTCCGGCCACTGCCTGCTCTCTTTCTATCTCTCATTTTCTCTTCCCCTCCCCTCTCCCAAGTTTCCAACCTGAATGCTAATAATATTACTCAAAGAAAGAAGTTCTGAAAATGAGAACCAGAATCAACGGTAACTGAGGTATGGAAAGAAAAACCGAACTGGAACATTCATTATACAACACAGCATTGAATAGATCATAATTTACACATATATACACAACATACACAAATAATTAACAACACAGCTCCTTCAAAGATTCACCACCCCCAACTTGACTCATTAACCGTGGGAGACCACAACACAATTGACCAGCCTCAACGGTGCAGGGACGCAGACAGAATCGTGAGAGCCTCACAATGGCTGAATGCCCCAAAAACCGAACCCTGTAAACGAGGCTCACCTTCTCCCACATATCATTTCCAACAATGCCCGACTCATGACTCCCGTCGTATCCGTCGAGGTCAGCCTCGGTTACTATGACGATGGAAGTTTCGTCCAAAACAAGCGCCGCTGAGTTCATGTGTGGATAGATCAAGAAGCGGGGAGTCCAAATCTTCTTCGCCCGGAGATGGTAGTACTCTTGGACAGCCTGCATTTTGCATTCGGAGTTAGTTTAGGTTGTGTCTTCTGACATCTAGATACGAATCATTACTATTGTATGAATATAGAACAATCAAGGATTGTCCAATTTTGTTAAATTAGTTTAACTAACCTTGTTTAAAAATAATCTCATACTTTGTATCTTATATAGACGGGTTCTTTTTTATGGAACAATTTATTGGACTTGAAGATCAAACAATCATTCATGTTGTAGAATGATTTTAAATAAACGAACCATATTTGGCTGTTTAACAGTAGATTTCATTATTATAATAGTATGGATGCTAATAGACTCGGTCATCCATGCACCTAATATGTACTTTCTCTAATCTAGAATATTTTTTGTGAAGGTATGCATTCAATTCATTTGAGTGTATGTTTCATTTTTTGTGATGTGCTTCATTAGACAGTATATACCTACAGAAAAGATCAAAACAAGCTGGGACCACAGGAATGACTGTCCTTAACATCTTCTTAATAGTAAAGAGAGAAAGAGAAGGGTGGTGGGGGGGGGGGGGGGGGGGGTCATCTTAGGAATGTCGGTGAAACAAGACACCGAATTGGTGAATCTCTAAGCTATTAAGTAGATAAACACATCGATTAGTAATTCTTTTAGAAAATCTGCAATGTAGAGTGGCAATAATGTGTCTATTTAGTATATAATCAAGAGTCCCATGTATAAAAACATGTATGTACACTGTGAGAGTTGTATATGCTATCTTTTCATTGGCATATACGGAATTATAACGGTGATGAAGTACCTTCCATTGGGAAGTAGCTAAATGAACTCTTGGCCTCCTCAATCTCACATAACCATATGCAGCAGCAGGTGTCATATGCCTATGATGCACCTGTAAGAAAAAAGCAATTGTCACTTTGTGTGTTTTTATTTGAAGCTATGAGAAGTTCAGACAAATAAGGGCACATCTTGTACCAGATAACAGAGAACGATGGTCGTACTGCGCCCTCGACCAGCTTTACAATGCACATAAGTTGTTTTTCCACAAGATGCATTTTCTACATAGAGAATACATGTGTATCAGATTATAATAGAACAGAAGTGAAAAGCAAAATTAGGAAAACCAAGAAAAGCTAGCTTCAATTAAACAATATAATGGGGTAGGCTTTTTTTTAACACAAAGGGCTTGCTGCGAGTATATATCATAATACCATCAAATCAAATGAGTCGCAACTACTCTTCCAACATGTAAAGTGAAATATACATGTTCAGTGGGGACCAACATGCCTCATGATCAAATGATGTATTTCACAAATCTAGAAGTAAATAATTGAAGTCCTCTAACATAAAAAAACAAATTGTTAGCTGCATACATCTGTTTCTCTATGACTCTATCACTGAACTACTTGTAAACTGATGGACGAGGTTACTTTACACATTATGTGATTGACTTGAAATAAAAATCCAATGGAACGACCAGATCATAGGATAGGTTGATAAGCATGTCCAAAACGAATAATCACAACAAAAAAAAATGTACACACAAGCCATCCATTTGGATCATATATAGATATACTTACTGTGGATGAAATCTACAGCCTGGCATATATCTCCAAAGGATGGGGCAAAAAGATAGTCTCTTGTGGGAATCACCAAATGGCCAACTCCATGAGCCTGACAATGAATTAGTCAAAAGATCATATAGCCATAGAGAAACAAACTGCACAGAGCAAATGTAAATTATAATAAAAATTACAAATGAAAAAAAAATCATTTACAGCATGCACAATAATCATAATAAAAGCCACCCAGAGAGGTAGATGTAAATACAGAGCTGCAATGACAGGAGAGATGGAAACACAGGCAAATGCTTGACAAGCAATCCGCTTACAGAATTTCAATTCTGCATCTCTGTAACCACACAATCCAAAGTCTCTTAACAAAAAAACAAAACTCCTATCATTAAGTACAATTATGTCACAGTACTCCAGGTTAGTTCTGCCTCCCCAATCAAACAATAAAATAAGGATGTAGCTATAGTGTTTCTTTTGTATAGAAGGTTGCCTCATCCACATCAATAATGGATTTGGGTAAATCTTGTGTCTGGGATGCATTATCTAATGTGCTATATCTTTATAAAATGAAGAATTATACTATCAGATGCCATTGCAGAGTTTGTAATTGTAAAATCACCCTCCAATATTATGGGAATGCCTGAACGATGAGCCACATCAATGTTTCACGATGTTACCTAATGTTTAAAGGGTCCCAAGTAGGAAATTCCAGTAGAAGCAGTATTAAGCATTGAAGTTCTGAACTCCATTAAAGTCATTTTTTTTTCTTCCTATCTCCAGATTTAAGAATAATAAGATTGCAAGAACAGAGACGGTGGATGTTGACTTTTAACTTTAATAACCACACAAATCCAGGTACCCCAGAACCAGATCTTTCCAGCCCATCTTTATCACCTCTACTATGCACTATCACGTGAAAAGTAGCATGGTCCTCCATTTTCAAGATTCATGTCCCAAGATCAGAGACATACAAGGTCTGGAATTTATCTTCCAGCATCAGAATGCATACAAGATTTACCTTTCAGAGTAAGTGATAAAAAAGATCTAATTTATTGATCCATATTCAAAACCATCTGGTCCACATCTGCAAAAATATTATAGAGGTAATCTAACAATATCAGAGTATTGCTCTCTACATATAAATTGGTGCAGGGCCATTACATTGTTCAATTTACTTAAGTCACCACGTATGACTTGGCAGCTCAAAGCTCTTGGCAAATAGGGTTATGACATTCAACCACACATGCAACAACACCACACCATCAACAAAAATATAGAATGTTAACATCCACTTAACTAGGAGATGAGGATCAAAGCAAAAAAGCCAGGATTTCTCAAATTCTTATCCCCACGACGGCCTGAGTGACTTGGCTTTCAGGAAACCAATTTATCTTCCATGTAGACACCTTTCATATTGATAAAAACTTGGGACTCGGTGGAGATGTTCTTCTCAGATTGGGGTCGTTATTGTGCAAGGGAGTTGTTGGTTCACTTCAAGAGAGGTAGACTTGCGATCAAGGAGTAATCTTTTGTTTTCACTGTTAAGGAGGGGCGAAGTGTTGACAGCTTGTTTTCTACTATGATTCCCTTTTTTTTGTTTTCTTCCTTGTATTCCTTGATGCCTCAGGCTATATACTACTTATTTATTCAACTATATATTGAATGGCATATCTTCTTCCCCCCCCCCCCCAAAAAAAAAGTTACTTAACTAGATATCAAACAATGTCTCCCAAGAAATTTGATAAGACACATAAAATCAAAAACTTCAACTACAATGTCAAGAAAGTGTTGTCCATAATTTCAACACTCCTCTACATACAAATATACATAACTCAAGATAACCAGTTCTCCCTTTAAAATTATATATTAAACAACTATCATTGAAGTTTTAACTACTTAGATAATAATTATCAAAGGCCTCAGTGATAACCAATTGCAACAACGAAGACAATGTACATCAACACTTACTAGATTCCATGACTCACCTGATAAAGTGAAGTGGGAACTAGGGTCTCATATGGTTCATTCAATGTGACCACACCACGAACTCCAAGCTGCTTCAAGCGAGGAACATCACTGGGAAACGGGACAGCACCTAGCAATAAAAACTGTAGGGGTGTTCATTATCCCAATGCAAAATAATGAATAAGACATCATTTCACACGATTCATCATGAAAACCAATACTTTATGGCAACCATGCACATGTTCCACAGAACCCATTCACCTGTGAAACTACAACAAAAACTAGAGTTTTTTTTACATATTAAGATCCAGAAAAGTATCCTCAAATTAGTTTTTTTTTATGATCTAAAATCTATTCCACTATGAATTATATATAATCCTTCCACATCTTCTCAATTCAACAACTCAAAATTGGACCAGCGGACCCGCAGTAGTACCATAATATGATAATTGACATATAGACAACAAACCTAACAATTCAAACACATCACACAGACACACAAAAAAAACCCTAATATGAACCATAAACACATAAATCAATACCTCATCGACCTCGTCCCACCAATGGAAGCCCGACTCGCACTTATTCCGTACCACGTTATACAAGAGCGTCGGGTAGAACAGTGCGCGGGCCCCAACACCGACCGCCGACCGCTTCACGTCTATCAATCCGATCGCCACCCGTCCGCCGCCCCCCGATTCACCCTCCTTCGGATCCTCGATGAACATCGGCGCGAATTCGTCGACAACGGGCTTTGTATTTCACGTCATTCAGATCGAATGACCCTTCGTTCGATCAAATCGAAACACACGGATGGAAGTAATTGCGAAACCCTAGATTTGGGGATTCAATTGGAACTAGAAAAAGAGGAGACGTGGGGCTTAGGAACTCGCAAGCGATTATTTTATTTATTTTTATTTTTTTTCAACTTTTGATTTCGATCTGAGGTTTCGAGACACTGAAGTTTCTGTTTTCATAATTTTTTGGGGGTTTTGTCGTAGAACCCCCCAAGGGTACTGTATATACGAAAAGCGTCCTCCGTAAAAATAAAAATAAAAACCTTTGTTGGCATTTATGGAAAAAATAAAAATATGTTGTTTGAGTTTTAAACTAAATTAACATTTTTCAAGCTTTATCTTTTTGAGAAAAATCCTTATAACCCTTAACCCCTTGTGACCGCTGAAATCCATATAACTCCCTGACTTTTCTTGAAGTCTATAAAACCCTCTGAAAACACATATGTAAATTCAAATAGCCATTTGAATTAAATTTTTGTTGATAAACGAGGAATATTTTGTTTGGTTAATACTGTCTGAAAATATAGTATATAAAAAATCTTCTTCAAAGTGTTAAAAATGCGAAAAATCTCTGTAAATGATAATTTTACACTTCCGGATAGGGTTTTATAATCTATTCATAGGATTAAAATCATCATTTACAGGGTTTACTGTATTTTTAACATAGTGTGATGAATTTTTGGTATATTATATTTTCAGCCAAAGTTAACTAAACAAAATATTACAAATTTATAAATAGAAAATTAACTAGGGGGCTATTTAGATTTATATAAGTATTTTCAAATGATTATATAGATTTCAAGAAAAGCCGGGGTTATATAAATTTCATGGAGTTGTTTGAATTTTTTCCTTTTTTTAATTACCATTGGCCCTATCATGGGAGTGAGGCTAGGCCCATTAGCCCATAGAGTCCATAACACCTGATGGTTTAAAGCCCACGATAACCTAGCCCAGAGTAAGGATCGAGCTCGGGAGCGGCAACGGCAACAATGGCCCATAATTTCACGGTTGGGACATGCATATGGAATACTTTAATATCAGTATCTTTAATATCAGTATCATATGACCTAGATATCGATATCCTCTCCTAAAATAAATAAATAAAATAAAATAAAATATCCTCTCTTAAATTTTGGGTTCATGTAATATTGGCATTTGCTGCAGATATACAAAACTTCATATCAACACACACCAGTTAATACTATAGTCTATGTCTTATGTACATCATGACTTTACATAAACCTAGGTTTTGAGGTCCTAAACAAACTCAGAGAGTGCTATTTTTTTTCCCGGCCCGTTAAAGCTCACATGTGGTATTATACATGGCTCCTAAGCACCTAATTAGGTCTCTTTGCAGCCTTCTCTATTGCAATAAGCCCCTGTTTTTTCTACTCTTGGACTGGGTTATGTAAACCACCTGCCTCTCTCCTATTCCTTCCTCTATACCCCTTGTATCCCTTTTGGACCGGCCTGTAACTTATTTATCTCTAATCATAAATGGGGTTTATAGCTATTCTACGAACAGATAACTTTATTGATGGAATGTGATTTTTTTTTGTGTTTTTTTTATTCTCATTGGAAAATGTAATAATAAAAGTTGAGTTATTTGGTTAATAAATAATATGGAATAAGTTGTAAAAATTTGATTTGACATGTGGGCTCTATTGATGTATAAGAGGTGATGATAGGTGATTCGATATGATGAGATGTGATTTTTTTATGTGATGGCGTGCCCCACCTTATATGAAAATAGATAAATTGGGTATAAGCTTATTCTATGGGTCAGAGCATCTCCAATCGTATACCCAAACATTTACTCAAATTCAAATTTAAGTAAAAATCACTCAAAACCCTCTCAAACCATTTACTCATACACATACCAAATCAAGCTTTTACTCAAACATTTACCCAAATCAAAGGAGACTCAAATCTTTACCCAAATTTTTAACATTTTTTTTTCCTTTATCTCTACATTTTCTTTCAAATATGATATTTTTTCTTTCAACTCAGTTGAATTATATTAGATGTCTTTCCACCCCCAAAATTTATGCCATCTCTTGAAAAAAAAAAAAGGTCTTATTTCTTAAGTCTTCATATTTATTTTTTAACTTTTTATTTTTACTCCAATAAAAATATATTATTTTTATTTTTTTTTCAAAAAATTAGATGATAATAATTTTTAAATTTAAAAGGGAAGAAAAATTGAGTAATAAAAATGTTTGGTTAAAGGACTTTAAAAATGTTTATAGGAAATAATTAGAAGATATGAATTTTTTAAAAGATTTGAGTAAAACACAAAGTGATGGTTGGAGATACATCATATCAAATCAAGTTTTTACTCAAATTTTAAGTAAAATTTGGGTATAGGTTTGAGTTAGGGTTAGAGATGGCCTTACTTAGAATTGTTATACTCTCTTATACTTATTTATACTGATATAGTAATACCAAGTTATATTTTGTAAATAAACATCCATTTTTTCCTATCGATTCTTATCGCACCTTATACCACCTTATATCATTTTTATCCCCCCATCTAAACTGAGGGAAAATGTCTACTTTGACTCAAAAAAAAATTTCTTTAAAACAGAACACATTTTTTAAAAGGGTTTTTTATTTTTAAGTTCCCACAACCACAAACATCATATTTAGTGATCGATCCCTCACTTCTTCATATTTAAGTTTTAGTCCCCAGATTTAAAAGATAATTTCTTTTTAGTCCCTAAAAGGGACCTATCCTAAATTATTTAGTTTTTTTTAATCCCTTCTAGGGACTAAAAAGGAATTATCCTTTAAATTTGGTGACTAAAACTCAAATACGAAGAAGTGAGGGATCGATCACTAAATATGATGGTTTATGAGAACTTAAAAATAAAAAACTCTTTTTAAAATTAATGTTCAACTATATATAAGAACTCATTTTTGGACTTCGCCAACTAAATAATGTTTTTTAAGTCTCAAGATATACACACGGTTCTTAAGGACTCCCTTGGTGGGAGCCGTAGGCAATTGCATGTGGAGCTTTTATATAAGAAATGCAAACAAGAAGAACGTGCTTTTGGATTGAGGGACGCACCCTTGATTGTTTTTTTAAAAAACATTTTTAGTGGAATTGTTCATTTATTTCTCTTAGGTGAAATATTTAAAAAAAATTTGCAGTCGTACATAGGTATAGTGGACTCCACCACTTTCTTATAGGGTGAGCAACAATGATGATGTTTCTTTAAAAAATTCTACTGCTTCCTCGTGAAAAAGAAGGTCGGCGAGGGACGAGTTGGGGTTGTGGCAAGAGATCACGTGAAGTATCATTGGTTGCACTTATTTTTATTTAACCAAGGGAGAATAGTTGAAAATCAGTGTCTAGTCTAAATGCTTTAATTTATTGCATGTTGTTAATTACAAGATCACATTAAACAAGTCGTAATGTAATTTTTGAAACGGATTGTCAAACAGTGGCTGATTATATTCATGTTCGTCACAGAGAGCCACTCATGCTGATGAAAACACAATAGAAGAAATTTTCCAACTACTTCAAGATGCAAGGTTTTTCGATTCCTAGAGAGTTTAACACGCATCACGTGAAGTAAACTCAATTGCAGATTGCTTAGCCATTGAAGTGATAGAAAAAGGCGAGCAGATCTAGTTTAAATATTGACCATGGGAAGTCATACGTCTTGCAATAAGTGATATTTCAGCGTAATATCACTCATTGCAAGCCATACAACTTCCAGTGGTCAAATTTCAACTAGGTCTGCTCACCTTTCTCTGTACGAGCTAAGCAGCCTGCAATGTAGTTTACTTTATGTGATGCACGGTAAACGCTCCAGGAATAAAAAAAACCTGACATTTTAAAGTAGTTGGTGAATCTCTTCTATTGTGTTCTTCATCATCATGAGTGGCTCTTGACAACAAACATGAATGTACTCAGTCACTGTTTGATAATCTGTTTCAAAAATTACATTACACTTGTTCAATGTGATCTTGTAATTAACAGCATACAACAAAGCAAGACATTCAGATTGGACACTAGTTTTCAACCATTCTCCCTTAGTTAAATGAAAATAAAAATGAGCAACAGATGATACTTACCATGTGATCTCTTGCCACAACCCCAACTCCTCCCTCCCTCCTTAACCTTCTTTTTACGAGTAAGGAGTAGGATTTTTTGAAAGAAACATCAACGCTGCACTTCACCATATGAGAAGGAGGTGGAGTCCAGTGCATCTGCGTATGACTGAAAAAATAAATAAATATTACACGTAAGATAAAAAAAAAAGAACAATTCTACTAAAAGTATTTAAGAAAACAATCAAGGGTGCCTTTATTTGCGTCCCTCGATCCATAAGCACACTCTTCTTGTTTGCATCTCACATATAACACTTAATTTAACAACTCCACATGCAATTGCCTAGATGACCCTCCACTGCAGTGTTCCTGGTTGTTAAAAAAAATAAAAAAAGAGGGCGGGCTTGTTGAGAACAATTATTCAGGGTTATACATTTGCCCCCCGTATGGGGTGTGACATTGAGTTATTCGCTCCTGATAGCTATACTAGGATAAATAACAATTCAGACTGAATAAGCAATTTTTTGTTTGGTTGCATTTTTTGTTATTCTCATTGGAAAACGTAAAAAAGCTTTTTTTGTTGTTTGGTTAATCTTGGATAAAGTAATGATAAATGGTTGATAAGGGATGAATAAGAATTTATAACTTTTTAAATGACAACTATACCCCTGGGAATAGTGTGAGAAATATATGATTGATTTGATAGATGTGACAGTTTTTGAAATCTGTGTGAGACTGTTAAGTGAGATAAATTTTTTAAAATGACAGAGAAGGGTATTTTTATCTATTTGCATAGATAAGGTCTGATAAGCAATTCCAACATTTCTTTAGAATAGTTATCAGGCCTTATCCTAACTTATCCAGACATAATTATCGGGGTTTATTATGTCAAAACAAACAACTTTTTTTTACTATTCTCCTGTATTCTTCCTTATTCTGGCCTAATTCTTCATGCCATACGGGGGGTTGGGGACTGGCATTCCAATAATCACTTATAGCATTTTGTACTTTTATGCCATGTTTGGATCGGGGATAAGGCCCCGGATAAACCCAGATAAAAAGTTTTACTCGTTTGTTTACCCCGGATAACCCCGGATAAATTATGCTAGAATAAACCCAGATAAAGTGGTATATGGATTCCAATCAACCCCTGGAATTAAAGTTATCCATGGTTATTCCACCCAAAGAATATGTGGGCCCACTGTCAAATCAACTGTCATCACCTCTTATAAATCACCTGTCAAATCAACTATCATTACTTTTTTACTTTTTATAAATCCTTATCCATACTTTATTCACATTTTACCCAAACAATAAAACATTTATTCTTACATTTACCAACGAGAATAATTCAAAACACAACCAAACACAAAATCACTTTATCCTTATTTATACTCACTTATGCTTGGATAAATCTATACCCCAGAATAAAATCTATCCCCATTCCAAACGGGGGGTTAGGAGGGGAACAACCTGCGTTTAGAAGGCCGGGTTTCAAAAGCGTTCTTTTTTTGCCTTTAAAGAGAAATTTATGTATAAGCAAAAGAGAAAATAAGGTTACTTATCAAGAAAAAAAAAGACAATTAAGAAAAACCATAATTTTAAATTATGAACTTATATGTATCTAATGGAACAAATCAAATTAAATAGACAAGACTAATGCAAATATGTATAATATGCTTATATATATATAAAATTAATTAATTTCAAAATCATCACATTATAAAATATTTACAGTTTTTGTTTCATTGGCTAGATGCATGAGATTTCATATGTCAACAACAATCTTCCAAGAATATGATGTTTTAAATTTAATTTTTTTATTAAGGAACAAATTACAAATGGAAAATTGAAAATAAGGTAATAGAAATATTATATATATATATATATATATATATATATATATATATATATATATATATATATATATATATAATATGTTAGTGATTAAGTGCAGTGGCCGCATGGTGCGGCAGCCGTCCGATCGCGGGTCCATCGCATCCAACGGTCGATGGAATCGCACTCGACCGTCCGATGCGATGGACCCGTGATCGACGGCCCGTGATCGCTGCCACACCGTGCGGCCGCCGCACCTAATCATCCCTCTATAGTGAAGGCACAAGAGTGATGCACATAAATTTATTTAAGTTATTTTTTCAATTAGTATATTAACCGTTAAAACCCACAAAGAACCGATTCACCGAAATAAAACTCCTAGACTATATTTTCAGAATATCTCAAAAAAAATCCAATTTAATCAACCAAACAGAATGTGGAAGAGAAAATATGAAAGCCCAAGTCTAGAAAATGTTAAACTTGGAATTATTTGGGGAAGACAGAGAGCCACACTTATATAGGATAGATAAGATAAGAATTTGGATAAGAATTTTTTTAGATTTCAATATGATTCTTTTGGATTTCAATGTGATAAGATGGGGTATGGAAAATTAAGCAAAAAAAAAAACATAATTTAATATCCATAAATTATTTATCTATATTTAATTTATCGATCAAGATTTTAAAAAAAATTCTAAAACATATTCAATCATAATTTTAAAAAAATAAACATTAAGTTAAACTAAAGTGAGAAAACGAATAAGAGATTGAAAATTCAAATTTGATATTGCTTTAAGTGATATCTACATTCAAAATACGAAAAATATACTACAAATCATTAAAATTTAAAAATCAATAAGTAACAAATAAATAAGTAATAATGAAATATAGTCTAGGAGTTTAACTTATAATGAAATAAGTTATTTAAAAATTATAATTTTTCAAGTATAACTCTGATTGAGGTGATCAATAGCTTATTAGAAAAAGCGTTTCGATATATACTTATGACTGTGAAATAAAGTTTTTCCACAATTGACTATGTTATATTAATGAAAACTGAGATCAAATGTTGAAATTCATATTTGATATGAAATTAGCTATTTATAACTTAAAATAAATTGAATATAAGATAAAAACTGTTTTAAAATCAATAATCAAAAGAATATAAATTTCAATTGATTACTATATTTTTAAAATAAAACCTAGTCTAAATTGGATAAGTTTCGTTAATGGATTATATAATTATTAATAAAAAAATACTAATTTTATTTTTATTTTTGAAAATCACATTTTTAGATAAAATCTAATTTGTGAGATAAAATCTAGCATATTAAAATATACATAAGACTTGTTGATGGATATAATTGTATTTTTTATCTAATTTCAATGGGTAAAATCGGATAAAATGTTTTCGCTTAACTCGTACTTTTTATATTAGTATAAATATAAAATTTTGTAGACGTCATGTCATTTAATGTAACATATAAAAAATATCTAGTGAACCGAGCTTTGGTTAAGTCGACAAACACCTCTCACCCTTGTGAAAGAGGTTAAGGGATTAAATCTTGTGGAACACCATTCTTATATATATATATATATATAATCTCTAATACACTCTATTATGTTATATATACTCTAATATGAAAATATATACAAAACAATATATACATTATGTTCATTAAAGTATATAATTCACTGTCAATACATGTATTTCAAAATTATATTTTTTTTTAAAAATAAAAATATGTTTGATCTACGAAAATGGTGGTAAGAATGTCTAAATGTAACATTTTCCTGTATTCATTATAAAAAAAAAAACATTTTCTTGTATAGAACTTAATCCTCTGATTCAAATTTCTATATAATATATCTCCAAGTGCCCATTTATACATGTCCCCCTTGAAGATTCCTGTACAGAATTACTCACAAATCCTATGCATCTATTTAGAATGGGAGGATTCAAAACGAACCCAATCCATACATCTACTAAAGAGTCAAGAATTATGGTTTGATATCTCAGGTTAGATTTACTAGAATTAAATAGTAAAAATAACAATATGAGATGAACTATACTCATATGAAGGTTGAACCTAATTCACATAATGTGAGTAACTTCAATTAAACCCATTTTCTTAATAGATTTTATGTGATCGTATTTTAAATTGAATTCCCGAGGCTTGCGGAGGTATCTGATCTCTAATTCAAACCAATACTGGGCTTAAGTTTTGGGGCTCCAAATAAAGCCCATATGCGAATCTCATGGGCTGATCTTTTGCCAAAGAAAATGTTATATTACTCTTATAGTCATTTTTGCCATCTCAATTATCCGATGATTACTCTTATAGTCATTTTTGCCATCTCAATTATCCAATGAAATACATATTTTACAAAAATAAATAAATTATATACTATAAATTGAATATATATGTTTTTACATTTTTATCCATAAGAAAACAACTTTTTTTTTCTCTCTATGACCCTTAGGGCTGCAACTCACAACCTTTTCCTTGAAAATAATTCCTCTCCTTATTTTTCTTTCCATGTATAATTAAATGGGCAATCCAAACTTACTCCCCATTTATTCCTCCATTAAATTAAAAGACATATTTACCCATTCAAATGGACATGAAAACAGATATTGAATGAGCAAAAATGTGAACTGCATTTGGAGAACTCACAATTTCTTTCAGTCTAGAGAGTCTGCTTGAGAGGATTTCCAACCCATGGATAAAAAGTTGTTCCTACCTCAAATTATAGAAATGAACAATCAAATATTTCACTTCAACCCCTTCTCATAAGTTTTGTAAAAACAGAGGTAATTCAATTTGGCTCTCTATCGCCCTATCGGGAGAAGAGCCTCAAATCTTCTTCATAATTTGGAATTTACTCATTTTTTCATGTTTTTTTTTATCCATTCAAAGGTCACATGGCAATGGCAATGGCAATGTAATGACCAAGTTGTCCATTCAAATTTAATAAGTTCAAAAGGCTTTTTTTGTCACCATTTGAGCTTCCGGAGCATTTGAAATTTTTTATTTTATTATTTTTTCCACTATTGTGATTTTATTTTATTAATTTTTTATTTTTTTATTTATATGCTAGTGGGGTCTACAATAAACAAAATAAGTTTTTTTTTTTTAAATTTGACTGTTAATAAAATTAAGAGAACAACAAACAAAGATAATAAACCAAAAAATATATATATAAATTCTTAATTTATTGAATGGGTAATTATGTAATTTTATTTTGAGGAATGAAAATTTAAAAGGAGAAAAGCCATTGAAAAATGAGGAAAGAAAAGGGGGGAGATTGCGTTTGTTTTTTCATTTTGAAAAAATAAAAATAAAAATATGGGTTGGAGCTGTATGCTTTTACACACACACCTCCACACCTAGGAGGCAAAATCTCCCAGTTTTTAAGGAGCTAATTAGGGAGGGGGTTGGAGCTTTATCCATCCATCTCCTTTCTTAATAATAGGAAAGGAGAAAGGATGGAGAGCAAGTGGGAACTACTCTTATTCAGTGTCCCAAACCCCAAACATAGTGACAGAGTTCGTGTATGATAAATATTCAGTAAGTGTCATGTTCGATGCAATATGTGTACATTCGTAAATTATACATGAAAAATGTAAAAAAATACATAAATAATTAGATTATTTTCTAGATAATTCAAACATTAGTATGAACTAAGTCCCCGTTTGGATAGCGGAATTGAGTTATTCTAGATAGATAATTATGCTAGTATAGATAACAAATCTACAGGAATACGTGATTTTTTGTTTGGTTGTGTTTTTTTTTATTCTCATTGGAAAACGTAAGAATAAAGATTGAGTTGTTTGGTTGATAAAGAATAAAATATAAATAAAGTGTAAAAAAGTTGATTTGACATGTGGGCCCTTTGATGTATAAGAGGTATTGATAGGTGATTTGATGTGATAAGATGTAAAAAGTTGATTTGATATGTGGACCCATGAGAATAGATAAACTGAGTATAGCTTATCCTAAGGGTTACTTAGAATTGTTATACTCTCTTATACTCATTTAAACTGGCTTAGTAATACCAAGGTATACCCTACAAACAAACAACTATTTTCCCTATCCATTCTTATACCACTTTTATACTACTCTTATACTCGTTTATTCCGTTTCTCAAACGGGGGCTAAGGATTTGAGCATGCACTATGTTCGGTCATGTATATTATGTACTTTAAGCCCATGTTTCGATATAGAATAGGGGCCGGAATAAATGGGGATAAGATGGAATACCCTCAAAATGGTGTTTGGAAGAGTGGAATAAATGAGAATCTGTATGCTAGAATAAACTGATACAAATGATTTATGGATTCCAATCAACTCATGTATTTAAATTATTTTATGTTATTCAACCCAAAAAAAATGCAGGCCACTGTCAAATCAATTGTCATCATCTCTTATAAATCAACTATCAAATAAATTATAATTATTTTTTCATCTTTTATAAATTGTTATCCAGACTTTATTCACATTTTATCTAAATAACAAAAAAAATTATTATGTTTTTCAACAAGAATAAATCAAAATATAATTAAAGAAAAAATCATTTTATTCTTATCTATATTTAAATTGTTAAAATTTTTAAAATAACTTAATTACCTGTTAAGCAGAGATTTTTAATTGAAAATAATGAATGAATTATGATGGCTAAAGTTGCCATCTATACATCACATGCCAACTCAAAAACAAATGCAGGCAAATCATGATAAAAACCTAACCAACTCCCATGTGAGTATTCAGCATATGATTGAATGATGTCTCCATGAATGATTGTTTATTTTTATTTTTTCTTGATATGGATGAACAAATTCTTTGCGCCCCCCCCCCCCCTCTGCGCGGGCTCCACGTGGCAGGTAAAAACAATCATCCATTAATCAATACAGTCTGTCCCCAAGTCCATGAATTGTATTGGTGAGGGGAGAGGGAATCAAGACAAACAATAATAATCATTTAAAAATGTGTGTCTATGAGTGAGTGGCCCTGTAATGGGAGCATTGTTTTTTACTTTTTGTAGTTCAATCGGGAGATTCGGGCAGATCTTTTGGTGGAGTAGGATTGTCTACATCTATCAGTCTTTGTGGGAATGACTTGAGCACGGCCATAGTACAATTTGAAGGGACATTTTTTTTTTAAAAAAGAAAAAATAAATTAGAGATTATGTTATTTTTAATTCTCAAAATTATTTTAAGTTTTTTTTAAGATTTTAAGGCCTCTTTGAATAGAGGCATAACTATTTTGGGATTTATACCTATTTCAAGAATTGTTAATTTTATTAATGGTATAAGGGCCCGTTTGGGGTGTAACATAAGATTATTTACCCTTGATAGCTATACTGAGATAGATAACAATCGATGCTGAATAAGTAAATTTTTGTTTGGTTGTCTTTTCTGTTATTCTCATTGGAAACGTTAAATTGATCTTTTTGTTGTTTGGTTCACCTTGAATAAAATAATGATAAGTGGTAGATAAGAGATTAATAAGAGTTTATGACTTTTTAAATGACAATTATACCCCTGCATAAATTATTTGTGTTTGGGAATAAGTATAAGAGATATGAGTGTGATATGATAGATGTGACAGTTATTCAACCATTTTTATCCATTGGCATAGATAAGCCCTGATAAGCAATTCCACCATTTTCTTAGAATAGTTATCAGGCCTTATCCTAGCTTATCCAGACATAACTATTAAAGTTTATTCTTGTCAAACAAACAGCTGTTTGGGGCTTATTCTACTGTATTCTCCCCTATCCACCCTTTATTCTCCACCCCAAACGGGGGGTAAGAGATTTTATGTTTGATTGTATTTTCAATTATTCTTATTGGAAAACGTAATAATAAAGGTTGAAGTGTTTGGTTGATGGAGAATAAGATGTGAATAAGGTGTAAAAAGTTGATTTGACATGTGAACCCCATTGATGTATAAGAGGTGATGATATGTGATTTGATAGGTGGGTCCACTTATACCAGTGGATGAATAACACAATTCCATGGGGTGGACTTGGAATATAAATACCAACTTATTCTCTCCTTATTCCGCATAGCTATAACCCCTTATTTCCTCTACCCAAACATTTTTTTTGCCTTATTCTCCTCTATTCCTCCCCTATTCCACCTTTATTCCTCTAGCCAAATAGCCTCTTAAAGTGTTAAAAAATTATCTTTAGATCTCTCCATACGGATGTTATTCAAAAATATACCCAATTATATGAAGGTCAATAATGTAATGAAGAGTGTTAACAGTATACTTGAGATACTAAACAATGTACTGGGGAGTGTTTACAGTGTACTAAAACAATTGGGTATGAGACATTCTATGCGAATGTTAACAATGTACTGAGGAGTATTAACAATGTACTGGGGAATGTTAACAGTATACCAAAATAATTGCGCGGAGAGCATTTTTTGTATTTTTGAAAAACATCCAGCTAGAAGAACCTAAAAACAATTTAAAAAATCTTGGGATCTAAAAATAATAGACAGGTGACCACAAGGACCCCTAATTAATTTTTCTACGAAAAATAAGTGAAAACATCCACCCACTTGTTTGCTTCGGGTAAGGTTGGCCCAGGGCATTCACACAACCCTATATATATATATATATATATATACGACCGCGATGAGGTGCGGCGGCCGCACCGTGCGGCAGCCGTCTGATCGCGGGTCCATCGCATCCAACGGTCAACGTGAATCGCACCCGACCGTCCGATGCGATGGACCCGTGATCGACGGCCCGTGGTCGACGCCGCACGGTGCGGCCGCCGCACCTAATCGGTGCTCTATATATATATATATATATATATATATATATATATATATATATATATATATATATATATATATATATATATATAGGTGCAGCGGCCGTACGGTGCGGCGTCGACCACGGACCGTCGATCACGGGTCCATCGCATCGGACAGTCGGGTGCGATTCACGTCGACCGTTGGATGCGATAGACCCACGATCGGACGGCTGCCGCACCGTGCGGCCGCCGCACCTCATCGCGCTCGTGTGTGTGTGTGTGTGTATATATATATATATATATAGATTTCCGATAATATGCGGTCGGCGCGGTCGTGCGGATTCGACGTGCGTCGTCCGATCGCGGGTCCATCGCATCCAACGGTCGACGTGAATCGCACCCGACCGTCCGATGCGATGGACCCGTGATCGACGGCCCGTGAATCGCGACCGCACGACCGTATAATATCACGACTCTATATATATATATATATATATATATATATATATATATATATATATATATATATATATAGGGAACCGATTAGGTGCGGCGAACGGCGGGTGCGGCAGCGATCACGGGCCGTCGATCACGGGTCCATCGCATCGGACGGTCGGGTGCGATTCACGTCGACCGTTGGATGCGATGAACCCGCGATCAGACGGCCCACGTCGCGGCCGCACCTGCCGTTCGCCGCACCTAATCGCGAGCGTGTATATATATATATATATATATGGTCGCGATTACGTGCGGTGTGCGGTCGGTGCGGTTTACGACGTGGGCCGTTCGATCGCGGGTCCATCGCATCCAACGGTCGACGTGAATCGCACCCGACCGTCCGATGCGATGGACCCGTGATCGACGGCCCGTGATCGCGCACCGCACCGACCGTAAACCGCATGTAATCGGATCCCTATATATATATATATATATATATATATATATATATATATATATATATATATATATATATATATATATATATATATACACGGGGGCGATGGGGTGAGGTCGTGCGACCATGCACCCCGTCGTGCGCCCCTTACGTGGACCGTGTGATTGGGCTCCCCAAATCTCACTTGGTGTTTGGACATCAGGGAGAAATACCTCTTTGGTCCTTGGCCTAGCAGGTTCCCTTGTCCTTCCAGTTCCATGTTTATATTATGGAAGGACATTTCTGCATTACAAGTGAACTTCGGGGAGGGGATCAAGTTTCTCGAGCATATTTGAGATTGCGAGGGACAAGAGGGTTCAGTTAATCAATTTTGGGTGGGGAGAGGGGACGGTGGTTATTGGGATATCCAGGTGGGTCACAGGCTACAAGGGGATGAAGTGGATAGCTACCTAACTTTGCTAGAGCTTCTTCATGGGGTGTCGTTGGTGCAGGGAGCAAGGGATACAGTCATTTGGAAGGACAAGCCAAGGGAAGGGTTCTCTGTTCATAGTTGTTATCCTTGGCACAGGTGAAACATAATAGGTTCTTGGGTCATAGCCCAAAAATATAAGAAAATTTGGGGTTGCAAGATTCCTTTGAAAGTGGAAGTTTTCTCATGGACCGTATACCTAAGAAGGATTTTGACGAAATCCTATAGGGCTTGTTGGACTAATGATGGGGATATCCTTTGTCCTCTTTGTCATGCAGAGGAAGAGACGGTGGAGCATTTGATGGTTTCATGCTCGATGGCGAGGAGTGTATGGGGATGGCTTGGCTCTGCTACTAGGTTGGACTGCTCTATCTCTTCGTTGGATGAACTTTGGGAGGTTGGTAGAAGACTTTGAAGACCAGGTAATAGGGGCTCGTGTGCAAAAATCTCTAAGTCTTATATTCCTCCTATTTCTTGGGCAATATGGCTTACCTACAACCTCTCTTTATTCAAGGAGAGTGTTCTTTACACAGAGAATATGTGAGATATTATAGTTTGTTGTATTTTGGATTGGGGTCATTTCTGTGTTGTGGCCAGAAATATCTGTTTTAGAGAGGAAATTTTTTATTTATTGAGATGTAATGTATTTCATTTATATTCGTGTTTCTAAACCTACTAAAATTCTTTTCTACTAGGTTTATTGCATGGATTGTTATTTTCCTTTGGTCTCTTTTTCGTAATAAATAGGCGAATACTTACCGTTTGTCTTTTTTTTTCTTTTTTTTTTTTAATTTTTAATATAACATCACTGTTCACATACCCAAAAAAAAATATAAATCACGTATTTTTATAATTCCAATGAATTATCATCTCGCAAAAAACCTACCTGTGTCAATAAAATATAGTAAGACTTCCATTAACACCACCTTAATAAAAAACAGGTCCACAAAGCTTCAACCGGAAGAAAGAGATCACTTTATATCTCATCATAGAAGTGTAGATTAACAAAATTTCATAATATATTAATATATATTAAATACGCCCCTAATCAATCTACAAACAAACACCACACCTCTACATCCCTCTTTTGTTTCCCCCTTTTTTTCCTTCAAAAAACATAGGAAAGAAAGTCCTTTTTTTTTCTTTTTTAAAAAAGGGGTCAGATTTAAACAACCCCCAAATCCACACAACACCTCAACCAAATAATAAAAAAATCAAGATCTAGCCATGGTCGCATCAAACCTAGCACGCACAGGCGTGGGGGTCCACGGGATCGGACGGTGGTGATGAATCTGATGATGATTGTTGTTGTTGTTATCAGTTGAAGAAGCAGAGACGGCGACCTTCTCACAGGAGGGGCACATGGTGAGCGTCGTCGGCGGCGTCATTTGCATATAAAACTGCGGCGACATCTTCAGCGCCCTCAGCTCCTGCACCTCCTTCTGCAGCCTCCGATTCTCGTCCGTCAGATTCTCACAGCATCTCTTTAAGAACTCACAATCCACCTCCGTCTGCTTCAATTTCGTCCTTCAAAAATCAAAACAAATCAATCAGTCATCTTTCATTCCCCGAAATGCACCCCTCCATACATAGAGAGAGATTCAAAAGCTTTGATTTTTACCTTGCCCTCCTGTTCTGGAACCAGACCTCCACCTGTCTGGGTCTCAGGTTCAGCTGCTTCGCCAACGCCATCTTCTGCTTCTGTTTTTGGAGGGAAAATCGAAAAAATTAGGCGCGAATCTCGAGGCGGGGTGGATGGGATTTGGGGGATTTAGGGATTTGGGTTTTTACCGGGTTGAGCGTGTTGTGCTCTTTGAAGCTTTCTTCGAGGACGGCGGACTGGTCTTTGGAGAGGCGGAGCTTCTTCCGCGAGTGCTCCCCGCCGTCCTCTTCTTCGTCGGAGTTTCCCCTGGACGACGAGGCCCTCTCCGCCTCGTTCGCCTCTCCGGCGAGGCCGATCTTCTCGCTCGCGAACGGACCTCTCTCGGCGGAGCTTCTCTTCGCTCCTCCTCCGCCGCCGGAGACGCTCGAGACCGTGCTGTTCGGGGAGGAGACCCCCGCCTCCTCCTCGAGATCCTGCGGCGGCGGCGGCGCTCTGTTCACGTCGATCCCCCTCAGGAACCGATTCCGATCGGCTGCAAATGAAGTATCCGAAATCAGCATATAAAAAGCCGAAAACAAAAGCTCCAGATCTGACGAGATCTCCGCGGATCGATCAGATCCAACCGTCCAAAACCCCCCAAAAAATTTCTAAAGCCGAAAAAGGCACCTGACGACGCCAATAAATCGCTCCGGTTGTTCCTCTGTGGAAACACGAACGGTTGAGCCGCCGTCTCCACCGGCGACGGCGACATCAGGTCTAGCTGCAACGGAAGCCTATGGTGGTGGTGGTGATGGTTTCCGCCGCCGGAGGGGCTCAAGCTCAGGCTGAGCCCGAGATGATCGTCATTTCCCACCATCATATTAGGGTTTCGCTTCGTCTAACCTTCCTCGTTGAATCTTCTGATCCTCCTTTTAGGGTTCGGAGAGAGAGAGCGAGCGTTTTATGAGCTCAGTGAGTCCGAGAGGGTCTTTAAATAGCATGTCCTATCCCATCCACAATCACGACTTGTGTCAGGGGAGTGGGAGAAACCCCAATTATCACAATAACCCTGATTAAAAACTCTAACCATGGTTAGTTGTTCCGGATTCTTTTGACCGTTGACTGATTCCCCGAAACTTATCTGGACCGTCTAAATCATTTGTGTGAGAGGGGGAACATTGTAAATAATTTAGGGTACGTTATTACATGATGGAATGATTCATTGCCTCTTATTGTGTCCATCGTTAGCCCGGCATTGCTACAAATAAAACCCCCAATTGGGAGAGGTGGTGGGTCCATTCTTGGCTTTGACTGATGATGATCATGATGATGATGATGAATCACAACTGTCGACATCAATAATGTCCTCCTATTATTCCTAACTGTTATAGAATTATATGTATGTGTGTATTAAAACTTGTGGGGACACAATAATTCTCTAACGCTATTATTGGATATCTCAGTTTCGGGTGGAAATAAAATACCATTATAGCTTGTTCTGTTACGTGAAACTCATGAAACCATGCGTTTGCATTACATTACATTAATTGAAACTTAACCACCATCCCCCTTTGTTTGTTCTCTTAATAAGATCTATCAGCATTAGTCAGTTCAACGTGTCTTTAAAATTTTTAAAAAACTCATCTTTAAGACATGTAAAGAGATTTGTACCGGATTCTTTAAGAAGTGTTTACTCCGTCTTGAAAGAAGAATAAAATAAAGAGAGAATTTGAGTCAACAAAAATCAAAGAACACTAATTTTTTTCTCAATATTAATTATCATTGTGCATAACATCAAACGTAACTAAATAATTACTTACAAATTTTAATATAAAAATTATGTTTTAAATAAACAGTAAAAAAATGAGACGCGTGTAAATAGTGAATAATGAATCCCGTACATTAATGACCCCTCACTAATCGACAAAAACATCCTTCACAAACCGGCAAAAACAACGCTTAAACGACAACCTCGTGATTGCACGTATCTCGAGACGTTGATCTGGACCGTCAGGTTACCATCCGAGCCGAGCCGAGCCGGATTCGGGCCGACAGAGAGAAGTGGGGGTCACGTGGAGAGGGCGTGGAAGCTGGAGCGAAAAACCTGCCCGAACTCACGTGGACCAACATGTCGTGACCGGGACAGGGTGGGACCCGCGCGGTCCTCGCCCCGGTCGTGCGTGTCATCCTGTCATCCCTAACCCCGACACGCATTTCGCGTAAATCATTGGCCTCCACTGATATTCCCGGAATGCCCCTGTGACTGGGGCCGTTTATCCCCGACTGAACAGGAAATAAGTTATCATAGATTACTAGAGTAGATAAAATAGAATATGGGTCATTTAATAAAGAAGGTTTTCGTTATTTGATTAATTGTGATAAGTTATAGATTAAAAAATAAATAAAATGTAAAAAAAATTATATAAAATGTAAATTTATTTGATAAATGGGTTTTTGATTTATAAAAATAATGACTGATAATTTAATGTATAAATTCTTTTATATCAGTTAAATATGTTAGGTGGAACAACACAAACTCATACTCACAAATTACAAATAATTTTTTCGTAACTACCTATTTTAACTAGATATTCTTTTATCTAAACGGGACATTAACCCTCATTTGGCTAGTGGAATAAGTGAAAAATGAGATAAATAGATGTTAAAAAATTCAAAAAATTATTTATTTATAAAGAATAAGTAGGCATGATTATCATAATAGTGTGAATAAATTGTTATTTTTATTTCACTTCTCAAGAAAATTGTATTATTTTAGCAATTATATGTCAAGGAAGTAAAATGGGTTATGCATATTATTGTTTTACATGTTAAATAATTATTTAAATTACTTTTAAAATTCATTATCCAATTTTAATTCATCTTCTATATAGCTAAATAAAAAACAATCTATTGGTTATCTATGTTAAAACAATCATGTATCTCATGATAACCTGTACAGTGAACCAAACATGGAACAGTTGTTGGGAGGGTTGATCTATATTAAAAAAGAAGTGTGGATAATGATGTAGGTGTTGATTAAAAATGGAGGCATAGTGTCGGGGGAGTGATGATTGAGTGTCCCCACGAGTGCGTGATAGCTGTCCCACGTGTTCCCCAAATGATGTCTGCTCTCGGCCATTCGCTATCCGACAGTCCCCATCATGGGCCTCGGCATTACCGTACGACACTTCCATGTGATCCGCACGTGGACCTGGCCCCCTTCTTCTCATATCACCATCTCATATTTTAATGACACTTATGAATGTACATGCATGGATATAAATGTTTAAATACGTTGTATATTTCGTATAGTTTTATGCATATTCATGTATCCAAAAAAGGATGGGTTGATGATGATAATTATATTTTTGTAAGTTTTTATTTCAATGACATCGGAAATGAGATTCAAAATTCAAAGATTTAAAATTTGAGAAACTGTGGAGAGCAAAACGGATTTTGTTCATAGGGAGTCGTATCTATATTTTTTTTTAAAATAGATAAAAACTTGTTTCCAACGATTTCTTTAAAAAAAAAATAGTTAGTACAACTCTAAGGGTGCGTTTGGTTGCGCGATTGCGCTGCGATTGCGATTGCAGGAAGCTGCGTTTGTAATCGTGCAATCAAACAGTTTTGTAATCGCAGTTTTAAACCCAGCGATTACAGGCAAATAGTGCCCAAAAGCTGCGATTTCAAAAAGCTGAGAAAGTGAGCTTCCTGCAGAATCAGTTTTGCAATCGCAGATTCCTGCAGAATCAGTTTTACAATCGCGCAACCAAACGCACCTTAAATTGAAGATAGGTGAATGTAGTGTAATGTAAATAAAGCATAAACATAAGTAAATAGTTAGGGGACGGCGTTGGAGTGGATTAGGCGCTATATCGATATTGAGGAGTAGTCTTTTTTTTTTTGGAGAGACATAGTAGACATCTGTGCAACTTGTTTTTCTCTCGGTGTGTTTTCGCTTGGATTGTTTTATGTATTTTTCTGTTCTAGGTAATACCTTTCTTAATACTAATTGAAGCCAAATGCTTATTGTCTTTCGAAAATAAAAAAATTCAAAGAATTGGATCCACTGTATTTCAAATTCCAAAACAAAAAATATAACATAAAATACATATAGTCAAAATAGCTTCTGTAACATCAGAGAGAGTGCTCTTTTTCTTTTTTGTAGATTATTATATTTCTTCCATTGGATCAGATTCTCTATCCGCTCAAATCAGCAAAAGGTTAGTTCAATATCGCATTATTTTCAATATATCATATGACATATTATATTATTTCAAAGAGCATTAATACACCCTGTTGATTTTGTAAGTCCGTCAGTGAGCCATAACACTTCCTTAAGCAATGCACATATTAAACAAAATACCAATGAGGGCTGGGGATGTAAATGCACAGGGCCAATCCATACATATCATTTTTCATAATTAAAAATTCAAATAATTTTCTTTTCTTTTCTTTTTTAATACGAGATGTCTTTTTTTATTGCCAAACATATAAATTTCTCAAAAAATTACCCGGTCCTAAATTCAAACATGCGCACTAAAAAAAGTTTAATAATCCATTCCTTTTAAATCCAACCAACATCTATAAGCATTAATTTAAAAAATCGAGAATTAGGAGACAAGTCACGTAAAATCCGATCCGTATGAGTCCCTCGCATCACACCAACTTTTATCATGTTAGGCAATTTATTATTGTTTATTAATATCATTCTTTAAAGGGCTGTTCTTTTATATCACACAACTTGAGATGCGCAACTTGCAACAACAAAAAGAAGGCGCGCATGTGGAGCGTACGTGGAAGACCAGCGGGAGACAGCGAAGCACACGTACGATCCGAGCAAATCGCACGTGCGGTCCCGGTCAAGGAGCCGAGCCTTTCGATGTGCCGGTCAACGGTCAAAATCATTGGTTGGTGGTGGTGGTTATATCATCTCTCGAAACGGGGGTTCCGATGCAGCTGCTAAGGCTTACGTGGCCCGCATGTGTGAATGATCCTGCGCCGTTGGATCGAGCTGTCATCCACGCTGTGTGAACAAATCTCCGCCGTCGGTGGGGGGGGGGGGGGGGGGGAGGGGGTTCTCACCCGCCACGTGCGGTTGGCGGGGGATTCGAGGCGAGCGCACGTGCGGAGGGGCGGGTGAGGGTGCGCTTGGTCGGATCCACTTGGGGTGCGTGTGGGGGCCCATGACAGCTTTTGCTTATCTTCTCCTCCTCCCATGTGAGCTTTGTTGGGGAGGTCCGTTTGGGCCGCACGTGTAACTACTGTACGTAATGTTGAAAATGGGCATTTTCGTTGGTTGACAACACTTGTATTTACAAAAAGTTGTTTATGCTGTAACTAAAATAAACAAATTGTGGCAGCTTCTTACAGAATTAGTTTTAAACCTAGTGTTTATAGAAAATCAGTTTTGCAATCCCACTAGCAAACACCATCTTAGGCCTGTTTATAAGTGAGATTGAAGGTTAGGTTTTCTCCAAAAATTGAATTAAAAACTGACTTCATAGGAAGATAGGAAGATGTATTTCCACATATTATAAAAAAATTTGTGGGCTTTTTTTTATATATAAAAATGTGTTTTAAGTTTTAATTATTAAAAAACTTAAGTGTTTTTTTTGTTTAAAAATGGGTGTGAGAAACTCAACCTCATATAAACCTAAAAGCTCCCCAACACGTTTCTAGAGAGAGATTTAAACAAAGAACCTTATACCAAACATTGTTATTACGATCATTCAATCTCTAATAATAATAAATGTATATGTAATTTATTAAAATATACACTCATAAAATCAAAGAACATAGGACTGTAGGCCGTACATAAAAATGTGTCCTTAACATTATCCATTAAATAAAAAATCCATCCATTATGTCATTGTATATATCTATTTACAAAAATAAAAAAGCGTACATTGTTATTACGATCATTCAATCTCTAATAATAATAAATGTATATGTAATTTATTAAAATATACACTCATAAAATCAAAGAACATAGGACTGTAGGCCGTACATAAAAATGTGTCCTTACCATTATCCATTAAATAAAAAATTCATCCATTGTGTCATTGTATATATCTATTTACAAAAATAAAAAAGCGTTGTTACACTTTGTTCGCAGATACAACCCCGCTTAGTTATCCAATGATCGAGATATATATCTCATTATTTTTTTTATATTTTACTATAAATGGATTCATTCAATTCGTCATGAATATATATACATTTTTCATAAAATATATATCTTACTAGTGTATATTGGACGCATATTTTTTTTAATTTTTTTTTTATCAATTTCAAGTATCTACGCATAAAAAATTAAGATTGGACAATTCAATCCGGGATTGAATAAAAAAACAGTAATTACCAATGATTTGGGAAACTGTAGAGGTCAAAAAGGGTTGTGAATAGGATCTAAACAAAGCAATTAATCTACAGTATGTATGTCACATGTTATTTGATCATATTTTATGGTCGCATGTTTTATACTATGTTAATATATAACATACCATGAAAGTAGGGTTGGCAGTCAGAGGACAAAATGAAACTATCTTATTAATTTGGAACCCATGATTTTTATAAGTTGAGGAACATGCACTTTGAGAATCTCTAGATCCACCAGTGTTTTTTCTAATATGGTGTTAGTTAACAAATTATGAATCTTATAATATTGCATGATTTGATTGTTTTGGAAGCCATGCTAACACTTTATGCAATTAAAATTCCCCATTTGAAGGGGTTACGTTTAATCACACTTCAGGGTTTCTTAATGTTTAAATATTGGGATTAGGGTTGCAACTTGGGTCGGGTAGACGGGTTGAACCTGATTTTTACATGGGTTGGGTTGACCAAATCGGGTTCGGGTTGGTCAATTCGGGTTGACTCACAAATCGGGTTGGGTTCGGGTTGGCCTCACTCTCAACCCGACCCAACCCGAACCCGTAAACTAATGGTTAAAAAAATATTATGACCGTTCATTTTGTAGCTTCTAATATAGGTAGTCCAAATTTTAGGTAAACCTAGCTAATCTTAGGGGTTGGGTCAGGTTGATTTATTTAATTTACACATCAACGCTATTTATTTATTTATTTCGGGTTGGGTCGAGTTGGTCCAATTCGGGTTGGGATCTGGTTAGTCCAATTCGGGTTAGGTCGGGTTGAGTCGGGTTGGTTTATTTAATTTCGGGTTGGGTTCGGGTTGGTCCAATTCGGGTTGAAAATCGGGTTGGGTCGGGTTAGGGTTGACTAGTTTAGAATTCGGGTTGGGGTCAACCCGAACCCAACCCGCCCGAGTTGCAGCCCTAATTGGGATCGTTACAACCGAATATCACACCATATTCAATTTTGGGTTAAAGATATTTGAGTCCCTATAAACATCTATAAACTCATATAAGTCGTTGTAAACTTGGAGCATAACAATTACATCTCTAGAAACAGATAAAAATGTTTAATACATCTCTACTATTAATCATTATTAACTCATCATGGTTAAAATTAACAATGGGTGTGATTTGACTATTATAACATCCACAATGCAAAATATGACTTGTTTACCCATTCTGTGTCTGGGCGTGTGTCCCGTGTTTATTTTTTCCCTTGTCTTTCTTTTTTATTTATTCTCTCTCTCTCACTCCACTTCAGACATGTTCTATCTATTGTTTTGGAATAGAATATGACTACATTTTCTCAAAAAAAAAAAACATCCACAATGCAAAATATGGTGATTAACAAAAAAAAAATTTAACTTATGTAATCACCTCATTAAAATGTAAAAAAAAAAAAAAATATAGTGTACTAAATACAATACATAAATTAAATCAACTCACAATTACAATTGTTTGAAACAGAACAAAAAAAAAACAATGGAGTAGTAAGTGACAATAACAACAGTGTTCGCAAAAGAAAAATGAAAATGATTTTGATCATGAATAACATGGTCATTTAAAAGGATCTGTATGTTTTTCTATTTTTTCAGCTATTTATATGAGTGTTTAATTTTACATTGAAGGAATATTATAAGAATATACCGTTAAACTCTATGGATGGTTACATACCTTCAATATTTTCATGTCTTCTTTAGTAGTAATATATTTTATGGAAGGTAGAGAATGTGTGTATAATGTACATGTGCATGGGACTGGAACACCAAGTCCAATTTGAGTTAGGTTTAAGTTGGAATGATAAGTTTAAATGTTTTCAAGTTTGTTCAATTTATTTTTAGGTTGCTGTTATATAGTCCCCATTATAGTCTCATACGTAGTTTCATACATATGGAACAAGGTATATACTACCTCATGTAATTTTTACAATTCCTTAAAGTATATCTTTCTTTTTATATTTTGTTACGTGAAATATATACTATTAAAAAAATCATTAGCACATTGTATGTAACATTATTTCATTTCAAACACAATCTGAACTAGACCTAGCCTGAGGGGCTCATTTGGCAACACTTTAATAAGGTGATTTTGTTTTTAATTAAGCAGAAAACATTATCAAACACATTCCAAAAAGCATACTTAATAAAAAAAATTAATTACAGCTTTTTATAAATAAAAATTAACTTTTTAAAAAGCACAGAAAATGTGCTTTCTAAGAATTAAATTTATTTAAATCATTTTATTCAAAATCTTATTTTTCAAACATGTTTCCTATTTGAATCATATTCGAAGTCAAACCAAACCTAACAGACCTTGAGTTCAATTTAACATGTTCTTGTGTTGTGTTAAAGATTCGCCGCCTCCAACTCTAGGTCAAGTTCAAGTTAATTTCCAATCCAGCCCACTTGATTTGCACTCCTATTTCAGTCACCTTAATTACAACTCACCAAATTGTTTTTTCTATTAAAAAAAATTTCTATTAAAAAAACTGAAATTTTTAATCCCTGATTGTACATTTGTACAACACCAGTCCTCCGTGATCTGACATTACACAAGTGGACAATAGCATGAAATCACATCTGAACAGCTGACTTGATCATAGAAAAACAAGAAAGTTGAACTGCACAATTAAACACTTATAGATATCTGTTTGAATTCATTATCTGTACATGTTCTTTTATTCCTATCCATAAAGCCCCTATTCTGTGCGTCAAAAGTTTTCGCAACTACTTCACCACAATGACTAACCCCCCCCCCCAAAAAAAAATTCCCGTGTAAAAGACTGGGAGCTCAATCATTCACTATGGAGACACTCAAATGAAGAATAGCATATCCTTCTGGTTTTTAATGGCAGGAATGACAACAATGTGGAAGAGGGTGGCAATGGCTATGGGTTTGCAGACTTCCACTCCCTTATGGCAGAAAGGAGAGTACGATTCGGTATGAGGGCCTTACTAGGCAGGTACAAGTTCGTCATTGGAGACTTGTCGTTCATTCTGAACCATGTCTCGATCGCCTTGCGATCGTAAGTATACCCATCAGACGCAACGCAAGGATCATCCATCACTTCCTGAAACCAAGATCTCGCATCAACTGAATTGTTTGATTTGGCCATCATATACGAATGCATTCGATAAGATAACACTTATATGATCTATATAACTATCGAAAAACTTCTTGGTAGGTTAGCAAGAGTACCAACTCTATACTGCAAGGTCTAATATAGAATAAGATTTAACCAAATACTTCACCAAAAAGACATAGTTTTGGTAACTATGATCCAAAAGGAGAATTTCTCCTTCCACATAAACACAGTTCTAATAGATTTTATAGGAAGGACAAATCGAGAAAATGTTTCCTAGGGTACTGAAGAATAACCACATAAATGAAGGATTCCAAACTTCATTGACCCGAGTGCTCCAGCAGGACAATGAAATGATGGGTTACCAAACTGGCCTATAACTATATAACCTGCATGTCCTTGTAGGAAAAAAAAGAAAAGACAGATACAGAAGACTAACCTTGAGTATCGGACATATATAATGGCTCGGAGGGAGAGACTGTATGTCTGGCGCACAATCATGAGCTTCATCTGCAATTCCTCTCAACCTCTCCAACAAAGGAAGAACTTGTCTCTTCAAATCCGGCCTGTCCTGGCGCCTTAACTCTGCACAATTTAGACCCATAAGGGCCAGTTCCTTAGTCTCTTCATAGGGCCACTTCCCTGCTTTTGAGTCCAAAACATCCTTCAAACAATTGTTCTCCAATGCCATTTCCACAATGTGTGTCAGTCCCATGGGGGACTTTGCTGTCAACAACTGCAAGATCACCATCCCAAGCGCGTAAACATCAGACTTTGGTGAGAGCAACCCTGTCCTTTGATACTCCGGATCTATGTAGCAGAAAGTTCCCACAGGAGCAGTGTCCTTGTATATAGTGGACATGAGAGTATCAACACTAGGAACTAATGTAGAAAGACCAACATCACCAATCTTACTAACAAAGTTGTTGTCAAGCAAGATATTGGCTGGTTTCAGGTCGCGATGAACAATTGGCCTCGTCTCTGAATTATGGAGGAAAGCAAGGGCTGAGGACACTTCCCAAGCTATTCTGAACCGTTCGAACCATCGGAGTGGGGGCGAATTATCTTTCTGGCGTAACCTGTCATCAAGGCTTCCATTTTCCATATACTCATAGACCAGGCAGCTATGATCAGGGCATGCTCCAATGAGGAGGAGTAGGTGAGGATGACGGATCCTCCCAAGGAGTTCAAGCTGATGGTCAAAAATGCATTCATAGACATCATAACAAGTTGAATGGGGATCGCCAAGGTTTCATGAGAGATTTATGAATATCAAACCATACTGTGTATTTATGAATTACGACAATGTGATGGTTTCATGAGAGATTTATGAATATCAAGCAACCATACTATATATTTATGAATTACGACAATGTGATGGTTTCATTAACATATAAAAATTATAACCAGGAGAAAAAAACACAACAGCACAGCGGAGTATCTATACCTCCTATGAGATCAACATTGAATTACCAGGGCGGGATGAAAAAGTCATTGAAGAGAATATCCCCTTACAATGAGGGAATGACAAATTCATGCCAAATTGCAGATGTAATGATCTTCCCTTTATGGATATGTTTTCAGCAATTAATATATCGGTTAAGAAAAATCACATTACTGTGTGAATCTTGAGCTACTAAGCATTATACAAGTCATGAAAGTCTTCATAGAAGTTAAGCTAATCTTGGTTATCATGAAAACTCTAGGGGCAAAAATATTTTACACAAAAATTTCCAAACTAATGAAAGCATACTTTGAATATAGCAACACATCAAGATTACCTCCTGCTTAAATTGCTTGGTTCTGTGATCTTCTTTGGAATTGAGAACCTTCACAGCCACTGTCATATGATGAAAAGTTCCCTTGTAGACCGTTCCATTAGCTCCCATTCCAATCTTGAGCTCATGAGAGAATGATGATGTGGCCGATAAAATCTCGTCGAATGTGAATTCTTTGCATTGCTGATTGTGATGTTTTAGGGAATTTTCCAGCCGTCGTTTCTCTTCAGCATCATGGGCAGCATTATATTCCAAATCTTTTCTTTGAGAAATTTCCCTTTCGACATATTCCCTCACAGCTACCACCTCCTTCTGTGCTGCCTCGCGTTTTTCTTTTTCTCGTATTACCAATTCTCTGGCCTTCTCTTCTCGAAGGCTTATCTCTCTGAGTTTAGCTGCTTCCTCCATATGGCGTGTACTAAGTTCATTTAACTATACACATGCAAGAACATAAGAATTTACATGTAAAAGACAGGACAATGGAGTCTAAAATTTTGTAACTTACTTGCTGAGAAGCATCAGTAGTCTCATTTTGGGCCATTTCATACATCCTCCGAAAATGCTGGAGTTCAATTCTCAACTTATCCAATTCAAAAGTGACATCATCCTGCAAAGAGGAAGTTTAGAACTACAGCATGTTTGTCGAATATTTTGCTAACTTGGTAATTAAAGGATCTAATTAATGAAACCGTCTTGAATTCCTACTATCAATTGCATAAGTTGATGCAACTACAGTTCATCAACAGCAAAACATCTGCCAGATTCTCCAGTGTGTATACCTGATCGGTTGAATTCATTGATAGACCATCAGTTTTGAAGCTTTTGTAACTAGTAGCCTGTGAAACATAGTGCATATCTGATACACTAGAACTTGAACTCGCGATATCTTCCTCTGTGCTCAAAGATATATGCCCCGAGTGGTGAACGTCAATGGGGTTGGACCCTATACTATTAGTGAGATTCTGATTTACATTTGCCAGAGCTTGGTGACGCTGAGTCAATAAAGATGACGAAGAAAATTGTGAAAAGTTTGTTGATGATCCCATATCTGTCCATTCTAAAATAACAAGAAATAATGTGTCATGAGTTACGGAGAAGTGGTGTCCCAGATATATATATTTTTCTGGAAGAATGCTACAAAAAAAAAAAAATCTAGGTTGATCTTTGAATTAAAGTTGCAAGAGTAGCAGAACATTAACCATTTCATAATCTTTGAACTATGGAAGAATTACATCACCAAAGGATGAAAAGTTTCCATAGGTGGGGCATTTTATTACTTCTTCAACTAAGTTTCAAAAAGCAGGCTTGAGATGCATGTTCCGAGACAACAACTAGAATTGTTGGAACACTAGATTTCTTGGTAAGTTCTCTAAACATTGAAAATTCTACAATTAAAAAAAAAAAGGTTCATGAAGATTCCAGAAGTTTCAGCAAATACATTATGGGCAAACTTTGTTAGAATTTTAAAGGCTTTCAAACATGGCTGTCATATAATAAAGACATGTTTTTGCTGTATATTAATTTTCATTTATTTAGCGCATAAAGGGAAGAATTAATCTATAAGGATGATAAGGGATATCATATGTCCAAGGAAAGAAGCAACAAATCAAAGGATATCAACTAACACTATACACCCCTGTTTGGCCACCGCAATAGTGCTATGCACCATTTATAGCTGTAGTAGCGGGATAGACAACAATAAGGATTCTCTGTTTGATTGATTTTTTTTTTTTGTCCTCTTCAGAGAATTTAAAAATCATCTTTTTCTTGTTTGGTCAATCTTGGAAAAATTGAATATAAGTGATAAATGACAAGTCTCACTATATTAGTTATTTATGATTGGAAATGTCATGTGTGATGTTTGGGATGTGTGTGAAATTGTTAGTTGAATTGATTTTTTCATAATGACAAGGAAGAGTATTTAATCCATAGCATGGATAATGGTGAATAAGCAATTCTTGTCTCCCTCTGAAATTATTATAGGAATTATGTAGCTATTGAATTCTCTACAGAAATAACAAACAATTATTTTTGGACTATCAGGCCTTAGCAATGCTAAATGGCCATGCATGATGGGAAACCAATGGGGCATAAGCGTTTCAGAATATACAATTCCATAATAACCAAACATGTCTTACTTCAGTTTTTTTTATCTTTCATTACATGACCAATGACTTCCAGATACTTGAATAATGAAAGTTAAATAAAATACTGATCCTCAAGGCAATTCAGAAATTGGACACCGAAGAACATTGTTTCCAGCCCAAGAAGAATATTTTAGGTCCCATTTGAAGAAAAAAAACCAAACATGGAATGAGTAAATATACAATTCCCTTAATCAACTAGAAAGAATGATAAATGACCCGAATATTCAATCAATTCATAATATAATTGAAAGAAGATTCCCTTGTTAATCAGAAATCTTGACATACAATGCATAAAGTCCAACCATATGTTATAATTACTAATGCCAAGTGAATATAATGTCACTGGATTTATCATGGAAATTCTAATGTCAAATGGAATATTAACTTCAATCATTACTTCAAATATCTTTAAACAAGTACAGTTCAAATTCTAGAGGAAAAGGAAATATTACAACCCACAATATAGGTAAACCATCTATAGAAAATGGACACTGATATTTGAAGATTAATAACTGGTTTAATGAATGTTTTAGTTGCTCAAGAGATGCAACCTTTTTATTCTTTTGATAAGCCCAAGAAAAATCGATTATAACACATTCAAAAGCATTCTTGAGTAGGTTATACTACATTAATAAAGGTCAGCATTTTCACAACTGCTTTTCTATTTGATAAATACAATTTCAATTAATAAAAGACATCATTTATTGACTAAAAGTTGACTTTATAGAACCCAAATAAAAAGACAAGGCTATATATCATAAAAAAACAAAACCTAGAAATAAGGAAACGAGACAAATGAATGATTTCAACTTCAACATGGACAATAAATTTCCTTTGGATGTGCAAAGTTGATAAGAATAATTCATAATGATAGATTGCATCTTTGTTACCACTTTGTGCACTAGATGTATGAGTTGAGAAGCTATTATTAGGGCTGCTCGAATCACTCCTTCCATCCATGGATCCTTCATTCGTCTCTGATGTGGATGGTCGGACAGATGATAGCTTTCCTTTTGATACAACATAAACTGTACAACAGGTTGGAGTGCATCTTGAGATTCTGGATGAAAATCCACTGCCTTTAATTGCTCTGGCAATGTCAACACTTGGTTGATTAATATTCCATCAATGAATATTCACAGGATGCACATACCAGATGGATGCTATGCAAACACAATCATGATCAATGTCTAACATGGATACAAGCTTTCAGAATAACCGACATGGAACAAGGAGTAAGAGGTGTGTTTCAATGAGTGCGGTACATGTCTGGCCTATACCATCATTTTATATGGAAGGTAAGTGTTTTTTTAATTATATTTTTTACCTGATTAAATCTTATATTATCAGCAGAAATAACACGCAAACCCAGAATCCATAAGTGGAGGAGGATGCCTCTACAAACCCGCCAAGAGGTGGTTTGATTTTAGAGGCAATTTGGATTTCCACAAAGACAATAGATGGTGTGTTTATAATAAGCTTATGAAATGCAATCACTCACTTTTTCCATAACAGGATAATTAGAAGCTCCTTTTCTCATGATCAGATGAATCAAGTGTTCACTAAGCGCGTAACAGAAGATTTTGAGTAACATTCGGTGTTCATGTTTTATTAATTGCATGTAAAGGACAAGCACAATCAACGTACCTTGTCATAACATTTCTTGATGAAGCTCCTATAACAAGCTTGCCGATTTTGAATTTTGAAACCTCTTCTGCTATTGCTTCAGCTACATCATCTGCTTCAATAACCACAGCTTCTGCTTCCACCTGCACCCCTCCCAAATAAGCATGTCTGTCTATTTGCTTCAATGGAGTATGTCACTGAAGGAACAAAAATTCTGTACCTGTTTGTGTGAACAGATTCTCTTGTATGGGAGAAGCAATGTATCTGTTTTCCATTCTATTTCATCCTTGTGAGCAGAAACTATATCATCCCGAACTTGTGAAACAGGAAGATGGTTCCCCACTGGACAACAGTATAGATAAATAACTTACGAAAAGGAATCAAAACAAGTCTTTTAACTGATAGTTGTGCAGGAAATGTAATATAGAATTGTTTGCGAATTCAGAAAGCATGGCGATTACATTGCTGATTGTTCATAATAGCTACGGCCTTTGATATAGTAAAATGGTGGGTAAAATTTAGAGTTTTAGTTTTTTCTTTCTTTCTAAGATATGGAGATTTGAAGTACTGAAGACGTAAAATAAGTAATTTTGGATTAGAAATTGCTTCTGCGAGGTTATTTGCACAATGTAAGCATGTCAATCAAACCAGAGGCTTATCCTACACTTTATACATATAATTCTTGATGCTTAATATAATTAATTCTGCTCTAAATCCCATATCCTCTGTCCTCTTCAGCATCTCAATTCTGTAAAGATTGTTAGCATGAGAACATCTTCATAAAGAAAAATTTCAGTCTTTATTCTGTAATTTAATATCCATTCCCCCCCTCTCTGATGTAAGCAAAATCATGCCCAAAATACATCAAGCCAGAAAAAAACACTCATCTGATAAGCAACTAGGAAGGACTAGTCGAACCATTTTTTAAGAAACATTGAGAAATACAGGTTATAAGTTTCATGGGAACAAAATAAAACAATTTGAAATTCAATTGGCTAACACACACACACATTCTCGGATGGTATGGTCATAAGAACGTCGCTCGATGGCTCCGCAAAACCAACCGCTCCAAACAATTTCTCAACAATTCCTCTCCCAACATCTTATTCTACAACCTACCTAACCAAATCTCCCAAACCATAAATTTAGATAAGTTTGACATTGAAATCAAATTTAGATGATGTTTTTCAAAATTCCAATTGGCTAACACACACACACATTCTCGGATGGTATGGTCATAAGAACGTCGCTCGATGGCTCCGCAAAACCAACCGCTAACCCTCTCCCAAATCTTATTCCCCAAACCATCTCCCAAACCATAAATTTAGATAAGTTTGACATTGAAATCAAATTTAGATGATGTTTTTCAAAATTCAAATCCTAAAGGTAATTTTTAAAATTAGCCACATCATTTGGAGTCCAAAATTTATATGCTACTGGTGCATCTGATTGTTTAGGTACAGTTGCCTCCCACTTATTCTGTTTTCAAGCGGCTACTACACCCAAGATTGGTTATATGGTCCATATGAAAACCGCTCAAGTCATGGACACAAGAACCAGACTATATAAATTCAAAGTTTTGTGATTTATGTAGAAGTTAGTTATTGATTACGTTAGTACAGTAGTACACAAATAAAAAAGTCGGTGCTCTTCCATTTCCCATAATGTGTGGTAATGCTCACCAAATCTCGTATGACCACATGATTCATATCTTTACTTCAGACTGAGGTGGTCTGACATATAATATTTTGTTATACCAAGTAGAGTGTCAAAATAAATTTTAGAGCCATATGAAACATTGTCAACTTGAATTTAGAGAGAGAGAGAGAGTGAGAGAGAGAGCAATCACAAATGCAGTTAAACTATAGAACAGGTTTTCTTCTTCTTCTTTTAAATCTCATAAATCATAATTAGCTTTGGAGACATAATTTGTAATTCCATCAATGAGAAACGGAATCGTTTATTATTTGTTTGATGCTACAAATATGGTATGGCTCATCCAATTTCCAGGTGGTTTCGGGACTTGAAATTTTAACAACGGTTTTGGCTGTAAAATATTCTGACCAAGAGTTGCACAAAGAAACAATATTGACATTTTCCGTTAGAAAATTTTTATAGGTGAAATATACTATTCGAATATGCCATCCATGACAAGGATTCATTACTTACTTGGTGTCGGAACCATAGTGATCCTTGGGCGAACATGTAAAAGCTTGAACGAAATCCTTCCTTCCGGGATGAATTTCTCCAATGCCCACTTCACCGCATTTTTGCTGTTCTTGCTTCCATTTACTGCCACAGCAATGGTTAAACTTGTAGAAGATAACGACGTGTGTACTTTCTCCACTTCTTCAATTTCCATCTTTTCCTTTCCTCCCCGTAGTTTTGACTCCTAAAACCTATTTTCACCTTCGTTCATAACAGAGATACCATGTCAAAGGACTCATATCAGAAGGTGTGATTAAATTTAAGATGATATAACAGAATTCTACAGCCTCAGTGGAAAGATTGAAACAAAGACAAGATGTCTGATTGGAAATGGAAATTATAATGTCACAATTAATTTATTTTTTTAAAGGCAAAACCTGATAATCTACCAATATACAGATTGCTGTGATCCATCAAGGAGAAAAATTCTTATTTTGTACACCCATAAGAAGTCTCAGAATCCCCAAGCCCTAAAAGAACGAACTATATTTTTTGGTGACAAAAAAACAAAAATCACATTGCACAGAATCACCCACAAACTCTGTGCCTAAGGAATTCGAGCTTGAGATCTATGGGGAGTAAACCCATGACTCTATCTAAAAAGCCAACCCCATGTGGATTTAAGAATGAATTATATGTGCATGTTAAATACAACAAACACCACCACCATAAGCATATTCCGGCAATCTGAGGTCGACCATGTGAATCCATTAAGGATTCAAAGAATTAGACAATGATTAATGACCAATCAACTTAACAAAAACTTAGTGTAGAATCCCGACTAAGGTCGGTTGTAGTCGGAGTAAATATATACATGTAGGTGATCATGCACTCCACTGGCTCTCTCCCATCCCTCCCTCACACATAAACAGATAAATGGAAAACAAGTTCAATTGTTTCTTTCTGAAGATTAATCACAGCTCTGTTCATTGCACAGGAAACCAAAAGAACAACAATTTTGGGTTAAAAAACAAACTTTCCCATTCCACACGAACAACATGATACTTCAGAACCCAACCAGACACAAAGGTAAGATTTTTCAGGACCCAACTCAAACCCACTTTCCATGTTGCAGATACTAAACCACTTTTGACAGTTCATACTATTCTCTAAACATTCCACAAACACAAACACCTCAATAAAAGCATAACCAAAGAATAAAAAGAACCAAAGCCCCAAAGTAGAACTCATACCAGAAAGTACCCAATCAAGAGATCTTCATCAACACCATCACTTTACCTGGAGAACCAAAAAAAATAAAAAAAAAGAAGAAAAGAAAAAGAAAAGTTGTAGGTGACCCTCCAAAGGTAAACGAAAAGGTGGGTCGTATTAATTACGGGCTAATCATCTTTGGAAGCCTCAAAAGAGGCTAAAAATAAAGAAAAACCATTGAAATCTCGTGCGACGAGAAGCATTAAAATATTCCTTACAGTTTCCATTAGTGGATCCCCACAAATCTTTATTTATTTTTTTCTCTTGTTTTTTTTTTATAGGCTCAACTCAACTGCGTTAATATTTTTTATATAAAATAAAAGAGAAACTAATAATGCGTCCCCTTTGCGTCCGTTTGTTGGATCAAACCTGTGGATTGTGAATATACGGATAAAATGAGGGATGATTAATGGAATAGTTTCTGTTTGTTTGTATTTTTTATTCTGTCATTATTTTTACTTTGTGTATTATATATTTTTATCTTTTGTGTTTTATGAATATGTATAAAAAAATGCATAGTTTATTTCAATCTCTTTTAAAATTATTATCAGACTATGTTAATATATAAATTTATAGGGATTAGGTTTTATTCTTATGAAACAAGCAAATTTTATTTGTTATATTATGTCTTTATTGGATTTATTCTTTCCTTAATCTTTACCCCAAATGGGGCTATGTATATTAATCTATAATTTTAATTTTTGTGCTTATTGCTTATTAAGTTATTTTAATTCAAAAAAAAAAGAAAATTTAGATATAAATGGATTTTGTTAATAAATGCTCTCATATCACTTGTAAAAAAATATTTATTGACAATTGTATTAGAAATCAGTAAATAATATTCATTTTATAATTTTAAGTGCACATATGAGCCCAATTACTAAGCTATAACATTTTGAATCCATCATAATTGTTTGTTTTCAAATTAAATGTCATCAATAATTTTATAAGCTCTAAATTTTTCCTTTTAAAATGTATGAAACGTTATAAATATATAATTTTAAATTATAATATATGAAAAGAAAATATTATTTTGTATTTAAACATAAATATTAGTAGACGTGTGCTGTCTATTTTAAAAAAAATTAAAAATCGCTACTGTGTGCTGTCCATAACCAAAGAATTAAAAATTCATTGTTAAAAAACACTCTAAAATACAATGGTGAAAAATCTCTCTAAAAATAATATTTAAATATCATAGAATTTAAAAAGAGATAATTTTGAATTATTAAAATATTAATTTTAAAAATATTATCATTAATGTAAAAAAAAATGTAACCTCGACCACTCGTTGGTGTACGGAATTGTTGGACTCGTTCTGGGTAAGCTTTTTGTATTATGGGCATAAAGGGGTGCCTTGTTGGCTATCTCTTGTATTTATGTCACTGAGAAACAGATTTGACTTTGGAGGATTCTTATTCCAATTTTATACTTTTCCAATTTTTATACTTATTCATCTTGGACTGTTGAGAAGGCGGCGTTGAATGGTCAAACTCATGATCATGAACTTTCCCAACAACAAAAGGCAGATATTGATGGACTCCATAAGTCCTATTCATATCCCTAGTAATATAGGTTGTAACTACCAATCCAGTTGACCATATATATACACATATACACTGTACCAAGTAAATAATATAAGACATTTCATGATACCGTCTCTGAATTGTTGTCAGTAAAATAAGAGTAGAGCCACCAAATAAAAAGAATATATGCTTGAATTCTTCAGTATCAATATATTTTTAATAGCAGTTGCCATTGTTTATTTTTTAAGTTTCAATTAAAAAAAAAAGATGGGACCAACTACTCTTCTTTTTATGAAATTAAATAATATTAAGAAGACATTCTATGAAATATACTGATAGGAATAATTAAATATGAACAATGGGCGGGTTTATCCCCACCATGCACATTGTTAAACCCACCAATATATATTAAAAATATCTATATATAAGTTTTTGAAAAATATTAATTCTACCGATCCATTCGATAGTCTCCTAGTCGTGGATTATAGACAACAATCGACAATTTTCTTGGCAATCCATGTTTAAAAATTTCGACAGTTGTATTATCATTCATGTTTAAAACATTCGACAATGAGTTTGTTAACCTCGGATGTGTATATCGATATTGAATCTGTCAAATGGATAAGATGAAAAATGAACACTTTGACAATTCACAATCACTCTTTTTTTATTTTTTAAGTCCAATTTTTCATGAAAACCAATAAATTTTCTTTATTTAGGCATTTTTTTGTCTGAAAAATCAAAACCCACTTATTAAAAAACCTTTTTCTCATAAATATATTTTTATGTGAGCAAGTCACTATTTTTATGAGAGTATCTCTATCACTATTCATTTCACATTGAAAAACTCATTCACGGCTCTCCCTCAATCATCACTAAATTAAAATACTTGGAAAAGCTAAAACTTTCTATCAAAAGAAAGAGACTCATAATAAATAAATAAAAGAAACCCCAATTTTAAAATTCACAGTGAGATATGCATCCGATCATCTCTCCAAAATTTAAGGTTTTCGATTCATCCCAAAGAGGGAATTTTGGATCGTTAGGGACGCAGCCACCTTCCTTGCCTATTGTTCGATCCCACATCCAATGATCCAAAATTCCCTCTCTGAGAGTTTCTTTTATTTAAATTTTTATTTATTTGAGAGACGATCGGATGAATTTCACTATGAATCTCAAAATTAGGGTTTTATTTATTTATTTATTATGGGTCTCTCTATTTTGATAGAAAGTTTTGATTTTCTGAGTGATTGAGGGGAGCTATGAATGGGTTTTTCAATGTGAAATGAGAAGCAATAGAAGACCCTCCAAAATAAGGAAATCAAAACAGAGACTCCGTTTACATATAAATATATTTATGGAAAAAAATTTCTTAATAAATGGATTTTGATTTTTCAGACCAAAAGAAGGCCTAAATGAAGTGAATTTATTGGTTTAAAGTGTTCATTTTTCATGTTATCCGTTCGATAGATTTAGTTTGACATACACATCTTAAGTCAACAAGCCCACTGTCGAATGTTCTAAACAGTGAATAACAGTACAACTGTCGAAGTTCTTAAACATGTCTTGACATGGGGATTGTCGACTGTTTTCTATAACGCTCGACAAGGAGACTCTTGAATGAATAGTGGGGATTAGTGTTTTTCAAATAACCTATATATGATTTTTTTTTGTTTGTGGGTTCAACAATGTGCATGGTGGGGATAGACCCCCCATGAACAAATCATGCATAAGAGCTACTATTGGTTCCATGACGAAAATATAAAGTAGATCAACCTTTTATAAATTTTTAAGGTGAACTTAATTAAAGGTCCATGTGGCCGTCCATCTGTTATTTTTATATCTATAAGGCGGTAAAAAATTATCTTTAGTTCCCTCCAGCTAAATGTTATTCAAAAATATCAAAAATGCCCCCTACCCAATTATTTTAATACACCGTTAACACTCCACACTCCCTAGTATATTGTTAAGTATTTCTAATATACTGTTAACACTCCTTAGTACATTATTAACCTTCATATAAAATGTCATCGACCAATTATTTCAGTCCACTATAAACACTACCTAATACATTGTTAAGTATCATTAGTACAGTGTTAATACTCTCCAATACATTGTTAATCTTCACATAATTGGACGAGGGCATTTTCGATATTTTTAAATAACATCCGTGTTAGAGAGGCTTAAAGATAATTTTTCAACGCCTTAGAGACCAAAAATACTTAAATTTTTTCAAGGAGCTATGAATAATAGATTGGTGATTACAAAGACCCCTAATTAATTTCTCTAATTTTTAATGATAAAATAAGACCGTTTGTTACCTAAAATAATAACATTGGTTGTGTTTTAACTATTATTAAATTTGAGTAGTTGATCTTGTACAGGATTTAATTCTTAATTAACCTGTCTACCAAAGTCAATATCAGTACTTTTTTATTAATCTAAACAATCCAAAGTAGTCATTAAGTTTCCAAAATAAGGACAAGCACTGACCAATCAATGTTACAATATTTATTGCCATGGACCCCTTGCCATGGACCCCTTGTAGACTTTTCATCGATCCTTATAAGAGAATGAACATTGCTATGATAGATTTTTTCTCAAAAGTTACAGGTCCAACTAATGCTTTTAATCCATGTTTGATGGCGACTTAAGTTTTTATTTACATGATAGATAATTATTTTAGTATAGATAATTATATTAGTAGAAAAAATCATTTTCTGTTTGATTATGTCGTTAGTTATTCTTTTGTAAAAACATAAATTGTTATTTGGTTGACCATAGATAAATTGTGGATAGAAGATAAAAATAAGATATAGATAAATTATAACAAACATAAATCATATAATTCTTTTGTATCCTTATAAATATTTTTGTCCTAATAGGTTATTCACTAACTAAACTAGGGGTAAAATCGTTGTTGTTGTTATTATTATCATGATTATTATTATTATTATTATCTCATTTTGATGTAATATTAATCATCTATAAACATGAGAGATTTTCTCATTAATTTGGGCATATGAAGAGCAATACCAAATCCTTATTTATTTGTGTGTATATGAGCAATATATTAGTTTTTTTTTTACAGCTTAAATTTACAGATTGTAGATTATAACTTATAGATTATAACTTTTTTAAATTTAAGTAGTAGATTTGTCTGTTGTAACTTTTTAAAAGCAGAAAATAAGTAGCAATGAATGTTTGTTTAATAAATTATAAAACAGTTTTTTGATGTATACTTGTCCAAAATACTCCTAAACTGTAGAACAATAGAAGTGAAAAATCGATCTATGTTTGATAAAATAAATTTATTGTTACATATAAAAAATTAGCTTGATAAATATTTAAAAGAAAATTAACTTAACATAAATAATATGCAACAATTGTTTATTTTAAACTAAAAGCTAAATCTTTCGCTTATAAATTTTAACAAACATGTACACTAGGTCATGATGAGAGCAATATCAAAACCTATTTTTTAAGGGCCAACATTTGATGACATTGGGGAAATTTCTTTTATATTACTACACACATTTAATGTAAAGTGGGAGTTTTTTTGTACCATTATATGTTGTTTTTTTTTAATGGGAAAATATGAACATCTTTGTTTTTGAAATCAAAAGAACAGAGAAAATAAAAGAAAATACAAAATAAAGCGCTAGACACAAGACATTGGATACAATCACGAAACTAGTATTTATTTTATTTTATTTTTAGCTAAAAAAAAACTAGTAGAAAATGTTTTTACTATTCCGAGAACGATGGACTCATAGTCGTGTCACGTCGAAATGAACAAAATATCTTCCTCTAAAAAATAGACACTCAACTCCCCTAAGGTCGGTACCATCATGTGTTGTTGGGCACGTCGTGGCAAAGGGAATGATCAATTGATGTAGCATCCGATCAATGGAAAAATAGAACTGCAAGCTTTCATATCTCTGATCCCCATTATGCAATTTGTATAGCTGTTTATGTGATAACATCTTACTGTGATCTCTATTTGTTAATTTAATTTATTTTTACTTGGCACAACAGATGATGACGGATGAATTCTTGAGGGCATGACATTTTTTTATTTTATTAAGAGGGCACAACTTTTTTGGATTTTTTTGGTAGGTCCCTGGTGAGGGACACAAAATTACATATAATAATCACATTTTACAGGTATGCTCTAAGATTTCTAAGAGGACTTAGATGACCCTTGACTATATTAGCAATCCACCGGTCCTCAAATCCAGTAGTATGTTTATTCTGCTGAGTTGAGCAAGCTTGTCTCGCGAGCGCATCAGCTGGTGAAACTAGACTCCTATCTACCTTAATTGCCCTCACAAAAATTTTCTGATTTTGTAGACTTTGGAGCAACTGCCCAACAAACGACAAGTGAATAGGCAGATTCGTGGGATCCCGAATAAGAGATACAATTCCTGTGGAATCCGAGCATACATATATAGCTGAAGCCCCCACTCGTATTGTCATATTAGGGTCCATTTAATTGCACGATTTGGTTGGATTCCGTTTTTTGAAAAACTAAAATCCCAAAGTCGTACAGCCAAACGGGGCAAATTCCGACGGAATAAAAAACTGGATTCCTTTTAAATTTTCTATCGAAATCCATATTTTTAAAAGCTTAAAAACTGCGATTTTTTGTCGGAATCGATTTTTTGAATTGAAAAGCAACTTTCTCTACCAAAAATTAAACTCCTTTCAAATATTGATCCCTGGACTAAAAAAAACATCCTAAAAAAGTCAAGGTCTAAAATCATCTTTAAAAACAGTTTTATTTCAAAAATTACTTTTCAATCTGTGTTTTCAAACGGACTCTAAAGCCCATGTACACTACTTCAGCTTCCGCTGTCAAAACAGCGCGCCATGGATTTGAAACAGCGTTTTGTTCCGATGCAAAAGACTGTGTACGAGAAATGAGTGATGATTATGGTTGCCTTTGCGCGTGAGGCATCCCATCCAAATTGACTGGGGAAGATCTCATTGACTTTTTTTTGGTGATGATACCAGACACTTTGATTTCTTCTGGATATTCTGGATAATGTGTTTGGGAAGAAATTATACATGTAATAGTGACACTAATAGCATTGTATCAATTGGATGAATTCAGTTCATAAATAGCATTCATGGAAGAAATTATACATACAATAGTGACACGGATAGCATTGTATCAGTTGGATGAATCCAGTTCATAAATAGCATTCATGCTCCAAGAAATCTAGTTTTGGGAGATTATGTAGAAAGAAATTTTTTGTGAAGAGTGAAAGATTCCAAAACACAGTTTTCTTGAGTTAGGGCACACTGATTGATTTTTTTTAAGTGCCTAATGATAAGAGACTTGTATCGGTTGGATGAATCCAGTTCATAAATAGCATCCATAGAAGAAATTATACATGTAATACTGACATTGATAGCATTGTATCAGTTGGATGAATCCAGTTCATAAATAGCATTCATGCTCCAAGAAATCCAGTTTTGGGAGATTATGTAAAAAGAATTTTTTTGTGGAGTGGATGATTCCAAAACACAGTTTTCTAAGTCAAGGCACATTGATTGAATTGTTTAAAGTGCATAATGAATAACGAAGTACATGTTTATTTACATAAAATAAAGTATATATGTGTAATTATTGAATGCATACATCACTATTTTTTTTTATAACAGAGTATGTGTTGATATAAGAGAATGTATATTACATTAGATGATTTCATATTTCATGTATATAATATTAAATGACGTGATATATGTAAGAATGATTATAAAAATATGTTGAGTGTAATGCACATAAGTTGTACAAGAAAATTTTAAGGTTAAATTTGGAGAAAAAGAAAAATGTTGAAGGAAACTTTCACCCAGGTGGGAGAAGGGTCCTATGGGGCGAAATATCCCAAAAAAATAAAATAATACTTTGCTTTACACAGATAAAACCGATAACCAAACTTACATAAGCTAAGATAAACCTCGATAGCGATTTGATGGAGGCCGGAATAGCCTATCAATAAATAAAAAAACACCAAAGACAAAAGTAATAATGACAAGATACAGACTCGATAACTATATATCCCAATAATCCAATATATCAATAGATTGTCCAAAGGTAAATTGACTAGAATTTGGAAGATAAAAAAAAAAATTTCCACATGATTCTCATTGTCCAAACTTTCATCTTTTCTTCTAATTCAACTATAGTGTAACATCCACATAAGGAAAGAAGAATGGTTAGCTTTGATATACCTGATTCAGAATATACAGAATTAACAAGAGAACAACACGGGATTAAAAACTTTTCAATAGAATTACACTTACGAGTAATCCAAACATACAACTTTTACAATTTTGAAAAAGATCAATATATGTATTAAATTTAAAAACAAGCAGGCGAGCATGTACACCATTCAGAAAGAAATTAAAACCCTCCCATAAAATGAGGGTCTCAGGCAATTCCAAAGTGTTAGCTAAAAACTTTTTGTCAAGGAGGTATACTACAACTTTAGTGATGATAACACATATCAGAATCTGTTCATCTGTGGAAAAGGGTATCGATTCGTAGTTTTGCGAACAAATTCAATAAGTGATGGCAACTGAGAACTCGGCTAGGGATTACCTTTTCTTCACTCTATGCAAACATGATTAGTTACTGGACACTTCAGTGGAACACTGCATTGTACAGATACGCTCTCTACAAGAGACAGAATGATTTCATTGATGAGTCTATGAACGGGACTAATACAATGAACCGCTCTGCAGTAATTGGGAGCATATATATCTCTCAACCAACATTTGCGCCAGTGCAACCTGTTTAAAAAAGCCACTCAAATTTCAAATGCCTTACAATTTAACAGGCCAAAAAAACTTCACTGCCTATGATGCCGGTGGGTGAAGGGATTGTTTACCTGTTCAGAGCTACCACTGAAATATATCTGCCTTTGTTGTCCGCTGCCCTTTGACCCCGCAACCTATTGGAGACAAGGTACATGTGAGACCACAGAACAAAAGAACAAAGGACATATAAAAATAAAACCCTGCGAGAATTTTCAAAGAGTTGATTCTTGCATTGAATTGACAATGATATCTAAGTGATCAATGATGCTCTATAGTCACACTAGCCATCTGATATGAGATTCGCTAGCAACACGAGAACGAAAAGTATGCGCTCAGTGTATCATACACTGCAATAAGGTCGAAATGCATTATTCTATAGAAGAAATTAATCTCAGTGAATGGCAACCACATATTCAATGTGAAGCTAAACGTTGTGGACATGTCATATTATCTTTTAATCTGCAGCAAAAATTGGTTGACTATATAAAAAATGAAGTGATAGGAATATTTTGTTATGATCAAGACAACACATACCTTAATTGTTGCACCAGATTCACTTCTTATCTTTGAGATGTTGTGTCCTCCTCTGCCAATCAAGCCACCAACTAATTTCTCGAGAACAAACATTTCCGATGTTACATGATCAGCTGCAAGAGCAAATCCCTTTGTAAGTACAATATTTCAAGTTTAGAGTAGATTAATTACTGAAAGCCTTTATTTTATTTTATTTTTTACCTGAAGGCACTGTCAAATGAGATGGAGCTGAGATAGGTGCAGTAAACCCATCATTGGGTCTGATTGAAATTACCTTTTTAGGTGGATTATCCCTAATTAAAGACAAAGGAGCAAATTAAGCAACAAGAAAAGCCACGGGGTGACAGAAACACACATTTTGAACACCAAACAAAAAAGATAACAACCTCAGTACATCGCCAATCCTTTTCAATGCTTCCAGTACATTGAGGATATCACCTGATACCTATCAGTCACAGTTTAATGAGTAGATAATAGCTACCATGATCTACATAATGATGAATGAGAATATTTGTTAAAAAAGTTGGCATTTCATAGAGAAGATGTGTCATTACATTCTAGCAGTAATGACAGCTAAATTTAATTCAACTTTGGACATTGATCAAGAGTTATTTCAGCAACGACCAAAGTTCACTGGTGAGTGGTCCACATTCCATGACCTTATGAAGTATTGGAGTCATTATATAGGCCTGTTGTTGGGCCTATTCCCGGAGGCCCGGGGGTTGGGGGGCAACGCCCCCCATGGGCCGGATTGAATAAGCCAACAACAGGCCCATGTGGGGAATCGCCGATTGGGCGTACGAGGTTCGGGGCAACGCCCCCGACTCGAATTTTTGTCATGGGTATTTTGGTCATTTTCTGTTTCTAGGGTTTGTACATCTTGTAACTATATAAGGGACTTTCGGCCTCCATTACTGAATATAATATTATTCCATTTATTTCTTCTGGAAAGAGCATGCAATAACTTTGGGCAATTGATATTCTTTGTATGCAATAACTTAGAGCAATCAACATTCTTTGTTCTGCTTTTTTTGCCCTAAACCATCCTCTATATATATTTGATCATGAATCTTATGGTTCTGATGTCATATTCATCCAGATCACATTTGATGTCTTTGTCTAGCCTGACCGACTGGGCCTGAAGGGCTATTTAGCTAACCCATGCTGATGCTCACAAAGTTTTTTGGACATGTTGATGGGTCAGGTTTGAATTGAATACACTCCTTGCTACAGTTCTATAATAGAGTACTTACCCAATAAAGTAAGAAATACAGTCCTTTAATTATTGAACACAATTTGGTCCATTAAAGCCAATCATGCCAAGCAACTGTAAACAGGTATCATCTATGCGTTATGTAACATCATATGGTTAGAACGGTATCATTAAATAACTCTTTTATGTATTTTAAGGCAAATTATATTCTCACAGGCACTACACATGTCCCATTAAATAACTCTCTTGCGTGGTTTAAGGCAAATTATATTCTCATGGATCTAGATCTGTCCCATGTTTAATATTATTTTGTTATCTTCTTCAAACACCCAGTGGAACATTTACTAATGTCTCAGATTGTTTTTTTCAGCTATGCTACCTATTACCTAAAGAAAATGAGAAAAAAAAGAAGCAATGACATCTAACTCAAACAGAGGAATTTATATTTCCTAGATTTAATTGAAACACAGGAAATAGTCCTGCTCATGGTCTATTTGGTCCCAGGAAACTAATTTGGTCTCAGGAAACTTAATAAAAACAAAGAGAGCCCTTCCAAGGGTCATTATTAATTCATAATTGGACCTCAACTTCTTTACTTTGATTTATTACTAGACATCAGGATTGATGATAAAGCCAAGCTCATGGCTCACCTGCACCAGACGGTCGGATTTATGAGCAGATGCACAAGAAGGCAACTGATCTTGAGGCATTACTGTAATTGTAGCACCAGAGGAATTCCTAATTTGCTCAATTTTCTGACCGGATTTACCAATCAGGCAGCCTGCTTGAGACCCTGCAATTAAAATCCGGATTGTATTCGTGGCGAGATGTCCTGTACCATATTTTGTTCCCCCAGGCATATCATCACCCTGAGGAGGCAAATCAATCAAGTGAAAATTTACAACACTTGTCAGATAAATCAGTTGATGGACATTGATATATATATTGTGTTCGCACTTCAAAATGAGAAAATTAGTAAATCTTGGAATTTTCAAAAAATGCTCAACAATTATTATACAATGAAGTTCAGCTAGAGAAGTCTAGTTTTCAAAACTCAGGATAATTTCAGAGGTGAAGATTTCCATTGCAGAATATAGTAGCTAAGCAGCACATTCAACCTTCACTGTCACCACTCTCTAGTGTATGATATCCCAAATAATAGAAAACATTATTTGTCATCCAAAAGATTTCATAGGATTGCTGACTTTAGGATAGCTTCAGTATTTGAGTTGGTAAACCATATCCAACAACACCCCCCCCCCCCCCCCAAAAAAAAAAAAAAAAAAATTGAGAAACATGAATTGGATTAGAGGGGAAACTCTATTATAAAGAATCGACACAAAAAGTTAGTGCCTAAATAATCAAGCGAATCAGCGAATGTTCAACCATGAACCGCAACTCAAGTTTTTGAGACACCAAGGAGGATGTAGGATGACATCATGATATATGCAAGCAAATAAAAAAGAAGACTGGAGGATACATCAATACATAGGGGTGTCAGAATATTAGGCTGTAGGGTATATAGAGGAGATAAGATGGATATGTCACTAATACAAATTGCTATTGTTTAACATATAGCCTGCTAGACTTGTGGCAGCTGATGATATTCACAATGTTCCAAAACTCTTGTAGATTTACAATTTATACCATTTCATATTCAAAATTTATTAATTAAATTCAGAATGTTCAAGCTAGCCTTTAGGACACACACAGGAAGAGTATTCAATTTAGGGCTTTCATGTTATATGTGCCATAACTCTATTTAAACACATACCTCGAGAATAATACTGGCAATGTAGTGGAGTGCATTCTCCGCATCAGAAACTACATTATCCTCAACTCTTGAATTTATTATGATAACACGCTCTTCGTGTGGCTGCAAAATATTAAAACTAGTGAATGACATGCAGGTGGATGTCTTAAACACAAGAAACACAGAGTTCTAGCTTATCAGTAATCCTCAATTCACAAGGCCTATAGTCTAGATGTGTACACTGACATAAGCAAGATAAACAGTCATCAAAATCTTTATACACATTGCAATAATATGGGTGGATGATAGTCAAAGTTTTTATGACCTGAATAGCCACATCCCAAAGTTCAAACATGATAAACTAAAATAGAAAGAGATCCTCCTCATCCATACCATGACGTAGAAAAACTTAATCAATCTATTTTATTAGCAATGGTCATTTTATTTGCAATTAATCATTTATTTTTTCTTCTGGATTCACTTATCCAAACATTAAAAGATAAAATATTTCTATTAATAAACTTCTTTCTTTCTTTCTTTTTGAAAATTGGTTAGGAATTATATCATTAAGTAATAAAAATATGTCCCTTGCAACAGAGGAGATGAGGGATCTTTGAACATAAGAACAAAATAAAACAAAAGAACAAACAAACCAATTACGCTGCAAACATTTCACTACAAGAATTTTTTTTTACCACCCATCCTACCCCCACAATGGAAGTTATATCTTCAGCATTATTATATGAACTCCCCAACCCCAAAGCCAATACATAATACTTGCCCAATACATAATACTTGCCTATGTGTTCACCTAATATGCTTTCCTTCTTTCGAATGTCACCTCATCACAAGTATGCTATATTCCCCAACGCACCGCAAGCATAATGAATTTACTGTTTATTTCAATCCCCTCTTTTTCCTTTGGACTCAAACCACCTCCAATTATGAAACAAACATTATGCTCCAAAGATACTTCCCATGCTTCACAATTGATTGTACTTGGATAACATTTGAAGAAGAGGCGGTTGTTCATGCATCACGCACAACTCTCACATCACATTTCCGTCATTCCCACTTGTTCCAGTTTTCCTTGGTAAGAAGCCTATTCAATGATGGTAACCAAGATGGGGTGTCTTAGATTCCCAAATTTGTTTAGTAGGTTACCATGCCAGGTCCACTTGAACAATTCCTCAATAACTATCTGTATCAACTTCTCACTCAAAAGCCAATGCTACTTTGAGGAATCCATTCTATGCTATGTTCTTCTTCCTAGTCAAGATATAACCTCTTGGAACATCAACAAAAGAAATGAGCCGCCTCATTTTACTCCATTTGTGTCAAATCTCTTCTTAATTTTGGGCACCAAAGAAAATTCTTCCTTCACCACAAGATAAATGCATCACAAATGTAGTGCACCTTGTCAAGAATAACTCAAAATAGGTATGGGTAACTGAGGATGAACCTGTAACCCAACCATTCGTCTGAAAGAATTTTGACACCCTTTTCCATATCATACTTGTCCCTCTGACTCCTTATACAAAACTAGCTTCTTTTTATTATTATCATCATACAAGCAAAAAATGTATGGCTTTTGGTGTGAGGTTCAGGGGGCTGGGTACTTGCATGGTTGACAATCCTCAGTGACCAATGCTGATGTTTCCTCTCTAACCTTGAATGTATAACATTTAAGATTTCCAAAGCTCATTGTGAACATGATGGTGTATAGATAGCTGAAATACAAGAGGGCTTGAATCATATGCGTTTGTGGTCACTTCTGCTTCCCAACCAAGGATTCCGTCCTTGGACACAGAGTGCAACCTAGACTGATAAAGTTTTCATTTTTAATTAAATTCACTTCGCTCGAAATTAAACAAGACTCGATCCAGCAACGCATACAACTTCAATGCGTGACACAAAACCCCCCAAATCCAACAACAAAGATTACTCCTTCCAATCAAAATAAAAATCACAGCCAATCCATCCAAGTTCAGTTATTGCGTATAAATCAATCGTACGTACAGTAACCGCGTCGGCGATCTTGATCGCGGCGCGGGTCTCCTCCCTGATCCTCTGGATCTGGCCCCCTCCGGCGCCGATCACCCTCCCTATCTGCGTCGGAGGGACGACGATCCTGAAAATCACTTCTTCGGGTACTGTCTCCGCCCTCCGCTTCGGTTCATTCTCGTCGCCGTCGTCGGAAGAGGCGGGGTCTCGACCGCGCTTTTGGCCTGATCGGGGCTTCTCATCGTCGGCTTCGTGGGAGAGCGAGGAGGGGAAGAAGGTTGTCGGAGGATCTGCTTCGGAGAGAGTCGCGGACATGGCGGCGGTGGCCGACGGCGGAAGCTTGAGAGGTTGGGGGGGAGGATGCCCCGAGTCGGGGGAGGTGATAATGGAGATGGCTCGATTGGACGGTTGTGCCCTCACATTAATGGTGAAATGACGGATGAGTCCTGAGAGGGTCATGGAAATGTGGATACGTTGTGTTTAATATTAAAATTGGACTGCATGATTTTGAATTAGGCAGTCAAATAATCGATTAGACAAGATTTTTTTGTTTAACCTAAAAATGAGAATAACATTTCTCCTTATTTAAAAAAAAAAATTGATAAACATTTTATCTTATAAAATTAAATAATTTATCTTTAAAAATTTGTTCTTTTATCAAATTAGGACGTTGTTTGACAATGAGATAACTAAAGGGAAAAAAAGATATTGGATTCCATTTTGAAATGAGATTCAAAATCTTATTGTTATAACTAAATGCTAAAGTAACATTTGTCCTTTTTTTTGTCATGATTTTGACAAATGTAAAAAATAACAAAACTGACACATTTTCTATTATTTAAAATGTAAATACATTGTCTTAAAACTGTCCTTTTGTTGAACTAAGTCTAATTATTTATTTCATTTATCATTATATCCCTTAAAAAACTAGGGATAAATCTTTTTATTTTAATAAATGTTCAAAATCTGGATCCTTTTAAACTAGCATGTTGATAATCCAGATTCTTTCATAAATAGTCACAACAAATTTTCCATGGCCAATAAATTAGACCAAGCTTATAGTCCTTAGCAAATATATGTTTGTTACAAAAACTATAAATATAATCTTATATATTTGTTAGCTCATTCTATTCATTAAATCAAAATATATAACTCATTGAAAATTTTCACATTTTTTTATATTAAATAACACCATTCAGTTAATTGAAATAAATACTTCACATTTTACACAAAGACATACCTTATACATGCGATCTGCGATTTCAACTGTAAATGGATTGAGTATAACGTTTTCCTTCTTCACAACTGTCTTGCTCTCACCTCCTCTGCACTCCAGGTGCTTGAAACAATACTAACCATTCACAATTCAGATGAAGATTCAAAGCATTATTACACTCATGCATTACAAAAGGAATCACAGTGTAAATCCTTCACATACCATCTCCATGTTTGGATCATTCACTCTCAGCTTCATTCCCTCACGCGGCGCCCCCTCGGCCTGAACGCCTCCAACCACTGCTTGGGCGCGGCGGGGTGGATCTTGAAAAGCATCCCCAAAAACACATTCTCCGACGTCGCCACCACCGTTGCGAGCCTCATCCGCTTCACCACCACCCCCTCCTTCTGTCCGAGCCACTCGAGGAACGCATACCTCGCTCTCACCCGGTTCGCCAAATCGAAGCACAGAAACGCCGGGAATATCTCAATTTCCTCGATCGAACCCCTGTATTCGCCACCACGCACGAACTCCACCTTCTCCTCGAGCGCTTCGCGGCTGTTGTTCAGTATCTTCGGGTACCCGCTCACCATCCTCGTCAGCCTCGCGTACCCGAACCCCGCGCGGAGCAGGAGCTCGAACCGCTCCCGCAGCCGCTCCTTCCTGCAGTGGATCTGCGTCGCCGCGCGGAGGGTGATCTCGTTCTCGCCGAACCCCACCGAGTGGAAGAAGTCCAGCCGGTTCAGCACGCTCGGGTTCGGGCTGACCGAAGATGTTGGTGCCGCCTTCGCCAGCCCCTCTCGGAAGCGCCGCTCGGCGTTTTCGACGGATGGGGTTCGGAACGACGGGATCGCGAGGAGGACCCGCTCGTGGCCGCCGCTCCTGAGCTCGCGCGCGAACCAGCTCTGGAGGTCCGCGGCTTTCATGGTTGCCGGGAGGTTGCGGAGGTTGTTCTTCCCCAGCACGTGCCGGCTCCGCTTCACGACGGCGGCGGCGGCGGAGTCGTCTAGGCCGACCCATTTGAGGTAGTCCAGGATCGAATCGATTGGGGATTCGAGGTCCAATTTGAGAATCGATGGGGATTGGAGGACTATCGATGCGATGTCTTCGTTGCTCAGGTCGAACCTGCGTAAAAACCCGACCTTTTCGACCAAGACAGCGTGATCGAGCGAAAGAAAGGCGTCGCGGTTTCTTCTGATGGACTCTCTCGCTTCGTCGTCGTCCGCGCGACCCAAACCCAGATCGTAGAAGACTCGAATCTTCCGACCCAACTCGTACGCCTCCTCCACGTTCTTCCCCTTGAACGCCCCCAAATCGAAATCGACCAAAACCCTCTCCAACCCCCCAAAGTCCTCGCCTTTCTCGCCCAAAACGAATGGGAACGCCAAACAGACCCCAATCGCGGACGTCCGATTGATGCCCATCGATTCCAGCCTCCGTATCCTCGACCGCAGCTCCTCCGGAGTCTGCACGAACACCGACGCGTCGGCCGCGTAGAGGAGGCCGAGGCGGGTCCAGGGGAAGCCGAGGCCGGCGAGGGCGAATGTGGAGGGAGGAGGCGAGGGTCCTCGCTGAGGAAGAAGCCGACGTCGTCGCGGGAGGGGGAGTCTGATTTGGCGGGGGAGAGGCCGATGCTCTCGAAGAAGAAGTCGAACTCGTTGAGGGGGTTGAAGGAGAGGAAGCGAGAGACGGCGCGGGGGAAGTCGGAGGGGGAGGAGGGGGTGGGGCGGAGGGAGGAAAGGAGGGTCTTGAGGGACGCCGGGGAGTAAAGGCCGATCTGCTCCGCGTGCGCGAAGGGGAGGCGGCGGGTCTGGTGGAGGTAGTCGGTGACGGCCTGTTGGGCGTGGCGGAGGGCGACGGTGCGGTCGGGCGGGGAGAGGTGGCGGAGGAGGTGTTTTGTGGTGGTGGTGGCAGCGGAGGTGGTGAGGCGGCGGCGGATGGCCGTGAGTGCGGTGCGCATGTCGATTGATCGGTGGTGGTGGTGATTTTTTTGGGTTTTTGGAGGTGTTTTGTGTCTGTGTTGGGCCAAGCATGTCAGGAATGACATGTTTTTAATAAAGTCTAATGAACCATAATTCATTTTGTTCATGAAAATCAATCATAATAATGAATTAATTTGAAAAAGCTTGTGTTCTGTCAAATGATGATTTGGATTTTTTTTTTGTTTTAGTGGTAAATTTTTTATATATAATAATTCTTCCGAGTTACTTTTTAAAGAGTAATTTGGATAAGATAAAGATATAAACTACTTTAGTGTGATTATTTTATGAATAAATTACAATATAAGTGGAATAAATGATTTTCTATTTGATTTTATTTTTAATTATTCTCATTGAGAATATAAAGATAAAGTTTTTATTAGTTTAGTTGACCATAGATAAACTGTTGATAAAAATGTGATAAAAATCTATAAAAGAAAAAAAAATTAAGACAGTGGGACCCACTCATTCCATTGTCCGCAATAATCCTAATTCCAAGGGGAGGTGAGAGGTGAAATAATTATACTACATAATTTCAGCTTATATTAGCATCTAAATACCAGCTTATTCCATCAATTCAAACAAGGTTTTTTACCATAATTCCATGATGGTTAAATTTATTTTAAATAAAAAATTTACTATTAAGAATGATTGTTAAAACAATATATGTCACAATATGAGATATTTTTGAAAATTAGGTTATGTTAATTCTCTATTTGCAGTTAAAAGAAATGTTAGGTAGACCCATTCATTTTACAAACCAAGCTAAAATCCTCACTCAGTTCTATATACATGTTGTATAACATTTAGTGCTAGTTGGTCAAATTTATCAGACAATGTTCAAACTCATATTTCATATACAAAAATGATCTGATCAACATCAAGGTACATGACCAACCTTCCACTATGATGGAGTTTTGAATGGCATGCCTGGGATTGTGATGCCCACCATATCAAAGAACAATTGTCTAATCAATGTGTTCATTCATAAAATGGTGTCATGCTACATACTAACAGATAAGAGTCATGAATAAGTTTTTATTGACACTGAATACATATTCTGCATGATAGAATGATAAATCTCAATGTAGTAGAAGAGGTAAACTGCACCTTCTCATTTCAAGGAAGCACTGTGAAGACTTCCACATCCTCCATGCTCGGGCTCCTCACTGAGTACTGAAAAGTCCATCCATGGCAGGCGCCCGCATGAACTCCATTCTTATCAAGAGCAACAACAGCACCGATGAAATTAGGGTACTTGCGTGCAATTCGTGATATAGCATCATCGGCTGCTCGCTTGGGCTCCATGCCTGATCTCATGCTCTCCACAACTTGATAACTGGAACACATTTAAATAATACTTGGTCAATGTCCATCAAGAGTGTGTGTATGTATATATTAATATATATATGATATCAGGGGCAGAGCAATAATTTTATTTTTGGGGGCTAAACTTTTTTTTTGTAAAACTCTTACTATACATTAGATTTAAAAAAAAATACTAGGAAAAATTTTATACAGATCGAACTGAAATTAGATGTCTTCACAAAAATAGACAATATAGTGGATTTAAGATTATTTATATCTAAAGAGTGAGCTTATATAATAGGGCGCTGATACACACCATCCTTCTTGCAACCCCACTTTTTGAACCTAGTGTATATGCTAGTCTTGGACATTTCTTTTGAAATAAAAATGCCCACAATTTCACTATATAAAAAAGGTATATATGCTAGTCTAATATAACATTTTTTTTTTTTACAAAAAGCTACATAATTAATTCATTCAACTACTATACTTGAAAAAAAATCAAAACATATTGTGGGCAGCCCTGAAGACTATAAATGGAGTTGTCCCTTCTATTTTCCTATATAATATAAAATACAAATATTATAATATAATATGTAATATAAAAAACTGCATGCAAGGTCTGCCCGTGGATGACATAAAGATAAGAATGATGCCAGGAAATTTCAGCTGTGAAGAGTAGAGAAGAGGTTCAGCTAAGTTTACCATGGAAGGAAGCGCATCATGATATCCCCATCACCAGTTGCACCACAAGCACCTACTTCATCATCTGCATATGCTGAAGATCCCACTATGGGCCCATCACCGACCCTGGAACAAAATGCCCCAGTGACATGTAAAATTATAAAAAAAAATGACACCCATCAACCGATCAGTTGAGGCTTGAATAGTATGAAAACATGGGCCAGAAATATGAAGCACTTTGAATGCTGGGTGGTGCTTGACTAGAAGTCAGAAATCAGAAGTGCAGTAAGATTTCAGATTTTTTTAGATGTAATGAAGTTTAGAATTCAAGCTCGGATACAATATTTTCATCTAATACATTGGTCCAACTACGCTTCCATCCAGTAATTTATACTGATATAACGTCTTGGGTCCTATCAGCATATTTTCGAAACAAAGGTTGGGCAGTACAACCCTTCATATACAAGTAAACAACTCCACATGTAAACGTAAGTCCAGTATTATATTGAAGCTCATGATAAAACTAGAGGCAATTAGGTCATTGACTGAGAAGCAGAAGTATTGTTCTATTTACTAAAGATTTTACAAGGATAAGACTGCCAATTCACAGCAAAATGGAGAATTAACAATTAATGATAATTAAAAGGCAAACACAGTGCTTATTTGAATAGATGCAAGTTAAGGACAAATATTAATAACATTGATAAAGATATGATAGATGGAAAGAACAGTCTAGAGGAAGAATTGCTGTGTGGCATCTATTGGAAAAGAGTAGAAAATAGAATATGAAAGAAACAGAATACAATCTTAAATGTAAATGTCAGACAAACTGTAAAAATATATAATCAGAATCAGTATGCGCCATATGAAGGATATCCACATGGCATTGAGTCAACAAAGCCGCTTTCCCAACAATTTGATATTGTCATTTGCATTCAACATCCAGCCTAAAGTCATATGTGATGTGAGTTTATATCCTTTGAATTTCTTACCACTAGCATTCAAGTTTCCTTTAGTTCTCTTAACATAAAACTGTTAAGGCTGATCTCAATGTTTGGTGAAAAATTTTACTGACAAAAATATGAATTTCTAGAAATTGGTTATCCTGATCACATAAAGCTAAGCCAAAATTTTTCTAAGACAGCGTTTGGAAATCCATTTGAAAGGAGTTTTTCACTTAAAGCTGCTTTTTGAAATTAGATTCCAAGGAAGCATACTTTTGTTCTGAAGAGCTCCTTTTTTTTACTGTTTATAACTAAAAACTTTCTTTCTTCTTTTGGCTTTCTTTAACCTCTTGAGTGTTTGGAAACACATTAGGTTAAGTTCGAATCCTACAAAAGCATAATCATCTAAACATATTACTAAACTCCACCCAAACAAAAGAGATGAGATTAAAAGTTTTCTTTGTAAATGTTCAACACTAATAAGATCCCTATGAAATGCATATTACATCACAACTGTATAAGTTTCAAAACAATATCACATTCTGAAATTGTGTAATGTAGCACAACACTTGAATGAGCATTACCTGCCTGGTACTTTAAAAGTAGCCCCATTTGTGGACGTACCAACTGCTATGCGCCCAGCCTAACAGAAGGAGGAAAGACCAGAAAAATATGTGACAAAAGAAAGAAAAGAAAAGAAAACAGTAATGCTAGCTGCAAATTATTGCATTAACCAAATCTAATATACAGAAAGTAAACCCCTCATAGCCAACCTGGTAATCAATAAAATGTTTTGTATATTACAGCTAGCAATTTTCAGAATCCAAAAATATTTTGCAGAACCCCACCTTATCAATTACCGCCATGGAGATGGTGTCATGGTTATAGCGATTGATCTGATTAGAATTCGGCGTAGGAACTCCCAAGATATTGAAATCAGTGCTAACATCCATTGAATTCCCCACCACTTTTGATGCATCACCATGTGGATGATAAGGGCCACAACTGTTAGCATGAATGACATTCTTTCTAAAATTAGGCTGGCATGAATTCGCTCTCCATTCAACCCATTTGCGTATAGATTCCGGAGAACTAAGGTTCATAGGTCCCGCAAGGCCCATGGATATAGAAAATGCAGATGCCTGCTCCCCCACGAGGAGTGTATGTTGTGTGTAATCCATAACTAGTTTTGCAGCTCTGATCCCGTCTTTCACGTATCTCATGGCAGCAACAGCACCAACCTCCATAGTTGTCTACCGATATCCTTGGACATTAAATGCGATAGGTAATCACCCTTATTCGAATAGACAAATATGATGTAAAGGAGAACAAAAAAATAATTTCAGATGTATGAAAGAACACTGATTACCCCATTCATGAGAAGAGCATCTATAGTAGTCTCTCCATTCTCATCTGGACTTCCACCAGGTCCAACTGTTCATCAATCAAACTGAAACTAATGAACCACTATAAACCAAATACATATTCAAATGACTAAATAAGAAGCATGGAAGAAGTAGCTTGCAACTTGGGATACTAATTTATTTGCAAATATAAGCTTGCTGAGATCAAATATGAACTTTAACAACTATCAACTAAACCCTTATTTCTACCAAACAATCACTAAAGAAGAACATAAGAAGGAAAACAAGCCAGCAAAAACCCTTCATCTTCTCTTCTATTAAAATAGGCCTAGTTATCTGCAGTGAAGATATAACAAATCGAGATTTTCTTGTTTTCATCTTTTCCTCACCTGTACCGTCACACCTCAGCTCCTCGCAAGCAGAGCAACCGTCCACGACCGCATCAACAGCTGAAGACCCATCATCGACCGCCCTCCAAGCAGCCCTCACCGCCTCCAGGAAGGGCCAGGTGCTCACCACCAAAGGATACTTAACAGAACTGTGACTCGTTTGCCCAAGAACCTATGAAATAGAGAGTAACTGATTGAAATCTTAAGGACCCAAAAATGCCTAGAACAATAAAAACATTGTATATATGGTGAACTGCATGCAAACCCAGAAATCAAAACATGTAAGAACATCAAAGCAATGAACCTTATACCATATGAGATAATTCTGCATTAACTGAAACAGAAGATCAGAAAAGAAGATAATTTGCTTATATAAACAATCACCCAGATACTAAAAAATGGGATTTTTTTCCCACTTGAGGACCCATAAATGTCTAGAACAATAAGAAAGCAAAGCACATATGAAATGCATGATAGCCAGGAAAGCAAAAAAGAAGATATCTTGATTTACATAATCAAAGACCCAGATAAGGAAAAATGGAAAAAAATTATCCCCATCAAACGCGCTTATAAAAGCAGTTTCAAAGCAAATCAAAGAGTGAAAACAATGAATTTTGAAGGAGAAACAATTCACCGTGGATGACCAGAAGAGCATAACAACACTCGCGACGAACAGATTCGATGAAGCCATGAGAGACCCAAAAGAGGAGGAGAGTTTCTTATACACAGAGTAGCGAGAGACACCAAATGACCGAGTCTACCCCTGACGCGGCCCCAACGAACCCCTCACAAGCAGGACAAGATCGTAATTTTGGCGTCGAATGAGAAAAACATAAGAACCCAAACAAAATGGGAGAACAAAAGAGGGGAAGAGAACACCCAGAGAGAGAGAGAGAGAGAGAGAGATGGCGGCGGAGATGGGAAGCGGAGGAGGAGAGTGGTGGTGGGCCGCCGCAAGCGCCGCCCAGATGGCGGCTGGGGTCTTCTCGTACAAGAGGGGATGCGGACCGAGCGGCGCCGCCATGCCTTTCAAGGCCTTCGCCGTCGCTTCCCTGTTTGTAGGCGCCGCCGCCACCGCCGCCGCGGGCACCCTCCGCGGATCCGGCATTCGCAAGGTACGATCTCTCTCTCACTCCAATTGTTCAGTCGTGCAGGTTGGGCTGGGTTGGGCTGTAGTATAATTCGGGCCGGCCCGTGTTTGATCAGTGGAAAATGGGTGATTGGGTGGGGCAAAGCTATTCCCACTACCTAACTTATCATTTCCCACTACCCTAAATTACGAAAATGCCATTATTTTTTTATTTTTTTTGTCACCCTTTCCCACTACCCAGTTCGACAGCGTCCAGTCGAAGTGTTCTTCACCGGGACGACAGAGGTCTGTCGAACTTCTGAATAAATGTCGACAGAGGCCCAGTGAAGTTGTTTCATTAGGACGACAGAGATCCGTCGATCTGTTAGCAAGTGTCGACACGGATGTGTCGAACCTTCAAAACAACACCTTTCTTCTAAGAATCAATCACTTTAAATATTTAAGTCCTTATGAAAAACAAAAAATTTTTTAAGTCTTTTTAAAAATCATAAAATAATATATATATATATATATATATATATATATATATATATATATAAAAGTATAAGAAACAAAAATATCAAACAAATAGTTATTTAATCAAATAAACAGAAACATTTCTTATAAAAAAAACATTATTTTCTTTTCTAAACAAGTGGAGTCTTTTCTAAATAGACTCCATTTGTTTAGAAAAGAAAATAATTTTTTTTCTAATGAAATGCCTACTATTTATTTGGTTCAAATAACTCTTTGTTTGATATTTTTAGACTTAAATAAATTTTTAAAAATATACTTAAATGACATTTTATTTTTCATAAGAACTTAAATGATTGTATAAGAGATTCTTAGGGAGTTTTGAAGGTTCGACACATCCATGTCGACATTTGCTCAGACAGATCGACGATCTCTGTCGTCCTGTGAAACACACTTCGACTGGGCCTCGACGACACTTATTCAGACAGTCGACAGACCTCTGTCGTCCCGGTGAAGAACACTCATGGACCTGTCAACTGGGTAGTGGGAAAGGGTGACAAAAAAAAAGAAAAATGGCATTTTCGTATTTAGGGTAGTGGGGAAATTAAGTCGGGTATGGGTCTAGGTGCCCGATTGGGTGTCGATGCCCTATTTATTTTGGGTGATTGGGTGTCGATGTTATATATTTCATTTTTATAAAAATAATATGTTTTTTAAATTAAAATAAGTATATATTTTAAAAGAATATAAACGTCTGAGGAATTTAAATGAGGCTGATAAGAATTTTTTAAAAATATACATTGAAGAAGAGGGGAGCCATGACCAGAGCGGAGGTTGTGGGATGTCTATCATCCCAGAATTTTTATATTTTTCATAGAATACATACTATATTATAATTTCATATACTAGTTTAGGATTATAAGAATGACCAAATAAATGGGCAAGTATATCAACACCTTAAAAATAGAATGTGTTCTCTCTTTTTTTTTCTCCCTAAGATGGGTGGAAAAAAATTAATAATTTTAATTTCATGTTCTTATAGTCAGTTCTAACACGTTTTGGATTTTCAAAATTATATATTTATTTAATATTTTTTTTAAAAAAAATGAATTGAATGAATAATAATTCTGGATTTTTTTAATGAAACAGGTGGATGACTTGAAAAGGGTGGGTGAGGACATAAGGAGGGGGATCAGAGCTCCTCCAAGGAAAACAAATTAGAACATCTCGTTCATTATATTTTTCTCTCTCTCTTATTTGTGGGGTTCTGCAATCAAGTCCGAATTTTTGTTTGATTATGAGCATTCCATCAGTTTCTTTGTGGAACCACTTCATGAAATATGTGCTTTAGCTTAATTTTTCATGTAAAAACAATATTCACTGATGTTATAATTGAAGAATTGTGCTAATTTATAATAAAAATAAATCAGAGGATATATGGTAGTATATTGAAAGTATTTATAATAAAGATTATGCCGTATTTTAAATAAGGGTTTTTTGTTTTTAAATCCCTGTAAACTTAATGATTTAGTGATCGATCACTTACTTCTTTATATTTTGATTTACGTCCCTATATTTAAAGGATATGTTCATTTTTAGTCCCTTTCAGGAACTAAAAAAATCAAATAATTTATGAATAGTTCTCTCTTAGAACTAATAAGAAATATACTATTTAAATATAAAGACTCTGACCTTTTAAATAATGCTCTCAAGTCTCAAAGACTCTGACCTTTGAAATAAGCACATTTTTCAAAGTGATTGTAGATTAATCAAAATCTCAGTCAAAGAAATTCTCCAAGAACTTTTGTGAAAACATGTCGACCTTGGACGTCGATGGGGAGCAAGCGAAGCTTGGACTCATTCTTAAAATTTTATATTTTAAACTCAACTTTTGAAAAGCCGTGTTTTATTAGATTTTCAATCATAAGTTTTTTTTTTGTCTAAAAAAAAAATTGTGGTTAAAAAAACTAAACGCTAAAAATGAGTTTGAATTTGAATTTAAGAATCTTTAACTTTTTAAATATAAAATCTATCTAAAATCATATCCAAACGGATCCTAAAATGATATCGTGCATACTATATATATATATATATATATATATATATATATATATAATAAACTATTTTTCAAAAATATTAGGGACAGACATTTTTATTGTTCTGAAAAAATAAATACTCCGACAATATATATTCCACCATAGTGTTTAATAGATTGAGGGACTCTAGAGTCTAGACTGCATTTCGGAACTAAAATGAACCAACACTCAAATGAAAAAGAATGTTGTTGTTACACATAATCCCAATTATAAGCCCATTTCTAAAAAAAAGGTTATGAAAAAAGATACACTCAGTCACATTTATCAACAAAAAATCAGATCTCACATGTTTTTATTTTTATTTAAATAGTAAACATCATCTAATGAAGTATATGCTTTGATAAAAAATGCATATCGTTTCATTTCAAATTGGATGAATCAATTTTTAGCAAATGTAAGAAAAAATTCAATAAGGTATATGGTATATACATCATCTAACGAGGTAAAATGGTTAATTAAATCTGTAACGAAATATATAAGGTTTGTGTTTTAGATTGAAAATAAAACTGATTGTAGCAGCACTCAAAAGTTATTCATTAAAGTTCATTAAATATATAACACATTTTTTTAAAAATATAGATGTAATATATTATTTTTTTAATAACAAAATAGGTAAAGAATAACTTTTCACAAGAACAATCCCATGTAACAGCTGGGTCAAAACATTTTCAAATAAAAAATGACAAGGACAATCCCATGTACAGCTTTACACGCGGTTCTAACATTTTTTCTCTCTCTAATAGATCCCATTACATTGTATAGTCAATTGTAGAAGAAGTGAATAATTATATGAAATTCATACGAGAAATTTCATGGGGTTGTAAACAGATCGTTATGCCATTGAACAATTTTTGTGTTTATAGAAAATTAGTTTTATAATCGTGCAATCAAACAATTTTACAATCGCAGCTTTCTGCAAATAGATTTTAGATAAATGAAAAAAACTAAAGGAAAACAGTTTCCTGCAGAACAGTTTTAAACCTAGCGTTTGCAGAAAATCAGTTTTATAAATCCCGTTACCAAACGACCGATATATAACAACCACCTCGACAACTTCTGTAATCAAATCACTGCCTCACTTGTCCCACGTAAACTAGGGCACGAGCAACCAGCATGACTTGGGAGTCCTGATCAGTCCTATTAGTATTGCACTGCACAACCCATTAATCGAATTTCACGGTCCATGAATCGAACTGCACAATCAATTGTTGAGTACATATTTCACTGTTTCGACCATTGTAACTTCTATATATCAAGTTATAAATGGACAACCTTTTTCTATAAAAAAAAGAATATTTCACTATTTTAATAAATATAATCAGCTATTGGATAAAACATGAATTTCTAAGCATAATCAGTATCTAATAGGAGAGTGAACATTTACCCAATAATTGGAGTTGTATAGTTTGATTCATATATTGTGTAGTTCAATTAATGAGTTATGTAATTTAATACTTATAGAACTGATCGAAGTCAATCCTGACTGAATCTGGACACATGACTTGAATCCCCTTACGATGGAGTACTCCAAGCTACACTGTTCTTGTAAACTTTATGTTATGTAAAAATTGAGTTTCACACCCTTAGCCCCGTTTGAATACAGAATATGACTTATTTTTTGGTATACAATTATTATGGCATAAGTGAATATAAATAAGGATAAAATAATTATGTGTTTGATTGTGTTTTGAATTATTCTAATTGGGAAATATAATAATAAAGTTTTTATTGTTTGGATAAAAATATGAATAAAGTGTGGATAAAAATTTATAAAAGATGAAAAAAATAATGATTGTTGATTTGACAAGTGATTTATAAGAGATGATGACAGTTGATTTGACAGTAGGCCCACATATTCTTTGGGTGGAATAACATGGAATAATTTTAATTCCAGTGACTAGTTGAAATCCATATACCAATTTATACCAGTTTATCCAGACATACATTATCCCTGGGTATTCTGGGCATCCAAACACTGCAAGAGTTTTGGTATAAAAAGGAAGATTGTAGTTTGAAAAGTTGTTTCAAAAATTTTAGACACAGAATACTTAGGGTGCGTTTGGATGTGGGGTTGAAATTCTGAAATTCTTAAAATCTTGTATTTCAAACTCAGCTTTTGAAAAACTATATTTTATTAAAAGATTGTGGTTTGAAAAACCTAAAAATATGTTTGGATCTGAGTTTTAAAATTTTTAACTTTATTATGCTCAAACTCATATTCAAAAGTACCCTTAAACTCTTATCCAAATAGATCAATACAACCCATTTAAATCTGACACAACAAACTTGTCTGATTTATCCTTTTCTTAATAAAAAAAATACTACGACCCATTCAAATATTCGACAACAAACTTTATCTTATTTAATGTGATTTATGATTATCAAGATTCTAGAAATATTTTAATATATGAAAATTTTGTTAGAAATTTGAAGTCATTTTCACACGTAATTTAAAAATAGTATTAAACTTTGGGTCAATTATCCAAATACCCCTGCAGCCCAACCCCAATATTTTCTGTGCCCCCACCTTTCGAAAAAAAAAATTACCCATCCAACAAACACAATTTTTGTTTTTGCCCTCCTCATTTTAATTCCCCTAGCACTACAAAATCGCAGTTTTTTTTTCTGTAAGTGCATGTATGTTTACTGTAACTTATAAAACACAAAATGTAATTTTTAAAAAAATTATATGTAACTGTATTATTATACATGTCATGTAAAAATGGTAACTTACAAAATATTAGGGAAACATACGTATAACACCTGAAAATATTTTATCATAATAAGTACATCAAAGCACTTGAATTCATCTAATGTTTGCATTCGAACGTTTTTTTTTCCTGTAAGTGCATGTATGTTTTCTGTAACTTATAGAACACAAATGTAATTTATGTAAATATTATATGTAAGTGCATTATTTTACATGTCATGTAAAACTGGTAACTTGTAAAACACTAGAGAAACATATGTATAACACCTGAAAATTGTTCAAATGCCCCTTGACCAAGGGTCTAATTTTTTTCTGCCCTTGGATTTTTTTTATTTTTTATTTACCCCTGAAATTTGGTCCTTTTTTTTTTGCACTTAACCTGTGCCACCTCATTTTTTATATATAAACTATCCCACATCTGTAACTTAGTATTACATTTATGTAATTGGTCTTATATTTCTGTAATTGCTCATTATATTTTTGTAATTTATATGTTTTTAGTTTAATTTCATATATGATATTACATATATGTTATGTAAATTATAGTTTTTATAATTTCTGTTGTTATTGTTATAAGAATGATCGATGATGTTACATCTCTATTCTGTAAATGGTAGATTATGTCATTGGGCATTACATTGGTAATTTTTGTTGTAGTTGTTGTGTAAATATTAGTTTTTGTAATTGTTAAATACATGAATAAAAAAGTAATTCTACAAAAGATTACAATTGTTCATAAATTTTCAGTTTGGATTCATGCTATTACTAATTTTGTTCATATTGCTAAATAAAAATTTATTTAGGTATTTGAATGATTATTGTATTTTTTATGTAGCTAAGAAAGCCCATTTTTCGTTATGAATTACAATGAATGTCTAGTCTAGTTCGTTGGTCTTTCAGTGAGTTTCATTTCACTCAAAGGGAGATAAAAGATGATTAAGGGGGAGACAATAATTGATTATTAAGATATGAAGAAAACATCGTAATTCAAACAATTGATGTATCTATTTTAATAAAACTTTGAGATTCTATCTATAATAATTTCATGTACATTGAATGCACTTATAGATGATAATGTAATGACATTGAGAATGTATACATGACCATTTTGTGTTTTAACATTTTTGCGTACTTTGATATTTTTTGTAAATAACTATTAGATATATGTAACTATGTGTATAATTTGTGTATGTATCATATTATATTTTTGCATTTTTTTAACTCTGTTTGTAAATGGTAGTTGGGGTTTTATGAATGGTTAGGGGCAAAAATAAAATAAAAATAATTTCAGGGATAGAAAAAAAATTAGACCATTGATCAAGGGATATTTGAACAATTCAACAAAAAAAAAAAAAAAAAATCAAAATCCAGATTTTAAGAAGGTTACGCAAAATGTTCTCTATTCACCATTATTTTAAAAAACATCCAAACACTGCTTTGTATATCCATATCCATATATACATCTCCGAATTTGAAATAAGCGGGAGAGAAAGAGGGGACTAGTGGGGGTAGTGGACACGGCCACTACCAACCGATTTAACCGAACACCTCTTTTTTTCCCCCTTATTCAAACAAAAAAAAACTTAAAATTCAAAATCCACTTTGAATTGCAAACACCACGAAATCAACATCAAAATTCGAAAGAGAACATACCAACAGAGATGGGAATGGAAGGAAGACGGGACGTCGGGATGGTGATGCGCAAGGGTCCGTGGACTGCCGAGGAGGACGAGATCCTGATGGACTACGTCACGAAGTACGGCCCCCGCGACTGGAGCTCCATCCGGTCCAAGGGCCTCCTGCCTCGCACGGGCAAGTCCTGCCGCCTTCGCTGGGTCAATAAGCTTAAACCCGACTTGAAGACGTAAGTCCAATTCAGTTATCAGACATGAAAGATAATGTATGGGTAATGTCGTAATGATAATGTTTTGGGTGTGCAGTGGGTGCAAGTTTTCGGCGGAGGAGGAGAGGATTGTGATCGAATTGCAGGCGAGGTTCGGGAACAAGTGGGCGAGGATCGCGACTTACTTGCAGGGACGGACGGACAATGACGTGAAGAATTTCTGGAGCACTAGGCAGAAGAGACTGGCAAGGATACTGCAGACTCCGACAACGACGATGACGGCGACGCAGAGGAACCATGGGAAGTCCCCTGTTTGCCATGAAATGCTTGCGCTGGAGGTAAGACCCTGCGTGACTTTAGAGCAACTTCATTTGAGGATTTTCAACAAATGAAGACTGTTTAGCTCTTATGGGGTTTTCATTATGAAGATTTTAAGGTTCTGAAGGATCACTATTTTTAATTTTCAAAATTCTTATTATACCATTTGTCTCTTTTTCTCTTTTTTTTTTATTGACATTTATGTCTCAATTTTAATGCAAATATTTAAATTACATTAACTCTATATTTACATATAAAAAAATTAATATATGTATGTAAAGTTACAAGTGGACTTTGATCTCATTTAGTTGTCTAACCTAGAGGGATAAGACATCTCTACCTAATCATGTCTTATAACGTTATATGTTTGTCTTTCTTTTATGGAAAAGAATCCAATGCTTTTGAACTTTAAATGATTTTTTTTATATAACAAATTCAACACACATTTTTTAAGGTTTTATTTTATTTTTATTAGTTCCAAGGGTAAATTAAGAATTTATAATAAAGTAAGAGTTGAATGTTATTTATCAAAAATTTCTCAAAGCTAAAAAGGGTATTCGTGGGTTCTCAACATATGATTTGACATTTGGAGAACCAAAATTGAGTCTTTAAATATGTAATCTTTTTTCATTTTGAGAGAATCTTCATTAATTTCAGTGCATTATATGGTATGAAGAAGGGAAACAGTAATTTTTTTTTAATATATATTTTAGCCTCCTGGAGAGAACAATTTCATACCATTCCAAGAAGGATCGTCATTTAACGGTGGTGAGACGTCCGATCCAATGAAGGTGGTGCAGTTGCCAGACCTCGAACCAGGCCTCCCTGTGCTCGAGCCCATTGACGCAGACGTGAATCCCTGCTTCGATGATCCAATGAATTTCCTCCCTTCCTTCCCACAGCTCGCACAGCCTCCAGAGATGGAGTTCCCACCATTGGTGGAGAACCACGACCTCATCGCCGGGCTGGACTGCGACATGAGCTTTTCAGATTTGTTCGGGAATCAGAGAGGTTTGGAGAGCGGCGATGGCCAGCAATTCCCGTTTGAGGTGCCGTTCTTTGGACCGGAGAAGGAGGTGCAGAACTGCGGGACCAGACGGGGAGGGGGGGATCTGGGGACACCTGATAGCTTCTTTGATGACTTCCCGGCTGATATGTTTGAGTGGTAGGACAAATGTGATTACTGATTGTTATTCTAGTACTGGGATTTGACTAACTTGTATTTGTTTGAACAACATTAATTTGATCTCTCAGCATCTATGTGCGTGCATACATGTATAATCATAACTATGGGAAGGCCAAGAATGAGAGGATCATGTACAAAAGCTATTATTTCATTCATGTCAAAATGCAGCAAAAATTAAATGGAACTGTACATTTACACGAGTTCCATAGCTTCATAGCGTAATTTATCACAACTACTAGCAGCAGAAATCATATGTATCTAAAAATGCTAATATCTGCCGAAGCAAAACCATATTTGTTAGAAGATATGGAGCATGCTGTTGCAAGGGAAATTTTGATTTAATCATCTCCATGTCGTCTCATTGGCGTCAGTGAAGATGGCATTGTGATGCTCAATGAGGCACTGGATGACTTGAATGGCATCATAATCTGGTGGTGAGTTATCGTCCAAGGGAATAAGGGAAGAGGCGCCCAGACCGTCATCATCTTCGTCTGCAATATAAAAGAACGGGGAGGGAGTTAAAATAAAATTGAATTCTCTGTTATAATCACACAGATATGAATTATCCTTCTCCAATAAAAGAAATGAATTTTTTGTTATAATCGCATGATATGAATTATTCTTCTTCAATAATTTGGGTTCAAGATCAGAAAATGTTTTAGTATGTCACCCTCTGTGCTACTCACTGTTATACATGAACGAATTACTCCAAAAACCAACAAAACAGAAAATTCATAATTTGGTTGCCAGATGGACCTTCAGATAGCCCCAATGTATTTTCTGCCTAGTTAGAGAACAACTTTCATGATACACTAATCTCCTGAAGGAAAGAGTACAAATGGATACATGATATAACAAATCTCATGCAATATATTTATTTTAAAGACCAATTGTTATTTAAAATTGATTGCAAGAGTAATTTTCTCAATCTGACATACTCACTAGAGAGAATATCCCAAACATTATGAGTAGATGCGTTGCTGTCCTTGGGAGAAGTCCTTGATGAGTAATTGAGATATCCATACGCATCAGGTCTTGGACCGCCTTTCCTCCACATAATGATGGGTGCAAACTCCACGGCAAGGCTATGGGCATCCATCTGGACATAAATTGAGAAATAGATTTTCAAATATTAGATTAATAAGAAAAGAGTTTTGTGCAACGTATCACACAACAAAGCCTTGAAATGGACGTATAATGAATGATTAACATTAAGTAAAAACATTGGGGAAGTCTTAACTCGATAATTAACTAATGTAAACACCAATAAAAGCCTCATGAAATCAGAAATGGTAAGGCAGCAGAAGATTGATTTAATGAGTCTGCTAACTATAGTTAAACCACCCAATTTGTTTCCGTTAACCATAATATGATTACATATTTTAATTGTAAATGTGAACTTTATTTCTTCAGAATAAAGTATGATTGGTGAACAACACACAAACATGAGGCAGTAAATGATACCAATAAGGAAAAATTAAAACATGGGTATTTTTTAAATATGGTCATAGAGACATAAATAGACATGAAAAGATGCAAAATACGAGGAGAGAAAATATTATAATTAAAATTTACGGTCAGTTTGAGGAATGCAGCTTTTAGTTAGGCCTCACAACTTCATGTGTCTAAGAGGTCCCACTCTTCTTTTTTTTTCTTTCCCATTGGCGTGTATTTAGAACAGATTGCATAAATTCCAACATTTATATTTTATATATCAGGTTTTACACACGCGCACACAAGAAAAGGCCTGTGACCTAAATCTGTCAAGCAAATCTTTTTTTTACTGAAAATGAAACAGGTTGGTTATCTGCCACCATTATATTACTAGAATGAATGCTGTACATAGCCGAATGCAAAAGAAAGAGAACAAAATGCACAAAAAAAAAGGAATCCCAGGATCAGTAACCAGAAATTTACATAGGTCAGAACCCCATCAAAGAAATTAGGGTTAAAAGCACCTCCCCCATAAAAATGCTCGATATTTATATCAACCCCTCTAAAGTTGGAATATTTGTATGTCTCACGGTAATATTCAATTTAATTTGCATAACCCTACCATCACCCTGGTTCATCCATTGCCCGTCCTACGGTTCCTTTCACTCACTCACTCTCTCTCCTCACTCATTCATTGCCTCTCTTATTTCACTCTCTCCCCCCCATTGCCAACTACCCAGCTTCCTTCGTCACAGCCACCTCTGTGGGCCATCCCTCCTCCTCCATCACTGTCTGAAAGAGAGAGAAGGGGTGAAAATGAGTTTTTTACTGAGTTAGGAGCAGTTTGGTCAGGGATATCTATCATACAAATTAGGGGTACCATTTAGTGGGCAGAATATGCTCAAAATGTTCCTCATTTGTTGATGGAAAAGTAACTCAGAGGCTTATTTGCTTAACAATCCCAAATCACGGGATGATAATATGGATATTCAAACATTAGAGAGCTCGATATGAATATCAAGCATATATTAGGGGATCAGATGCATTTTACCCAAGAAATGATTCTTCTATGACTAATCTCCATGATTCAAGTCAAGTAAATCTTAAGCATATTTATTAATGAGCTGGCTATATTACTCTGAGTTCAATTATGTATATCACCTAAGAAGCAAAAGATCTGGAGAGAATGGACTCTATGCATGAACAAATATTCATATCGCATTATTTGACTGAAAGAATGTAATGCAAGTAAACGTGTCTTACTTTGTTAAGAGAAGATTTCTGGCTAACACGAAGTAGCAGTGCAGTGATAAGCTCCAGTGTCATGTAATTTACATTAGAGAGCCTACTCAGAACATTTTTCAATTCTTCAGTACTGCACCGTGCATTATTTCTTATATCTTGATAAAGCGCAAATGTAGTTAGGGGCTCAGGAAGGCTAGCAAGATAGCACTTCATTAGAGCTGCCACGTCTATTGGATTTACACCATCGGGCAAAGATGAATTTGAATCTGAAAATTAATACCAGATGGTCAAAGGAACAGGTAGAAGAGATTTAACCTTGCTATATATTCAGCTTAAGAACATGATCCTGCAGGGAACTTTACCCAAGTTGTAAAGTGAGATCAGTTGCTGAAGAATCTTCCTGTCTCCTTCATATTTGAATAAGTATTCCATATGTAAGCCTGCATATACATGAACTCCGCTTTCAGCAATCTATCTTCCAACAATTATTTTCTATTTGAAAGTTAAAAATACTTTCCAATAAAAAGTCACCTGATAGGATAAGATAATCTGCACATTTGACCAATACATGAGGGATGGGCATGCTATATTGTTGTCGTTGCACCGTTATCTCAATCGGGACTCCAAATACTGAGACAAATCAGCAAACTAAATGAAATCTATGATTCTCACTCAGGTGTATCTGAACATATGTCTAGTGTTACATTGGTAAACTCCTTATAAAGATTTTATATTGACAAACACATGCTAAAAGCGATAGGTGACTGGATGAACCTCTGACTTTCAGACAAGAGAAGATCAAAGTCAGGTGAAACTTATGCAATGACTGGTCGAACATTTGTATCACTCTCATCTCTTACACAATTTTAAATGTTCCACATCTAAGATAGATATTGAGGTCATTATCCATTATGTTCCATAATTCATTAGAACTCCAAGAGCCACGTCTCTTGATATTGGTCAGTCCTCAATACAAAGAGTCAAATCCAGTGACCTAAACATAAAAAAGTTCATATGGAAGACATGAAAATTCATAATCAATATATAAGCTTGAGAAAATTGGACTAAAACTGAGTGCATGAATATCGAAGGACAGCACAAGGAGAATTCCAGGAGAAAATTATAGTACAATATAAAGTCATTTTAGTAAGATTGTTGGTGGACTCAGTCTGTTATACCAGCGTGCTACCGTGCAATTTGGTTAATCTGGAATGCAGTGGTGTTCAAGTGTGCCATCTTCTACCTCGACAACCTTTGGAACGGAGTGGTGTGTCAAAGATTGGTGCAGGGGGATTGCAGGAGCAAAAAGTATTCAGGTGAGGGGAGGGGAAATTAGGATTGTGGGGTAATAATCCCTGCGTCGCAGATGGGCTGGGTCTTGATAGATGCCTCTTCTACCAAGACGGTGCAGCTTCATAGTGGGTGTGTTTATTAGTTTTTTTGATATTTTGTTTCTTCTCATCACCATTCAGACATTGTAAATGCTTGGAACTGTGAGGACTCCTGAACACCAACAATAAAAACCAGAGCAACTTCTAATGTATCAACTTATTAAGACATCAAATTAGTAAAGGAAATAAGAGAATCACCGTCGCTGCTTGCTACCCCCTGTAAAAGTACAAAAATAATGTCAGGACCCACAAATATTGTTTTGTGATAGAATAAAAATGGACGACTTGCTTTGCAATACTCACCTTCTGCCAACGTTCGATATTGTTCAGAAGACTCCTGCTCTTATCTGCAGTCTTCTTCGCTGCCTGAAAATACAACACCCACCATAAAATTTTCTAAAGAACATACAGCACGACAAGTTACAGCTTTGCAATTTCAATAAGCCCACCATGGGATGTATGTTTACTTATATTCTGTTTGGAAGCCTATACATTAAAGAACATTATAATTCCTCAACCATACAATTTAATCTTTATTTCAAATGAGCAACCAAAATAAACAACAAATACAGAAACCATAACTAATATCATGAAAATTTACCTCTCCAACCTTCACCTTCCCCGCAGCGACGACCTCCTTGGTCTCTGATAAACTCTTCTTGAGGACCGCGCCGGTGGAGGCAGCTGCAGAGACGATCCGTTCCTGCACGGTCTCCACTGGCAAGGACCGCTGCTGCCTCGACTGCCGGATGACCGACCACCGGCTCTTCACCAGCGACCCCACCCGCTCCGCCGCACCGGCGACATTCTCCCCCGCGGACTGCCCCACTTGCTTCAGCTTCACCCCTGCATCAATCCCAGCGTATTCAAATCAGAGAAAACCACAATCGAAGATTATCCAATCCTCTTCGTTTCGGATTGTGATCTACCAGAGGAGGAAAGGAGACCGCTCGCCTTCTCTTGCCAGCGAGAAACGACGGGGGAAGGCATCCCGACGAACCTGTCAGTGATCGGAGACCGTGAGGAACAATTGCAAACCCTAATTCATGCGCGTGATCCGCGAATCGATCAAGGAAATGGAGCTAAACATGTGGAAACGCAAACGATGAGATCGGAAACCCTAATTTACCTTTTTCGAAGCGAATACGAGTTTGATTTGATGAACGCGGTTTGAGAATGGCTGGGGATTCCGAGGACTCCTCGAAGGTTCTATGCGGTGGACCTTTATAGGGGGATGACGGGACGGCTTGTTATTCGGGGATTCAAACGAATGAGAATCGGACACGTGGAAGGGAACAATTGGCGGGATTTGATTGGCTGTTTTTTTGAAAGGGCTTGGGCACAACTACATATAACGGCTCCCCAACGGCGCGGACCCTCTCTCGCCTATTAATTGTATTTGAGGGATTATCACGAAAATGCCACTATGGATTTTGGAATGTTGTTGAGTCTTTTGACCGTATGATAGTCTGATTGTGGACCCCAAATTTTGATACATAAAACAAAGACTTCTTTCTCATGTATGCCAAAAGGTTGGAAAAATAATGTCAAATATTCAACACTTGGATTCAATTCGAACTAAAATATACTACCGTAGAATGATTGGAGGAGGTTAAAAAGATCCCACCAGATTTTAATCTCATCCCCAATGGTGGTGGGGCTGCAAAAAGAAAAAAAAAAGTAAAAAAAAAAAAACAGATAAGAGAGAGAGAATGAGAGTGGATGGGTTGGGAACGGTGGTGGATGGAGTAGGGTAACGGTGGTGGTGGACGGAGGTGGGTGGTGGGAGGAGGGGGAGAGGAAGAAGAAGAGAGAAAAAGAGATGGAGAAAGAGAGGGGGAGAGGGAGAGGGTGGTAGAGGGCAGTGAGGAGGAGGGGAGGGCAGATGGCAGGATATGCTGCTCTCTCTGTCTCTCCCTCCCTCCTCTCACTCTCTCTGTCGTCACCCTCTTGCACCCAGCGCCATCTTTGTCCTCCTCCACCCACTACCTCCACCGCCACCCCCCCCCCCCTGCCTTCTTCTTCTTACCCTCAAAAACATTTTTTGGAGTGTGGGGTTGCTTTAGATCCCCTTGAAACGATGTCAAATAGTTCAGTCTCTCTTCCACACGCCCCCTCCTCTCCCTCTGTGTCTATTTTTTTTATTTCTCTCTCCCCCCCCCCCCCCCCCTCATGTCGCCCTTCTCCTCTCACCGCCATCATGCCCTTCTCCTCTCGTCGCCATCATTCTCTCTCTCATTTTTTTTCATTTCATCACACCAAGGGTGGGGCTCAAGAAGTAATTGTACCTAATGATTTAATTTTTTTTTTATGAGTTGTCAAATATAAGAAACTCATATCCTGGTGGAATTAAATCAGCTGAATTAATTTTAATAGATATCAATCTAACTATTTTGACAATTATTTAGGTGATTAGCTTTAAATAAAAGTATATGATGCACCCAACTATCAATTGAATCCCACATATACATTTGTTTATGTTCATAGATATTAGTAAATAAAAAAATTAATTTTTTTTTGTGGGTATTAAAAAATATTTTCAATGCTCAAGAAGAATGCAAATTCGCCTATGAAATGACATCCAATATTCAAAAATTAAAATGGATTGATCAATTGGACGGATTAATCGTGAACCTTTTGTTTTATAGTCTAGTTAGCCCATAATAAATAAGATTTTAAATTTTAAAATATATTTATAATTTATTAAAAATTTGATTTGAAATATTAAATTTAAAATATATACACACGAGTGATTGCTAAATTTTATCTATAGGTAATAACAAATATAAAAAATAGTTACTTTTTCTTTAATACGTACATCACAAGATTACATAATTTTGTTAGTCCATGGTATTACACAGAGTTACATTTAAATAAAAAATCGATTAACATTTATCCCGGTTCGAATGTGACATAAGGTTATTCATTCATGATACATTGATACCTATACTAGAGTAGATAACAATTCTTGCAAAATAAGTAAAATTTTGTTTGGTTTTCTTTTATTTTCCTTGAAAATGTAAAAGTGATATTTTTGTTATTTAATTTACCTTGAATAAAGTGAAAATAAACAGTGGAAAAGAGATGGACATGAGTTTGTGATTTTTTTAAATGACAATTATACCTTTACATAAATGATTTGTGTTTGTGCATAAGTGTCAGAGATGCGTGTGATATGATAGATGTCAATTTTTTAATATATGTGAGAGTATTTGGTGAGATAAAAATTTTAAAATCACAGATAAACATATTTTTATCTACTAGTTGTTGTGTATGTGCAGATGCACATAGACAAAATGTTTTTTGAAAGGAAAACATAGACAATATGTAATATATGCACATAGACAAAATGTAATATATATGTCAAAAAAATTAGTTATAATAACATTTTTACAATATTGACTTTAAATGTAAGAAATGTAAGCAATCATAGATTCATAGTAGACAATGTTTCATATGTATTTTTTCTAAAAAGAATATAGAAAAATATTAAAACGTTGACAAAAAATACAACTATCAAGAAATCAAACCACCCTTGTTAAGTACATTGGTCCCATAAAAAAATGATCTAAGCAAATGAAGCTAATGTTTACACATAATTAATCAATTCAAAATAATCAAATAATCCTAAACTTTTAGTGAGAGATATTCAAATTAAATTAAAGCGGTTTGTCTCACGCCAAAAATGAATCAATTTAGAGGATTACCGTTCGAGATAAAGGTAAAAGTGAACCATAAAAAATTTAAAAAAAGAAATTTTAAAAAATTATAGGAAGGAAAAATATAAAAAAAATTTTTAAGACATATTTTTCACATTATCATCTAATTGAAAAATAATATTAATATAAAAAATATTTTTTATTTGAAAGTGATTTTAATTGTTTTCAAATATATATTAAATTTATTATTTACACATACAAAGGAAATGATAATAAGAAATGGTTGAGAACACACCAGAAAAATAAAAGTAAATATGGTAATAATCTGAACAATGCAAGTGAAAAAAATTCTAAAGTAAGTTTGGTTAGAGTAATATGAGACGATAGATTAGATATCATTTGGGAAAAACTCAACACAAAAATAATAATTATATATTGATGGAATACAGTGCAATACATGGCTGATATTATCCTCTATATTTTTTAATCCATATATAACAACATATATAGAGAATCAACCTCTTGATAAATATTACAATGACACACCTGAAATTTTATATATTATTATTTTATAATTATAATTGATTTTTATAGATTTCACATTCTTATTAATATTTTAAGATTATTTACTTTCTGGTGTTAGTTTTGTTATTTAATTTTTTCAATTTATGTTTCACACTTCTGGAAAACTTGGTTTAATTCAATTTATTTATTTATTTCTTATGAATAGCCATGTTGTGTTTTTTCATAAATGTTCATAAGACTTATTATTGTATTATTTTCCTATAGGCAAAGGTTTAAGATTTAGATTTTAGGATTCAAAAGTTAGGTTTTATTGATTGACATCACTTATAGCTATATTGTACAATTTTTTTTATAAGATTTTGGTGTAACTCGTCACTTCAAAAACCATTTTGTTATGAAGTACAAAACCCAAATGAAAATTATTCCTTTTTCTTTTTCTTTTTCTTTTATAAGGTCATAACATTGACAAAATCTAGATAATATATTTTTTGTTAAAAAAATTCATGTACTAAATTTAATTTTAAACAAGTTTATTTTTAAACAGTAACATACAAAAAGCATAATAACAAATGGTTGAAAATATACCACAAAAATAGAAGTATATATGCTAATGACAATCAAATTGACACAAATAAGTACTTTTTATAAAAAATCATTTTTGTTAGAGATAATTTAGGATATATTAGATATCATTTGATCTTGAAAAACACAGCTCAAAATGAATTTGATGGAACACACCACCACCACACACAAAAATACATTGCTGATAATGTTATCTCTTGTTTTTAAACCAATATATAACAACACATATACGTAGAGAATGAACCATTTGATAAACACATTAAAATAACACAATACGAAGTTTTTATATATTTAAGAAAATATCTAATTAAGATTTAAGATTCCAAATAATCCCTTTTTATATATATGATCCAAATATTGCATAACTATAATTGATATTCATAGTTTTCACATTTGCATATTTGTAGTGCTATTTTTTCATTTATTTTTTTCAATTTGTGTATTCACACTTATGGAAACACATGATTTGATTCAATTTATTTATTTATTTTCTTAACAATACACATATTGTCCTCTTGATATATATTTATACACATGTTGTCTTTTTTTATAAATATTTATACATGACACAATAGGATGCAATGACCTTCTCATCCCTTTCTTTTTTCTCTGATTTTTTTTTGTATAAGTGAAAAAATGACCCAATTACCATGTTAGATTAATTTTGTCCATATCATGATGCTTTATAGTAAAAATAAATAGCATAGAAACAGTTATAATACTTATTATTGTGTTATTTTCCCTTAGTCATAGATTCAGTCTAGGGATTTAGTGGATTGACATAAATCATAGTTATGTTGAAAATTAAAATATTTTATCGTAATGTATCATTTTAAACTAAATTTGTTATTGAATTACATACAAAGAAAAAAATTAAAACGTAAAATGTGCTTGAAATAAAAGCTTACTAAAATAGAATCACAACAATGAATCTTAGAAATAAAAAATGAGTGAAACCATATTCACAATTTTTGGATTTGCTGTTCCTTGGGTTGGACCACCGTCTTGCCTTAGAAGTAGTGATAGACGAACATGTTGTGATGAGTGTTTATTAGAAACCCTACATGAAAAAAATTTAAAATGTACAAAAAAAAAATCATATATCATATAAATGAATCATATAATCATATAGATCACATGATGACTAATGGATTGTGAAAGTACAGATAAACCATATATATCATAGTTGAAGATGACAAACAAGAAAAATAGAGAGATTGTGAAAAAATTGGTTGCTAGAACAACAATGGAAAGATAAAATAATTAGTATTATATAATTAACAAAGGGAAAAAGAATAAATTGAATGTATTACAATTATATACATTCAAATTTTTTGTGATGACCAAGCCAATAAAAATATTTTTTTGATGAATGGGAGAAGAGGAAAAGCAAATATTTGATAAGAAACTGAGGATGTGATCCAATTCCGTTGGATGTATAAATGGAGGTAGTCACAAGGGGGAAAGGAATAGAATGAATGCATTGAAAATAAGTATATTCATGATTTTTGGGATAAATGGTAGAAGAGAAACAAATGCAAACATTTAGTAAGAAGCTGAGGAGATGATCCAAGGTCATTGCATGTGTAAATTTGAACAAATGTAATAGGATTGAAGGTGTGTGAATGGATTGTTATTGTTAAAATTTTTCTAATAAAAAAAATGAAATAAATGACAGAATTAACAATTTTAATTACATATATTTACATATTAATTATATATTTTGAATGCAAATATTAAAAATTTATTGGTTGGCTTATTTTCTTACACACTACAAATTTGAGCATCACATTTGAATTTAAATGTTTTTCTTAAATTGTTTATACAACCTCGTCTCCCTAATAAATATTGAATTTTGAAATTTAAACATGACATTTGAATTTGACTTTTTTAATAAATATTGCATTAGATTATTATTTTTGGCATATTAATCATCAAATTGAATTTGTTGAAAATTTGTTTTACATATAATCTACACTCATAATATATTTTGCAATTATATAATAAGATTACGTGAATATTGATATATTTTGTTTTATTGTATTTTGTTTTTTCTCCTTTAATAATCAAGTCATATATCAATTTAACCATTTAATTAAACATGTTTTTGATCTCTCCAGTGTTGGGGTTGAGTTAGATCAAATCTTTTTATTTTTTTATATTGAAGGAAATACATGATTTGTTGATATAAAGAATATTTGAATAAATCTTTTATTTTGGTTGATGTTGGGGCGACCGTGTTTAGGTTTCTATGTCGTTGCCATAAAATAATCAAATTCATTTGAAATTTTAATGTTATATGATTTTATTCATTTTTCTTTCTTTATTATGTAGTGGTGAATACACATATTAATTTAATCAATTTTAAAATCAAATAAATATATGTGTTGGAATAATAATTACTTTGCGTGACTAATATTATTTTTCATTATAAAACCTAATGAGTATTTGCTTGTCATCCAACAATGATTTCATCATTACAAAGATCCATTGTTAGACAATTGGGAACTAATAATTGTGACTATTTTAAAGGTTAAATTGATTATTAAAATCAATTTTTTCATATGTATGGATAATTTGATAAAATAATTTTAAAAAAGAAGAAAATCTAAAAAGTTTTGATTAGAAATATCTTTATCAATGACAAGCATCCAAGAGCCATAAGTTATGTAATAGATGAAATTCTCCCCTGAGCATTACACAATATTTATTTATTAAAATGTAGTAAATGAATATTAGATGAGATTGTTTTTTATTCTAAATTCTTTTCTACTATGAATTTTAATTATATTAATCTTTTTAGCTTTTAACACTATATTTTTGAGGAAATGTAGTCTTGAACCACTTAATGTGAATACATGATTATTTCAATTGTCATATCATATTATTGTCTAAATTTTTTATTCATCAGCATAGTCTAGTTGATGATTAAAGTGATACTTTTGGTGTTATTTTTATATTGTTTATGCTGTGATGAAAGGGATAATTTCTTTTTTTATTATATATACTCTTTTTATAAATAAAATATTATTCTAGCTGTAAGGATATATGTGCACTTAGGATGTTATAAAGCCAGTTTGAACTTGGTCAGGTTGTTTGTAATTGAATTTTCATTTTTATAAAACCTAATTTTTTAAAAAATAAAAAAATTTAAATTCGAGTATAATTGCATCGAAACTAAAATCCTAATAAACTCATAGCAAAAATTTAAATCACCCAAATAAAAATCCTACTCTTAAATATTTATTAAGCACATAATTTTTTAATTTTGTTCTTTTCTAGGATAGCTCATTATGTAATTTTCAGAATTTCTTGCTTTGCCTATAACCAAAAAAAGGATTGAAAACAAGATGTGAAGTAAACAATCATTCATGAGAGGATAATTTATAAAAATTTATGAAATAATAAATGAGGACATTGAGTTAACTTTTATTCATTTTATTTTTATGTTGAATTTTTAACACACATGCATATTATCATGCCTCCTCAATTCACACCCGCCATTAATTATTATATGCTTTTAATATTCTCATATAATCAATTATGATTGCTGCTTATCAAGAGTTACTGAGGATTTTCATGAATTTTAAGTGCCTTTAAATGAGGGAATTAAATAAATGGATTGATTATTTATTGATTTTAATTACCCTTTAAATGAGTGAATTTATCTACAAATTACTTTGAAAATTAAAAAAAAAAAGAAAATCAAAATGATTAATAGATTTGTTCAAATGACAATCCAAAAACAACCAAATCTAACAAACTCACATGAAATGAAAAATCTAATAAGTCAATTTTTTTTTAATGAAAACCACCTCGAGTTGGGAAATCACTAAAATAAAACACAATTTATTTTTAAAAAATGATAACAATAAAAAGGTCAAAATATATTTAAAAAATTCATTAAAAAAATAATTATTGTTGATCTACAAATATTAATTAAAATTAAATTAAATTAAAAAAATGAACAAGGACCCATAAAAACTATAAAATCCAAACAATCGAAAAATTCCCAATTCCAACAAATCATCCTTTTTTTTATTTTAGGTTTATAAACATCTATTAAACTTTAAAACTGAAAAAATATCAAAAAGAGTTTGAATAATATATCTCAAATCTACAATTGACTGAAAAGCCTGCCTGATCCCAAAATAAATAATTATGACATTAATTGGAAATCCCTTAAGAACTATGTTAGTAAATTTATAGATTTTGTAAAGTCCTTATAACAAAAAAATATATGATAAAATGATATATTATTTCTTAATTAATTATTATTTCAAAAATATATGAAAGACATTTAAAAAATATTCTATAACAAACCATAAAATCTATTTTTATAGAATACAATTGTTTTTTTTTTTTTTTTGCCAAAAATAAATAAAAAAAGAAAAAAAGAACGATCTATTCAAGCGATGGAAAGAATGATTTCTAAATTTTAAGTCAGCTGTTGTTCATTACAAGGGTTTAAAAGTGAAAGTTTTCATTGTACGAATTGGCTTGCTTTAGGTTTTTGAACATTGGTTAATGGCATATGAAAGCAATGTGTGTTTTCTTTTTGTTAGGTCTTAACTACATAAAAAAAAACTACTGGGGATTGGATCAGGTTTGAAGGTTGTTCTTAAGACATCCAATACAGGAATCTCTGCCACAATTACTAATTACTAATTACTAATGACTACATCAATCATAAATCAATTCATTAGCCATGTCAAAAAACATTCCAACAATGGCAAAATGAACAATAACTGATACCTAAATGTACGAAGTCCATGACTATTTTTTTCAACAAAAATAAACGTTTTTCAACAAAGGAGAACCCCACAAACCTTGCATAGCGTCTTCAGCTTGTACAACCCAGCCCTTCATTATTGCGGCGTCTCCTCTGTCTTGTAGTGCCAACACCTCCGCTTCTCCTTCGTCGTTATGGTCGTCGAATCCATGACCTCGATCCCTTCAGTTCCTCCTCTGAAACCCAACTAAAAAGGTCATATGTTTTGTGAAACCCGATTAAATTTTTTTAGTGTACTCAACGGATTGGTGTCTCCCTCCAAGATGTTGTTGATCTTTTGAGCCTCATTGAAGATGCAGATGCACAAAGAGAAGCAGAGAGGGAGAGGAATAGTGGCAGACAGTGAGAGTTTGAGAGACGGGAAGAGAGAGAAAGAGTGGTAATTGTTAGAGCATTTGCTGAGAGACGGGTAGAAGGCAGATGGACGTGTCGTTAAATTGCATTAAATTGTTAATCAAAAGAGAGATGAAATAGGAAGAAATGTAGGAGATGAAAAGACTTCTAGGGTAAATTAAATTGGTGAAACAATTTCATTTGGGATGGGGTTTTTTTTTTCTGGGACAGACACTTTTATACGCAGTATAGATATAGATGTAAATCCAAGTCATATTTCTTCTTAACCATTTACTTAAACCTCAATATTTAATATGTATATATATTTTTTTAATTCAAAATTAAATCTAATATAAATATATTTTTAAGTCATATTTCTTTTAGTGTTGTTATTTTTTTGTGTGTTGTGATTTAGTATTTAAGGATTTCATGTTTATGATTTGATACACAGGCACCCCCATTTTTTTATAATTTTAAGTTGAATAGGAATCTATTCATAGATATGTTATAACATAATTTGATTCTGATATTTTCATAATGAAAATAGAGTATAAAATATTTTCTTACAGTGATATTAATATAATTTCAGTTGGTATATATAATAAAAATATTCAAATACATATAATTAATGTAAATTATTTATATGATTTTATGATATATATAAAAGATTTGATGACATGTATGTATTGGAATAAATGACGAATATGATGATATTAATCTAATTTTAGTTGGTATATATAATAAAAATATTCAAATACATATAATTTATGTAAATTATTTATATGATTTTATGATATATATAAAAGATTTGATGAAATGTATGTATTGGAATAAATGATGAATATGATTAAAATAATGTGAATGAATTGTCATGAGATACAATAAATTGGTAGGGGTAAAATAATCAAATGGGTGGGATTAAAACGGTGTGTATGGATTGTTATGAGATTGAATAGAATAGTTGAAGGTAAAATGAGACAATTTTTTTTAGATTAAACGACTTTTATATAATAATAATAATAATAATATAGATGAACCTATCATATTATTTATTCATTTTAAAATTCATAAGGACCAGAATAATGTAATCCGGCCGAGTTGCCCCCCATTTTACGTGAACATCACGACTACGCTAAATAGACCTCCACAATCCACGCAACTATTCCACGTGTCACAATAATACAACCGTAATTTTTCAACTGTTTCCTTATCCCATTATCCCATCCCGGTTCGTCTCACCTAGACGCTTTTCTGAACGCCCCAAATTGTAAACAATACATTAGGATTAGGGTGATATATATAAACAAAACAGAAAAAAACACTTCTCTCTCTCTCTCCACACCCACAAGAGAAAAAGAAAAAGGTCATTTCAGTCTCTCTTATGGTTCCTACTTCATATAGTTTAAATTGAATTGTACTTGGTGAAAAGAAGAATATTTCTTTTTATCCATGTTCATTTTTTCAATGAAAAATTAGAATGTCATAGAGGTTGGCTCATCACATTTTTTGGTTGTGTTTCATGTCTCATCAAAACTTACCTCTCCACTGTTCATAAGATTTCCTAAAGATGGGTGGTGAAGAAAATGATTTCTTTATGGGATTTATCAATATTGATTTTTCATTGTCCAAAGAAATTATTTTATTAAGAAGGGTGTGAATCATATGGGTGCAAAAAAATGACTTTTGTATGGGATTTTTTTTATTGATCAATATGGAGTTCTAACAGTTATTATATCTTTCCATGTTGAGCTTTACTGTGATAATCCCTTCTATAGATCCCAAAATGAATTGTCTTTCAGAAGATTCTCTAACATGGGTGTGAATAAAATATGATTTTCTTATGAACACATTGTTGAAATCTAACAATATTTTATATAGTGATCTGAGATAGATTATTTTATATTATGCGATTAAAATGCTTAACTACGGACGGATACAGATCGGATATGCTAATATCCATATTCTAATTTTTGGATTTGGATACAGATATTTTTCAGATAATTTAAATGTTTGAATATTAACATTATTTTGAACAATCAAGTAATATTTTAGAGAGATATCAAAATTAAAATTGATATTTTAAGGCTTACTATCTTTTTCATATATCATACATTGAAAATTTAATAGTATTTTAATATATTATCATTATGATTAATCATACATGATAACAATATGGATAATAAGAAATATATATATTTTTATAGTATATGTCGAATACGGATATTTTTTGGATCGGATAGACTGATATCCATATCCGCACTCTGGATCTTCGAATATCAGATAATTCTGTTTTTTCAGATACGGATTTGGATCGGATTCAGATTTTTTTTGGATAATTATCAGGCTTAACTACGTTGTTGAATAGATTCAGATGCTTTTCAGGTTTTCTTCTTAATTGGGTTTTTTTTTTTTTTTTTTTTTTTTGGTGTTGTAGACTTGTGAGGTTGTTTCAAAATGTCCACCGCTGCTGTAGACCCAGGGCTGTTGAGCGATAAGAGCCGATCAGTCGGTGGGAATGGATGCTGTGCGCATAAGAATGGTCCAGGGTATGCGACTCCCATTGAGGCGATGTCGGGGCCAAGGGAGTCTCTGATCTATGTCACTTGTGTTTACAATGGTAACAGAACAACATCATTTTGATTTGTTTTCTTTTACAGTTCAGTTTGTGATCTTTAGCAGTTGATGTTTTTGGTTGGTTTGTGGGATAATGGGAATGGTTTGTGGGTTTGTTTATGCTGATAGAGACTTACAACTGAAGTATTCTTTCTTTATGACTAAAAAAATATATATTGTTATGTTATAATAGATATATGCTGTATGCATTCTTGCACAATGTTTCATCCTTTTTTCTAACGTTTGAGCAATCACTTCAATAGTAAAAAAATTTCTATGGCACTGTGATCGTGAGTGGTATAATTATTGTATATAGTTGAAATGTCATTAGAATACTATTTTTTTTTTATCTTAGTCCACCTAAGAGATGAATTATGATTTATACCATTTTTATCTACTGGTATAAATAATGTAAATATGCTTACATAAAGTTCTGGTAAAAAAAATAAGTGCATCAATCATCCGTGTGTCTTTTATATTACCACACATTTCACTTAGGGATAAAACTGGTATTTAAAAAAGATGTACCAATAATACCAAAGATCAGACAAAGATAAAAATGATTTATGCAACAAGTCTAAGGGTGCGTTTGGTTGCGCGATTGCAAAACTGATTCTGCAGGAATCTGTGATTGCAAATCTGATTCTGCAGGAAGCTCACTTTCTCAGCTTTTTGAAATCGCAGCTTTTGGGCACTATTTGTCTGCAATCGCTGGGTTTAAATCTGCGATTACAAAACTGTTTTGGGGGGGGGGGTCAATGTTTCGGGGGAGTTGGACAAACACGAGAAAACCAACCGAAATCAGTAAACGACAATGTAATTTAGTGTTATCGACGCAGCGTTGAAATGGGTGTTTGTTTGCGCCTTTGCGTCCGTGGTGATCCGCCGACTCCACCGCTCCTCTAACGCAGAGGCAAACGGAGCCTAGCTTAATTAAATTTTTAGAGAGAAAAGTGGGTAAAAAATGGGTATTACGATCCTTGACATTGTGGTATTCTTAGCCAAAAAATCTTTACTCACTGCCAGAGGGGGGCCTTAGTTATTGTCACTTTGTTATCACTGATATTATAATAGAAGACTTCAGATGAAGCTGTACAATTGAAGATTTTAGATTAACACGTTTCCTGCTCATCTTTTTCAGTATTGCCCATCAATGCAGTAGGACTAAACATGGCTCTGTAGTCACCTTGAAAAACATATTTTGTTGTTGTTGTTGTTATTATGGAAAAGTAAAAATGACACGGCTCCATGTCAATAAAATAGAGTAGCCATTCCTTTTTATATTATATGAATTGCAGTCCGTATTATAATTCTGTTGTGAAATGGCTTCCTGTAAGTTTTGTCTAAATTCCAATATACAAGTTGTTATAGGTCATATATCTCGCAAGATGGATTGAAATATATTTGAATGTTAATGAAGTGCTTACACTTGTATTTTGTTGGAAAAAGTTATGATCATGTTCTTCTCACTTCTCAGGAACCGGTAAACAGAAGCCTGATTATTTGGCGACGGTTGATCTGGACCCAAACTCTCCTACTTATTCAGAAGTCATTCACAGGCTACCTATGCCATATGTGAATGACGAGTTACATCATTCCGGATGGAACACCTGCAGCTCCTGCCATGGGGATCCATCTGCAGTTAGGCGCTTCCTAGTTCTTTCGTCTTTGTTGTAAGTATTTGTATCATTCTTCATGTATATTATACTCAAATGGGTGTGCAATATTATACTATATATCCATCCCTACATGATAAATTGAAATTCAGAATTATTGGCCATCTTTGTTAAAGTTCTTGAAATTTGGGATGTGATTATTATGCAATAATATACAAGATTAGATATGGATTGAAATAGTCATATTAATCTAATGGGATGGACCAAATGGTTTATCCATAGATAGAATCTTGTTATTGCATGAAACTATGTGCATGTACTATATGATATCTATAGTTGCAAAATCCTTAACACTGACTCTCATTTATAGTTGTTGCTGGTCCACTAGTTATCAAAAACTATGAATTCCTCCTTTCATGCCTCTAAAGTGTATTATGAATATGAAACACTTGTTGAAGTTAAACAAAAAGGTTATGTTCCCATGAAGTAAATGTTGTGCTTCAATATAGTGCATTCAGTGCTGACATTATGAGAAAAATCTGAATTTTCTATTTTTTGGATTGTAGAAATGTATATTGTTGATATTTTTCTGGATGTGTTTTTCCTGTATGTCGTGTATGTTTTTTTCAAGTCTCTTGGCTACTGTTAGCTCAATTTTAAGTAGCTAGAGTTTCTCTACTAAGAACAAGGCAATGAGGACACATCTGATATCCATATGTTGTGCATGTGACCTCAAGCATCTACTCACTAACAGCTTATCTCTATTGAGTTGATGTTTATTTTTTATTAGATTGTAATAAATCCTGTTGTTCCCAGGTCAAGCCGGATCTATGTGATCGACACTGAAAAGAATCCAAGGGCTCCTCAATTGCATAAAGTTGTCGAGCCTGCAGATATTGAGCAAAAGACTGGGTTGGCATTTCCACATACTTCGCACTGCCTTGCATCTGGTGAGATTATGGTGTCTTGCCTGGGAGACAAGGATGGTAATGCTGCAGGGAATGGTTTTCTCCTCCTCGATTCAGAATTCAATGTTAAAGGAAGGTATTAATCTCTGCTATCATTTGCTTTTAAGTTGCAAATCAAAGATGCTTTGGTGTCTTCTTTTCTCACTGTCTGCATGTAATAAAAATATATGTAAAGCTAATACTTAGTGAGGAATTAATCATGAGTTGTAAAAAAACTTTAGTTATCACCAATTAGTTACATTACCTATTGGCGTGAATATTATTAATTGCTTACTAATAATTCTAGCAGTTTTGATCATTAAACACTGTCATCATGATACAACCACACATTCAGTAGTCATTCAATTGCTTGATGGAACAATTACCCCACATTTGTTTAGCGCAGGTGTATTGTCTAGGCAACCTGTCAGTGGTGGCTCTTGACTCTGTAATTCTGAAATTTATACTTTCCTGCAAAACCTGCATGATTAATATGGCTTACTTTCTATGATCCGTGAAATTATATTTACTTGGGCCCAAAAGATGTATAAGGAATTCTAAAATACATCAAATGAGGAAAAAGTGCATCTTTCAAGGCTTAGTTAACTTGTTAAAGGACTAGAAATATAGGATTCCCAGAGGAGTTTTATCAAGAAGGATTGGACTCTGAGGAATGAGGAGGTGGAGTGTTTTTAATTTTTTTATTTCCTTCGGTGATATCCCTTGAGGTTTTACTGGATGATCCTAGGGAAATCTTAGGGTTTTTTTTCAGAATTCTCCTGTACTTGTATCACAGATTACCTTTTTTCAATATGATAGTGCTGGATGTAATCCACATATTCCTTATCCCTTCATTAATAGATTAGCTATTGGAATTCCTATTTTTCATTCTTAGAACTTATACTTTTTTCTTTTTTTTGGGTAAGTTACTGTTTTTTCTTGTCTCCATTTGTAGACCAATCCTGTATCTTAAACATAAGTGATACTGATAGTGTGAGGCATTGTCATTATATTTGTTTGAGCCTATGGAATTTTGGGATAGTTAAAATGATTCTCAAATCCATCCATGCTACTCAACCTTGTTGAATTAATGATATGGTAGTTTGTATGAGGCCTTGGGAATTCTTAATGCGATAGCACTGCTTTTTAATAAATGCTTAAATAGACATGTCACTACTAGAATGATTACAACTTGCAGTGTGGTGTATCATTTTGAAGGAAACAAGTAAAGGATAACTACATGCAGATGTTGCAATTTTCTTTTGTGAAAGAAGCAGGTGACAGGGTTTGTGGCATGAGTAGTGTTTATAATGTATTAGGTGCTAGAAATGGTAAATTAATCAAGCATGAGATGTGTCTTTGACAATCTCTAGCATGGATAATTTATGATCAACCTGGAAGTTCTAATCGTATTCTCCTTTTAGCATTGGAGAACCTTTTATCTCATGATGCACTTGAGAAATAGCATTATTATGTTCTCTGTATATTTAAAACACCCTATTGGTGAGCACAGACTACCAGTGTTGATATATGTAAAGGATGACTAGTGCATTTCCATGTTTATATATGTTTCGGTGTTTCCGATATATGTATATGGACATATGCTCTTTCCTTGTATTTTGTTAGGAATGTGTTGACACCAGGTCAATTTGATTATTTTACAAAATCCATTGATTGTTTTCTTCTAATGGCATCTTCTTCAGGTGGGAAAAACCTGGTCACAGTCCCGCATTTGGCTATGACTTCTGGTATCAACCCCGACACAAGACCATGATTAGTTCATCATGGGGGGCTCCCTGTGCTTTCAGGGGAGGCTTTAACCTACAACATGTTTCTGATGGTCTATATGGAAGACACTTAAATGTGTACAGCTGGCCAGACGGTGAACTAAAGCAAACATTGGATCTAGGAAATACAGGGCTGCTGCCTTTAGAAGTCAGTATTTGCATCACAATATTCAGATGTATAAAGATTTCCAAGTGATTTCATTTTTTTTTACCACATTTAGTTTTGTATATTTTGCAGACCAGGTTCCTCCATGACCCTTCTAAGGATACTGGATTTGTTGGGTCTGCTTTGTCGAGCAATATGGTTAGATTTTTCAAGACCTCAGAGGGATCATGGGACCATGAGGTATGTGTATATTTTAAATAGCTTGAAATATTACTCCAGTGCACAGACAATTTAAATGGTCATCATATCTGTCTGACTTTTGACACATTGAATCTGTCACCACATGCTTATTAGGCATTTCTTGAAAGTGATAAATTAATGTCTCACATTTGATGTTATACCAATGTGCTTCATGCTCATAGTATAATTATTTATGTGAACCATACAATGTCATATATCTATAGACCCAGAAGTGATTCAATATGGGCCCACATGCTCGACGTACAAACATTTTTGTTTGGCATGCTTTCAATTCATTTTTCTGAGACACATGGTTCCTCTGGCTTTTCTTTTGTAGGTTGTGATATCAGTACAGCCTTTGAAGGTGAAGAACTGGATTCTCCCTGAAATGCCTGGGCTAATAACTGACTTCCTAATCTCTCTTGATGACCGATATCTTTACTTCGTCAACTGGCTGCACGGTGATGTCAGACAATACAACATTGAAGATCCTAAGAAGCCTGTCTTGAGCGGCCAAGTTTGGGTGGGTGGACTCATACAGAAAGGAAGTGCTGTCATTGCTGAGGCAGAAGATGGGACAGAGCTGCAGTTTGAAGTGCCTGCAATTCAGGTTTATATCATCGAATCATCCATACATTGTTTAATACTTCTGCTGTTTTTCCTTACTACTCTCACAGACTTGCATGATTAAGGTTCATATAGTTCTAAATGATACCATTGATTCACATTCTCATTTTTAAACTACATTTAAAAATTCATTTTTCTCATTATTGTTTGAACTATAATTGATTTATTAAATAGTATTGTAATTAGCATAATTTAAAGGGTATAATGTTATATAGATTTTAATACTAAAATCGATGGATAATTGTAGCAACTAAAGTAGAACATGTAGAACATCTTTCTTAAAATTTACAAGATAAGACGAGAAATAAAATAATATAATTTTGAGAGTCATGTTTATTATATGAGGAATATAATGGTCCAACAGGATTCTCAAAATCTCACCTTAGTCTTTCCAGCCTTAATTTTGAATTCGGTGACACCCACATTTACTTCCAACAATACCGCCATCCAAACGGGCGGACTTTCAAACTTTCCTAGCAATTATCCACTCCAAATTAACATCAACCAAACAGTGCCTTAGTTTCCGTGTTCTCAAGAATCAATACCAAAGTTGTTCAACAATGACATTCATGTCTAATTTAGTTGTTCTCTTGTTAGAAAAGCTTATAAGTCCATCCATATGTTTATTCAGGGAAAGCGGTTGAGAGGGGGGCCACAGATGATCCAGTTGAGCTTAGATGGGAAGAGGCTCTACGTAACCAACTCGCTGTTCAGTGCATGGGACCAACAGTTCTATCCAGAGATCGTCGAGAAGGGCTCACATATGTTACAGATCAATGTGGACACTGAGAAGGGAGGACTCACTGTTAACCCAGACTTCTTTGTGGATTTCGGCAATGAACCAGACGGTCCTTCTCTGGCTCATGAAATGAGGTATCCAGGTGGAGACTGCACTTCGGATATATGGATATAAGGGGTTTTTTTTATTTTGCATGTCAGATCTGAAGGAACTTTGAATTTCCATCATTTTAGATTTATGTGAAATTTAAGAATAATGTAGGAAGGTTGCTTTCAGCATATTAAAGCAGGTGAAATGGTTTGTATAGATTGACTGTTTTAAATTATTGTGATACGTGGACCTCTTAGTGAATCATTTACCTTTTGATGAGGTAATTGATTTGGACATTATATAGTGTGTTGGTAGAGATGAGTTTTTTTTTTTTTGGTATTACGTTGGTAGAGATGAGTTACTTGTGAGAGGGAAGACCTCAACATGGTATGCTTGAGGTCATCTTCATATGGATATAAGGCAACCATTTTAAGAAAGAGTACTCTACTGATCAGGTTCAATTCAAAACAACTATGAGTTAATCTAGATCCAGTGTACAAACCTCAAAAATATGGAAATTTTCTTAAACTGGATAAACATACAATATGGACCTTATGGAAGACAAGAAATGAGGTGGTGTTCAAGGAACAGGCGTGTACCAAGAAAACAGGAAATGTTAATTAAGTATCTTTTATGAAGGATTAGTTGTTGTGTATGTGCAAATGCACATAGACAAAATATAATATATGTAATGGCAAAAAAATTAATACAATAACATTTTCATATTAACTTTAAATGTAAGAAATTTAATATTTACTGTTTTTACCCAATCAAAAGATGAAAATAATGGTGTCAAACACGAAAAAAACAATCATAGATTCGTAGTAGACAATGTTTCATACATATTTTTCCTAAAAAGAATATAAAAAATATAAAAAAGTTGACAAAAAATATAACTACCAAGAAAGCAAACCACCCTTGTGTCCCATAAAATTTGATCTAAACAAATGAAGCTAATGTTTATATATAATTAATCAATTCAAAATAATCAAATAATCCTAAACTTTTAGTGAGAGAGATTCAAACTTGATTAAAACGGTTTGTCTCATGTAAAAAATGAATCGATTTAGAGGATTACCGTTCGAGATAAAGGTAAAAGTGAACCATAGCAAAATAAAAAAAAGAAAAGAAATCTAAATAAATTATAGGAAGGGAAAATAATTAAAAAAAACCTTTAAAACATATATTTTTACATTATCATGTAATTGAAAAATATTTTTTATTTGAAAGTGATTTTAATTGTTTTCAAATATATATTAAATTTATTTTTTATACACACAAGGAAAATGATGATAACAAATGGGTGAGAACACATCAGAAAAATAAAAGTAAATATGGTAATAATCTGAACAACGGAAGTAAAAAAAATTCTAAAGTCATTGTTTGTTAGAGTAATATGAGACGATAGATTAGATATCATTTGGAAAAAATCAGCACAAAAAAATAATTATATATTGATGGAACACAGTGCAATGGATGATATTATCCTCCATATTTTTTAATCTATATATAACAACATATATATAGAATCGACCGTTTGATAAATATTACAATGACACACCCAAAGTTTTATATATTGATATTGCATAATTATAATTGATTTTTATAGATTTCACATTCTTATTAATATTTTAAGATTATTTATTTTGTGGTGTTAGTTTTGTTATTTAATTTTTTCAATTTATGTTTCACACTTCTGAAAAACTTGGTTTGATTCAATTTATTTATTTATTTATTTATTTCTTATGAATAGCCATGTTGTGTTTTTCATAAATATTTATAAGACTTATTATTGTATTATTTTCCTATAGGCAAATGTTTAGGTTTTAGGATTCAAAAGTTAAGGTTATATTTATGAAGAAATGTAATCCTGAACCACTTAACATGAATACATGATTTTTTCAATTGTCACATCATATCATAGTCCAAATTTTATAATCATCACATAGTCTAGTTGATAATTAAAGTATGTTGTTATTTTTATAGTGTTTATGCTTTGATGAAATGGATAATTCATTTTTATTATATATATTCTTTTTATAAATAAAAGACTATATTAGATGTAAGGATATATGTTCATTTAGGATGACCATTTTTATAAAGTTAAATTGTATTTGGTCAGGTTGTTTGTTATTGAATTTTCATTTTTATAAAAACTAATTTTTTAAAAATAAATAAATAAATTTGAGTATAATTACATCGAAATTATAATCCTAATAAACTCATAGCAAAAATTTAAATCACCCAAATAAAAATCCTACTCTTAAATATATATAAGGCGCAAAATTTTCTAATTTTGTTCTCTTCTAGGATAACTCATTGTGTAATTTTTAGACTTTTTGCTTTGCCTATAACCAAAAAAAGGATTGAAGACAAGATGTGAGATAAACAATCATTCCAGAGAGGATAATTTATAAAAAGTTATAAAAGAATAACTAAGGACATTAGGTTAACTTTTATTCATTTTATTTTTAGGTTAAATTTTTAACACACATGCATGTTATCATGCCTCTTCAATTCACACCATGCATTAATTATTATATACCTTTAATATTCTCATATAATCAATTGTGATTGTTGCTTACCAAGAGTTTGTGAGGATTTCCATGAATTTTAATTGCCTTTAAATGAGGGAATTAAATAAATGGATTGATTATTGATTGATTTTAATTACCCTTTAAATGAGTGTCCTTTAAATGAGTGAATTCATCTACATATTACTTTAAAAGTTTGAAAAAAATAGAAAATCAAAATGATTAATATTTGTTCAAATGACAATCCAAAAAAATCAAATCTAACCAACTCATGTGAAATGAAAAATCTAAAAAGTCAATTTTTTTTAAAATGAAAAGCAACTCGAGTTGGCAAATCACTAAAATAAAACACAATTTTTTAAAAAAAAATGACCTTCCAACTCCATAAATAAAAAATGATAATAATAAAAAGATCAAAATATCTTTTAAAAATTCATTAAAAAAATTCTTTTTGATCTACGAATTTCTCAGACATGTGTTCGAAGTACGAATTGCCTCAGGGGCCTTCAAAACATACCAGTGACCCACATTTCTTATCCTTGACAATTCACACCTGCATCGTGGAATTTTTTTACCAATTTCTAAGGAATACCTCTTTGTAAACAATATTTATTATTGTAATTTTGTGATAATACCGATATTTAAAACCCAAAATTTTATGCGTAATCTGAACAAAAAAAGTAAACAATAATAAAATGGATTTAACATTCAAATTTAAAGATAAAAGTTAAACAGATGACATAGAAGACTAAAATTTTTAACTTCAAAGTATTTTTGATCTATGCAAATGAAAAGTAAACAATAATAAAATGGATTTAACATTCAAATTTAAAGATAAAAGTTGAACAGATGGCATAGAAGACTAAAATTTTTAACTTTATAGTATTTTTTATGCATGCTAATGAAAATAAGAAATATCGATAATACGGATGAATTCATTATAATTATAAAAAGATAAAAGTTAAACATATGGCATAGAAGACTTAAAATTTTAACATCAAAACAATTTTGCACTATGCAAATGAAAATATGAAATATTGATAATACAAAAAGAATTTAGTATAAAAAATTAAAAAATTTAAATAGGCATCATCACATCACTCACATATATCCTAAAATCCCTAAAATCTATGATATTAATTTGGGGACGGTTATTTAAACCCATGTTTAGTGGAAAACCACCCCAATTGGAAAACCACCCAACCAATTTTTTAGAACTTATAAAACCACCCCGATTAAATATTGTGTAAAACTACCCTTACCGACAACACATCATTTTGAACCAAGCTCACCCCCTGTACTGTTCGACAAACGTAGTGTCGACCGATGCTACATATGTCGACCGATGCTACATACGTCGACCCTTCTAGTGTCGAACTGAAGGGTTACACAAACTTTTTTTTTGTTATAATACCGGCACGTATTGTCGATATGTGTTAAATATGTTACCAAGCGGAGTGTCGATACTAGTAGATTATTGAAAAATAAAAAGAGTTATGCTTTTCAAACTAACATCTTCTTCTTGTTTTTTTTGTGTTATATTTTGTCCTTTGAAATCCTCGTTAATCAATGTTTTTTTATCCATTTCCTAATTATTAGTTTGATATAATTTATTTTTTATATATATTCAAACCAGACTGGCAATATAAACTAGCAAGGACTCATTTTATTCAAATATGTGATTGATGTTAATTTGAAAAGCATAACTCTTTTATTTTGTGTGTATATAACTCTTAATTTCTTGTATATGATTGAGTATTTTCTTAATTTTTTTACAGTGTAGTATGACTCCCAAGGAACGTATTCGATCTACAGCTTTCAATCAAAAAAATTATTCTAAGGACATGGCATCGAGTTCTCGAGATGATGAAGTTCGAGCATGTCCATAAGAAGTAGCTTGCAATTATTTATTGGTATCGACACTATCATTGTTGGCCATTAGCATTTTTCTCGACATCTTATATGTCGACCGATATATTTTTTTTTTTTTAATAATCTATTAGTATCGACATTCCGTTTGGCGACATATTTAACACATATCGACATTACATGTGTCGATATTATAACAAAAAAATGTTTGTGTAACCTTTCAGTTCGACACTAGAATTGTCGACGTATGTAACATCGGTCGACACTACGTTTATCAAACAGTATAGGGGGTGGGCTTGGTTCAAAATGGGGTGTGGTCGGCAGGAGTGATTTTCCTTTGGTTTCGGGTGCATAAAAATGATTAATCACGGGGTGGTTTTCTAATTGTATAGGGTGGGTATATAACTCCCCTATTCATTTTTGGGTGATTTTTAGATATGAATAACATCAACGTTTCTATGTACCATGCAAATGGAAAAAATAAATAAATGAAGATGTATAAATTCTTAAATGGGATCAACATAAACCACATACTTTAGTCCAAATCACATAGTGGATCTCAACCGAAGAAGATCAAATACTTTATCAGTAACTCATCATCTGAACATTTACGCGAGGAGGTAGGTGACGTGCTATATTTTGTATAATAGGCGGGGTAAACAAATCTTTAAAAAAAACACAAACACACAAACATAAAAATTAAAAAAAAAACCATAAAAAACCTAAAATCGATTAAGATTTATGTGATGAAGTATTTTTTCAAAATTGAATCCAAAATTGAAAACAAATTATGTAACACAACAAATGAGATAAAATATTTCTCAAACATGGTGAATGCAAAATTAACAACTGATATGAGTTACAAAATTTTTTAAAATATTTTAAGATAACCGGATCAAATAATCTGAAGATGGTGAGTGGTAATATCATGAACCTTATCATTAAAACTCAAACATGGTGAATGCAAAAACTAACAATTGATATGCATAATAAATTTAAAATAAAATATTTTAAGATCATTGATGGTATTTTTTCAAAATTGAATCCGAAACTGAAAACAAAATATGTAACAAAACAAACGAGATAAAATATTTCTCAAACATGGTGAATACAAAACCAACAACTGATATGAGGTCTCCAGTGGTTATAGCACAACGCTTCAGGGCTTAGCGGTGCTACTGATAGGTCCTGGGTTCGAATCTTGGCGGTGACTTACCCACCTGTTTGTTGGCGATTATTCGAAAGAATTTTCTGTAGGACTGAGGCAAGCAGGCGCAGGTAGCCTTCCCAGCTCGACCATAAGTTCAGTCACGGGGGTTCCCTCCAATATAAAAATTAAAAAAAAACTTATATGAGTTACGAAAAATTTAAAAATATTTTAAGATAACCAGATCAAATAATATGAAGATGGCGAGTGATAATATTATGAACTGTATTATTAAAACTCAAGCATAGTGAATGCAAAAACTAACAATTGATATGCGTAATAAATTTAAAATAAAATATTTTAAGATCATTGATAAAATTTGAAGACGGCTACACATCCTGTATCATGAAGAGCTAAATTGAGGAAAAAATTTCTGATAGTAAAATTTATTTATAAAATTGGATAAACAATCAATTAAATTTGGAAATCATAATATTCTCATGATTAGATAGAAAAAAATAGTACTCTATTATGATTATGAAAATATCATAATGAGTTATATTATAAAAGATATATGAATAAATATCAGATCCACTGTTGTGCTACTTCTAACCAGAATAGAGAATTGAAGATGAATCTATTAAAGGGAAAACAAATTTCTTATTTGAGAATTTTTTCTTCTAACATTAGAGACATGGCAAAATTTTAAAAAAGAGAAACCAAAGGAAAAAATAACATATTTAGTTTATTTGCATCATAAAACGGATTAGATGATCCAAAATAAGCTTCATATCGATGAAAAATTAACCCACCTTCCTAAGATAAAAAAAAATTGAGAGAGAAGAAAAAAAGAGAGATGATAGATCTATTTATCCAAATGAATGAGGATGAAAATGAATAGGTATTTAATGTTGCGTAAATAAACGTGGGGGTTTATGGAAGAGCATCAGCCATTGTCTTTTGAAGAAGATGATGAGATTAAATGGAGAGGGGAAGAATGATGAGGAGATTGAATGGAGAGGGGATGAATGTGAGGGTGGCGATTTCATAGGTGGAAGTTGAAGGGTGTACTGAATAAAATGAAGTGCGGCAAGTTTTTAGTATTGTCACATTCGGGATTGCTCCTTCATTAAGATTTTGTGTTAGAAACAAATTATTACTAATTAGGACCTTGAATTTATTTTGTTAACTGATATGTCCCTTTTTTAAATAATTTTTTGGAGAACCGATTGAAAAACATATTGAAAGAGGGTAATGATGTTGTTGGAATTGGGTTAATTGTGACCTCTGATGTTTTGGATTTTATTTATTTATACTACATTAATATAATTTTGATATTCAAATAATAATTTTATGATATGTAAATTATACACTTTTTTTATATTCAAATATGATTATAAAATAATAAATATATTAATATAATTTTAATCGGCATATTAATGTAATTTAATCATAATTCATGTAAAAGAAATTTTTCATAAATATGTTATAACATAAATTTAATAATAAAAATAGTGTATAAAATATATTATAACATTGAGCATCCCTCTATATCCTCGTTATATCATGATATTCAAATATAATTAGAAAATAATAAATATATTACTATAATTTTAGTCGGCGTATTAATGTAATTTTATCATAAATGATGTAAATTATTAATATTTTTTATGATATATTTATATTACTCATCATATAAGTATAATGAAATATGAAGCTTAAAATTTTAATATGTCATGCATGATATGATGAAAATATGAATAAATTATGAATGAGATTACAATTATATGAATGGATTTTCATGGGATTAAATAGAATTAAAGGGATAAAATGGTTAAATGGTTATAATTAATTAAAAGGATGTAATGGTGAAATGGATTGTGATGGGATTGAATGGATTGGTAGGGATAAATTAGTCATTTGAATTTTTTTTTTTTTGTGTGTTAAAAAGACTTTTATATAGTAATATAATATATATAACACAGATAGATTGGCTAAAAAATAATTTCGTAAGCAATTTAAGCACCCCTGAAAGTTTTCAGTCCATGTGATACAATCGGGGATTCCATCCAAAACAGAGAGAATTAATTGAAGTTCATGCAGTCACATATTCTTTACGAGCTGTTCATGTTGTGTTCACGAATATAGAAATTCCTATTTTCAGGCGTGTTTGGATCATGGATTCTTCTACCTCATAAATCACGGCATCGACGATGGTATTCTTAAACGGGTTTTCGAGGAGAGCAGGAGCTTCTTCTGTCTGCCACTGCAGGAGAAGATGAAGATGAAAATAGAGCGTAACAGTGAACACAGGGGTTACACGCCCCTCTACTCTGAGATTCTCGAGTATGTCTGTTATTCTATATATAACCCCCCATTCATTTGTATGCCACCCCCAAACTTAGAGAGCACATGTAATGGTTTAGGATCTGTGTTTGTGCGGAATGTCAAAGGCAGATTTAAATGTTTTTCCGCAAATGCCATAGATTCAACGTTTCACTTTATTCTTTGATAAATTCTTCCCCCGTTTGGAATGGGGATATATTTTATTTTAGGGTATACATTTATCCGAACATAAATGAGTATAAATAAGGATAAAGTGATTTTGTGTTTGGTTGTGTTTTGAATTATTCTCGTTGGTAAACGTAAGAATAAATGTTTTGTTGTTTGGGTAAAATGTGAATAAAGTATGGATAAAGATTTATAAAAGGTAAAAAAATAATGATAGTTGATTTGACAAATGATTTATAAGAGGTGGTGATAGTTAATTTGACAGTGAGCTTACATATTCTTTAGATAGAATAACATATGATAACTTTAATTCCATATGCTGATTGTAATTCATATACCACTTTATCAAGGTTTATTCTAACATATTTTATCTGGAGTTATTCGGATAAACAAACACCCCAAAATATTTATTCGGGGTTATTCAAGGTTATCCGGAGGGTTATACCTGAAATAAGTGGGGGTTAGGGTCTGTTTGGATATGAGTTTAGGTAGATTATATGTTTGAAAAGTTAAAAATTTTCAAACTCAGAGTCAAACACAGTTTTAGCATTTAACTTTTTAAACTACAATCTTCCCTTTTTAGATAAAAAAAATCTTGCGGTTGAAAATATAATAAAACAACGCTTTTCAAAAGCAGAGTTTGAAATAGAGTTTAAGAATCTTAGCGTTTTAACCTTACATTCAAACGTTTGACGTCAATTTTCATCTCATGACCTTTGACATTCATTACTCAATCCGGTCATTGGCTCTTTACTATTGCCAAATGCACTCTAGCCTTGAGCAGAATTTTTTTTCATATCATCAGTACATATGTTTGACTGTAGGTTAGTTCGAAGCAGGACAAGTATATTCTGGAGAGCTACTTTGTTATAAGGGCAAATGATATATTATATCCCTGATAGTTGAAGAGGGGGAGAGGAAAAACGTGTATCCAACACTCTACGAAGAAGCGTGGAAGGATCCACTCAATGACTCTGTCGTGCCCGACGGTTATCAGTTATCACGAGTACATACGGCCCTTGCTGAAGCAACAAGTGACTTCATCAACGTCTACTATCGCACGAGGGTCTGTCATTCCCCTTTGCCTTTCATTCCTGGTAGGTTTCAGTTTCTCTCTTTGATTTGATGATGGGATTTAAATTTGAAGTCATTAGAGGTTGGGTTTGGTTGCAAAGGTCTCAAACTTTGTTGGGTTTTGGGGTTTTGGATGTGTTCAATTTGATCAGGAATGTATTCTGGACAAGAAGAAAAAAAGAGTGAACCTCCGGATTGGGTGTGGTTGAAAGGTCTCAAAATTTGGTTGGCTTTTAAGAGTTGTGAAGTTTCAATTCAATCGGGAATGTTTTGTGTATAAGAAGATAGAAAAAAATGAACTTTTTATCTAATATTGATTGTAAATAATTTAAGGGAATTTTGTATTTATATCCTATTAAATATAATATTTTGCGTTATACCCTCTTAAAAAGCTAATTGCATCTATACCCCTGAAATAATTTTTCGTGTTGCAACTGTGTCCCTGAGGTTAAGTTTCGTCGAATGAGAGTAGAATATACCAGAAATATTCCATTAACGGCGTTAAATGCAAAATGAATTGACCAAACTACCATTTGGACCATAGGAGCCTGAAAAATTATATTTATACCTCTGTGTCCGTCTAAAATTGCATCTATGGCCCTGTGTCTGCCACATGCTTATAAAACCCCTTTTCTTCAACCTCCAGACCTGCTGAAACCATTTTCTCATCTTCTTCAATGATTGATTGAAAACCTTATAATTATTCAAAAGACTAAGATAGATAGTGTTTATTTGAGTTTCATTGACAGATTTTATTTTTCATAACAGAAAATCTATACCAGAAAGTAATCACAAAATTCATTTTGAAATAAAAAGGCAATGACTAATTGCTCTTAAAAAATTATGAAGTGTTAACTCTAGTTCCTTTCATTCGTTTTGAAATCAGAAATTAGGTATTTCATTCTAAAGTGAAAAGCAAAAGAAAAAACATTACTAAAATATATTAAAAAAATTTGTTATGTTTGTTCATTAAATTAAAAATATATTACAAAAAATAACATAATACAAAACTTTAACTATTAGGATTTCTATTTATTTATTTGATCTTCTCTATAAATGACACAATAGTATTAAATAGGAATTAAATGAAATAATCAAAACTACATGTTACAAAAAAATATATATAATGTGTTTGAGGACTTTTAATATCAAATTATATCTTCAATTTTATGTGAATATCATGTCAAGAGTAAGTTTTGTAACCTCCAAACGTATTGAAATTCTTTTTTCTCATCTTCTTCAAAATAAAAACAAAATATACCGAAGTCTAGCTAAATTCTTCATGTTGATTGTAGGATGAAAAATACCAGCATATCAGCATAATCATCCTCACTATCACAGTGAAAAAAATATAAAAAATATTGATTGACAAAATTTTCATGTTAGATGATCCTTAACATGTAGAATAAACAACAATTAGTAGAATGCATCACATGCAGACAAAAAAACACCGGTTGATTGTAGGATGAACAAAAGTAAAAAACCACAAATTTTATTTTAATGTTAAGATTACACGAACAAAAATCAAAAGACAATAGAATCTCTAGTTAGCATAATGAGAATTATATGGAACTCAACAATGATCCACTCCAAGCATAGAAGAACTAAGTAAAAATTTGATACTTTTTAGATAAACTCTTTAAACAATTGTCTTTATTTTAAGATTGATATTACAAATGTTTCAAGAAAAAAAATAGATCTATGTATATTTGTCTATTCAATTACTTATTTTTGTTGTTTAATAAACAATATCATAATGATGTGTGAAATATATAAACATTCAAAAATACAATAAGACATATGTTCTTTTATATGTTCTAATATAATTTTTTTCCTGAACCTTTATCAATCTTCCAAAACCCTTCATACATAAAAATTATGTCAACATGAGTGTCATATTCTAACTGCAATACAAAACAACAGAACTTATATGTTCAGCCTTGATAACGGAGACAGACGGAGGGGCACAGTTGTACAACGAAAGAAGTTTCTAGGGGTATAGAGGCAATTAACTTGTCAATGAGGGTATAACACAAAATATCATATTTAACAGGGGTAAAAATGCAAAATTTCGTGGGGATAAAAGAGACATTTTGTGGGATAGAGTTAGGTTCATAACCATGGTTGGTTCTGCCTTGGTAACAGAGACAGATAGAGGGCACAGTTGCAATATGAAAGATTTTTTTCAAGGGTATAGATGCAATTAGTTTTTGGGCGCGGATATCCGCACCCCGAGTTACTAGAAACCCACCCCCTTTTTTTAAAAAAATTTTGTACAGTAGCAGTAAACGGAAACCCACCCCGAGGTCGGCATTCACTCTGGCGATGGTGGTGAATGATGATCGCTAGAGGTTCCAACGAGTGTATCAACCCCGGTCGGCATTTCCTTTGGCGACGGTGTTGAAGCGTGATCGTCCGAAGGCCCGGTGACCAAAGTAAGAGAATAAATTCACATTTTTACAAGTTTCGAACCAAATAGACAAATTTCACATTTAAACACATATAACAAACAGTCATAACAGCATTTAAAACACATAAAAATATGACATTTGCATTCTATAATCAACCATTCACATGACTACACAACAAAATACATGTTCAATTCCACAACCATTCATGTGACTATATTCATTTTTTCATATATAAAAATAAATAACATATCCAATAAAAACAATTACTCATTTAAAAAAAATAAAAATAAACATAAAAATCATTTGAACATGTATTTTGTAGTGTAGTCACATGAATGATTCGTTATTGAATGTTAACATCGTATTTGATGTGTTATAAATGTTAACATCATATTTTAATATGTTTTAAATGCTGCTATGGCTGTCTGTTATATGTGTTTAAATGTGAAATTTGTCTATTTGGTTTGAAACTTGTAAAAATGTGAATTTATTTTCTCTTACTTTGGCTCGCCAGGACTTCGGGCGACCATGCTTCAACACTGTCGCCAAAGGGAATGTCGACCGGGGTTGGTACACTCGCCGGAACCGGTGGCAACCATCATTCACCAATATCGCCAGAGGGGATGCCGACCTCGAGGTGGGTTTCCGTTTACTGCTATAATACAATTTTTTTAAAAATAAAAAAACGGGGTGGGTTTCTACTAACTCAGGGTGCGGATTTCCGCGCCTTAGTTTTTTAAAGAAAGTATAACGCAAAATACAGTATTTAATAGGGGTATAAATACAAAATTCCCTAATTTAAACCAAATTTAAGTAATTAATCTTACTTGTGGTCGATGAATGAAATCTTTTGCAATGTTGACATGTTGTTCAACTCTCTTATTGCTAGATGAGTAAGGAGGGTATTTAAACAAGATTGTTGGATTTTATTTTATTTTTTTCCTAGAGGAACAAAGAAACTGTTGTCATTTGAAACACAAATTTAATATTATCTTCCTATTAACCATGGAAAATCACAGCTACTGGAATTTATGTGACAGTAATCTGCATATTATGTTGGAAAAGAATACTCTTTTGTATTCTGTAGATTATAAATTTCTAGCACATTACACACAGCATGTTTGTTTGTGGGCATAACAGTTTCATGATCTGATTTAAGTATTGTTAGCAAAGTAGGAAAAATGTGAAAAGCGAATGAAAGAATATGTTAAGCAACTAGAGTAATGTTAGATGAAACAAGAAGGAATGTCAACAAAACTGAACGCTGAATGTTATGTGGGTCACTCGATGTAAATAACATGAATGTAGCCTTTCATTCACTGAATTTGAGCCTAACCTGATTCATTTGATGCTCTTCTTCAATAGGGTTTTAAAGCCTTGTTTGTCTTTTATTATTATATCTATTTTCATGGATGCTTGCTGTTTTAAGATTTACTTACTGCAAATCCTTTTGATTCCCTTCTTCGGAGGAACAAAAAACTATCAAATTGGATTTTGTAGTTTTTGAATAGTATTCAAAGATATAAATAAACTAATTGACCTTCAAATAGGGTTGTGGGTGACTGTAGATAGGCAAAGAAGCATTGGTATAATTTTAATTTTGGTGGAATGTGTTGTTAAATCATATACGTATTTGTTGGTTTCCACAAATAAAGAAACTTCCTAAGAAGAAAAACATGGAAATTAGTAGTTTTAAACGTTTGTATTGCCATATATATCTGAGCTTCAAACGATTTTCTTTTATTTTCCCAAATCCATCAATTCCAATACTATTTAGATTTTTGTTTTACATTTTGAAGTGGTGATTACACAAGTTAAATTTTTTTTCTTAATCATCATGTTTTGCATTGTAGAAGATATAATAGTTAAATTACATCCATGGTTAATTTTAAGGAAAAAATGCATACAACCCCCTAAAATCTGACTGAAATTCATATAACCCCTGACTTTTCCTAAAATCCATATAACCCCCTGAAAACTCCTAGTAAATCCAAATAACCCCCTGAATAAAAAAAATTGTTATTAGATGATGAATATTTTGTACATATTTCGTTTAGTTAACCCTGATTGAAAACACGATATACTAAAAAAACACTGCAATAAATTAAAAATGCAAAAAATTCTATAAAAATGACGATTTTATCATCTTTATATATATTGTAAAACTTTGTCCGGATGAGTAAAATCGTCATTTCAAAAAGATTTTTCGCATTTTTAACACATTGTAGGTTTTTTTGGTATAAAGTATTTTCTATCTGGGTTAACTACACATAATATTTACAAAATATTCATTGTCAACGTAAATTTTTTTCAGGGGGTTATATGAATTTTAAGAAAAGTCAGGGGGTTATACGGGTTTTTCCCTAATTTTAAACATAATGAGATAATAATGATTAACAGTAGGGATGTATTTACAAAAACTAGTATGTGTTTATAGATGTTATAGAGACTCAAATGTCTTTACCCCTTTATATCCCTTTATATATACACGTCATGATCTATTTTTCCACCACACTGACCAGACTTTTAAATTGTTTCTTTCAGATTGCATATTTTCTAGACCTGAACTGACTGCATCATTGAATGCTTGAAAAGTTGCTGCTCATCTTGTCATGTAAGTGATGTGGATGGGTGAAGCAGCGACGAAACAAGTATCTCATGTAGATGACTTTCGATAAATATAATTCTTCGCAGGTTTCCTCCCATCCGCAGCGGAGACTACCTCAGAGAGCGCTTGAGGGTGACCTATTCTGAGAAAGTTTGACATCCAGTAGTGAACATATGTTGTGAATGTGATGAAGACCAATTCAAACAGCACAGCAATGTGTGTGTGTGTGTGGGGGGGGGGGGGGGGGGGGGGGGGGGGATGGTGGACAGCTTTCCCTGAATCTTCCAGGAATCTCTTTTAAAGATGCTGTTTCTCACATGGGATCCCCCAGTGCAAGTTGATGGAATCTCTGATGGACGTTTTCACCAAACTTTTGTTTATATGTCTGTTATTCCATTGGATTCTTTTGTAGAAACATCAAACGTGGATCTAAATGATTTTTCGTAAATATTATAGATTTAACGTTTCACGTGTTTTCTTTTATAAATTTTTAACATTTCACAAGTTTTTGAAAATCATGATTTTTAAAAGCGGACTGGATTTTTAAAAAGTCATTAGTACAACTGCACATCCAAACGTGCTTTTAGAGTCAGGTTCAACGTCGGTTTTCATAAAATGGAATACCTAGAAAAATTGTGCTTGAAATATTTATTTTTGGATTTTTTAAGTAAATTTTTTCTCTCACTCTTTTAGAAAAGAAAATATTTTAGATGACCTTCACTTTTTTATTTTTTTGTTGGGTTAGATAATCACTTACATAAAGTGGACCGGACACCAATATGGATGGCTGTGTTAATTCAGAGTCCCTTACCCACTTGATTTTCAGGCACCCAACATGTCTGGTAACAATAATAATAAATTAAAGTTTAATTGTATTATCCAATTCCAACAATTGTACTACTATGTCTATCCTAAGATAAAGTCCACAGTGGGAATAATAAATTAAGATATCCAGTCCATGCAAATAACTGATATTGTATAATAAGAGCACCGGATAAAGTGGGGTTTGTCTTATATTTCACTTGGGATATTTTTTAAGGTCTCTATTTCTCGAAACCACCAAAGTCCATCGTAAACCATACATTCCGTGTGGTTTTTCTACAGTGGACGGTCCAGATCATCCGTACGTCCCACTCCTTTTGACCGGAGCGAAAACACACAACACAAAAGAAAGCTCAGTTTTATTCAGAAAATCAAAATTAGATTGAGTTCATACACTTTATTAATTAAATATAAAAAAATCTATATTTAACGGCGTTTGATTGGCTATTCGAACCAACTGGAGATTCGAACGAACGGTCCTGATCGTATTTTCGTCCTATATCGTCGTCCCGATTTCACACAGTGTAGATCGGGTGAGTCCAGCTTTTAATGGACGGTCCAGATTAGTCACCGCGTAAAAGACAACCCCGAATCGTATGACACGTGGTCTGGATGTGTCTGTACGTGTATACGTATATGACGCTCGAATATGCGCCACGTGGACACTTCATCTAGTACTCTCTCTCTATATCTCCTTCGCAAAGACTCACCGACTTTTTATCTTAAAAAACAAAAATCGAAAAAAAAAAGAAAGAAAGAAAAGAAACTCAAATTAACGGACGGCGCTCGCTCTCTCTCTCTGTCTCTCATTCGAACCCTAACCCTAACGAGGCGGGGCATGAGAAGAAGCACCGCCGCTTTGGGATTCGGAACCGGAGAAAGATAGGAGGGATGACGAGGAGGTGCTCGCATTGCAGCCACAACGGGCACAACTCGAGGACCTGCCCGAACAGAGGGGTGAAGCTCTTCGGGGTGAGACTGACCGATGGGGGGATCAGGAAGAGCGCGAGCATGGGGAACCTCACCCACTACACCGGATCGACGACCCCCAACAATAACAACATCGGGTCGTCGTCGCCTGGAGACGCGGCCGATCACGGGTCGCGGGGGGCGGCGGACGGGTACGCGTCCGAGGATTTCGTGCAGGGATCTTCCGGCTCGAACCGGGAGCGAAAAAAAGGTTAACCTTTTTTTTTTAAGAAAAAAAATTGGTTCTTTTAATTGGTTTATCGGTTTTGGGGAAAAAATTGAAATTTTTAATGATTTGATCATCAGTGAGAATGGGTTGGGTGTTAAGTATTTGTTATTGATTTATGTGTTGAATTGAATATATACTTTGATTATAGTATGTGTGTCTGAATTCTATCCTCCTCGTTATTTTGTACTTCATATTGTGACATCAATGGCTCCATCCAGATGTGTCTCTTATATTGCATGAGTTCTATCCCTAGGAATGATTGATTGTTCTGTGTTCTTTCACTATATGATCATGTTACTGTAAAATTGTTGTGTATGGCATAACCCTTCATATGAGCCTACAAGGACATTTTTTGAATTGGGTATTGCTTTTGGCTATGAACTACTGCTCTCTGATGGATGAAAGTAATTGTACCAATTATGTCGATTTGATCGTAGTTTTATGTGGCTCGTGTTGAGGTGTTTGGTGAGTTTACTTGATGTTTTATTGATTTCTGAATTTGATGATGGGCTGGAACGTAGTAAATTTGTTTGGCACCTATGTGGGTATCTGTTATCACTTGCCAGTGGATGGATCAACAGCTTCTTCAGAGATTTCTAACTCTGAACCATAGGTTTTGTTTAGTTCAGCAGAATCAGTCTTTATATATATATATATATATATTATGGGATTATTAGGTATGCGCCTGTTCAGGATATTGATATATTTCTGTGTAGGATAGTTGGTAGAGAGCTCAGAAAAATCGAGTACTTTATGGGTCAGGGCCTTGATCTTTCACTTGAAACCACATAAATTTTAGAACAAGTTTTATTAGGTATGCGCCTGTTCAGGAAATTGATATATTTCTGTGTAGGATAGTTGGTAGAGAGCTCAGAAAAATCGAGTACTTTATGGGTCAGGGCCTTGATCTTTCACTTGAAACCACATAAATTTTAGAACAAGTTTTATAATACAATTACCACCTCTCCTTAACCATCACCACCATCACACATAAAATTAGTCACATACACCCCTATATTTGTAATTCTTTTTTAGGATTTTGATGTAATTTCTATTTGTCAACATCTTTCTTGTGTATTGTGAACTAGTTAGTTGGGAGTTGGCAACTTTTTTAGTTTTAATGTTGTGGAGATTGGACTCAGGCTTACTGAAGCATGAGTATGTGCTCATTAAGAATAATTGGGCTCAAGCCTTCTTGTCCATGCAGAAGAAATATCAAATATCTTCAGGCTTGTGAAAGATTACAAACTCAAAGCTTCAAATGCTTTTCAATTTTTCCACAGCCTCCCATTAGTATTTGATACAATTGACTTGCAGGTGTTCCATGGACTGAAGAGGAACATAGGATGTTTCTGCTTGGCTTGCAAAAGCTTGGCAAAGGTGATTGGCGAGGAATCGCACGTAATTATGTAGTATCGAGGACACCCACACAAGTAGCTAGCCATGCTCAGAAATATTTTATTCGCCAGACCAATGCAACCAGGAGAAAGAGACGCTCCAGCTTGTTTGACATCATCCCTGATGAGGTTGGTTTATTTTTCAGACCATTTGCCCTTCTTTAGAGGAAAAGTATCACCTTCTGCTTTTATAATTTTCGTTGCAGATCATCCAGCCAATGAGCCATTATCTTTTGGTCACATTTGAATTTCTTGTGTCATGCAATAACATGCTTCTATAAGGCTCTTAAAGGCTCTTAAATATGCACCCTTTAGCTGGATTAGTTCATAAATCTTCTAACTGGTACTGTAGAACACTTGGGTAGCATTTGGAAACACATTTGGATGGTTCTGCTTTTGCAAGAATCATAATTAATCAAAACATTTCCAGATGCCTCAATTGGTTCCAGCCTTTGAAGAAAGCCAAGAAAGCAACTTTTAGTTGTACATGGTGAAAAAAAGAGTTTTTCAGGAATCTATCAAGGAATCCAAAAAAAAATGCTCCTGGAATCTAATTTCAAAATTTGCTGTAAATCAAAAGCTTCTTTTTAAACCTGTTCCCAAACACTGCCTTGATCTGTTGGGCAACACAGATTTTGGTTGGAAAAAAATCCCGTCAAAATTTTCTTTTCTATTTGTTCCTCCAGTCTGTCATGTTGGATATGTTTGTTATTCTGCATTGCTTTCAGTATTATTATCAGAACACGTTTTCTGAATGCCCATATATATCTTCAGCCTATAGACACTCCACAGCTCTTCCCCATCAGCTGCCAACAAGAAGAACCTTTACAAGGAGACATCCCCTTGCCGGCCACTCCAGCTCTTGAGGAGGAATGCGAGTCAATGGAATCCACCAACTCCAACGAAGGAGAAGTTCTCCCTCCGGCGCCTCCTGACAACCAACCATGCAACAACTTCCCTGTCATGCTGCCCACCTATTTCTCCCCATTCTTCCCGTTCTCTTTCCCGTATTGGCCAGGCTACAAAGCAGAGACACCAGAAGGAGAGGTGCCTGCAATCTTGAAGCCCACGGCGGTGCACTCAAAGAGCCTGATAAATGTTGATGAGCTGGTGGGAATGTCAAAGCTGAGTCTTGGCGAAACGCTTGGTGACTCGGGGCCGCCTACATCGCTCTCACTGAAACTGGGTGGAGGAGGGTCAGAGAGGCAATCCGCATTTCATCCAAACCCTGCTCCAAGCAGCAGTTCTGATGTGAATTCGAATACCGATCCGATCCAAACTGTTTAATGGGAGGTTTAAATGTTAAAAGGGGGACCTGGACTCAAGCTCTTTGTAGCAGGGTCAGGAAAGGTAACTGCAGATTTACTTGTTAATAGATGACCAATAAATAAATTATATATTTGTTATGTTGTACACTTTTAGTTAGCTTATATATTCTTTAATTGTAGAGACATTTTTTTCCTCAACAGTATAAACTGAAATCATGTACCCTTCTCTAGAATCGACATTTCCCTGGTAATTTGAATTAAACAGTCCCATGGGAGAACTTGAACTCTCATTCAAGGTTGGAACTGCAGACAATCAAATCCTTTTGAGGTCAATAGAGAACATATAATATTGGGGGCACATTCAGATTGTTTGTTTTATGGGTGGCATACATTTAGATTGTTGGCTTTAATGCATCGGTCTCAAAACATTAGTTTGAGGAAAAAATGCATATAGCCCCTTGAAAGTTTGCTGATATCCATATTCTCCCTCCCCCTTTTTCTTAAAATCCATTACGTGTTTAATTCATGTCACCCCTATCGTTACCAAGTTAAAACATGTGTATAATTAACTTAACAATATATAATAATTTATTCTTATCACATTGAAGAAGAAACATAGTTGGGTTTTTTTTATGGAGGATATTTTGATCATTTAGAGGGGTTATTTTGAATTTTTCTTAAATTTCATGAGATTATTTAAATAAACACACTTGCAGAACCTTTATGGATAGAATATACTCAGAATATTACTTAAAAATTAACAGAAAATTAACTCAGGGGTTTAAATATTTATTCATGAGAAAATATAGGGGGTTATATGGATATTTAAAAACAATGAGGGGTCAATATTGATATTCTCAAACTTCAGGGGGTATATGCATATTTCCCTTAGTTTCAAACCTCTAGGTGGGGCTAGTAAATGAACCAAGCCGCTCGGGCTCGACTCGGTTTAAGCTCGTTTAGGCTCGTTTAATTAGACAAATGAACGAGTTTAAACAATTTTTAAAGCTCGATTAGGCTCGGAACCTTGATCGAACTTCATTTTGTGTTCAAACTCGACTCGTTTGTGTTATAAAAAACTTAATTAAATCTTAGCTAAACTCATTTATAAAATCAGATCATTAAATCAATACAAAGTTATACTCGTTTAGGCTCATGAACTTGGCTATTTAGGCTAAAATTTTATTTTCTACCGCTAAAAACTCTAAAATGAAGAAGAACGCTAGGCTCGTTGAGGCTCGTGGGCTCGGCTCGACTCGTTTATAAACGAATCGAGCTTGAACATGTTAAAGCTCGGCTCGTTCGACTCGATTAGCACCCCTACCTCTTGGTGTAACCTTTTTTTAAAAAAATTATTGGTAAGGTAAGCCTCATTCATTCCAAAAAAAAAAAAAAAAAGAACCAAAATGGTTACAAAATATGTGACTTCCTTTTTTAAAGTGAGATTCAAACAAACACCCTGTATGTGTCTCACCGTTAAAACCTTAAAAACCAATTTTTTATATTAAAAACAAATCACACTGTGAAATATAATGCATGACATTAATTATCATATATCATTAAATTGTCAATAATCAATAAACACATTCTATTGCTATGAAACAACAAAATTCTGTTTTAAAAATGTCTTTTTTTTTCTCGAATACCTCCAATTAAATTTAAAATATCGAATCCATCATCCATAGCAAAGCAACTTCCATCAATCATTTACCAAGCAAAAAAAAAAAATTCAATCAATCATCAATTAAAAAAAAAGAAAACATTAAATTTAAAATATCAAAACCTTTAGAATAATAATTGCATCCTACAAATAAGAGAACCATTAAATACTGCAAAAATCATAATCAACCACTAGTTATTGATGTGGCTGAGTTGTTTGGGTGTAGTCACTCTCATCAGCTTGGCAAGGCATCAAGACTGGTAAAGAGAAGGAAATAAATAAAAAAAGAGGTATTTTAAAATACCTCTCTCTTTTTGTATAAAAAAAAAAGGCCCGTGACACAATTTCTTTTTTAATTTTAGTTGCTTATGTGTCGATTGTGAATCATCGAAGCATATACTTACATTGACGAGATATATACATCGATGGAAATTTTTTACATTTTATGTAATAGTGCTGCTACCTGAGCCCCAAAAATTAAGCCTCATTTATGAAACCCAATAGGTGACACTCTCCTATTGGTTCCTTATTTTATTTTTTCCAACTACCAAAAATACAATGACAAAACTATACTTCTTATAATTTTAAAAATTGGTTCTAACTAATTATCGTAACTGAATCCCACAAATGGTGGCACCATTGAATCCTCTCCCCGACCTAACATGTTTTTAAAAATTTTGAATTTTTTGAATCTGAAACATCATCACTGCCTGATGAAAAAAAGAACATCAACCACATGTTATCAATTAAGATACAATAATGTATCCGAAAATCCAAATGAACAAATATGGTCTACATGCTACTGAGAACTGCACAAAAAATTCATAAAAAGTCTTCAAAATGCCAACAATAAACAATTAAATATTAATCAGCTATACATTATTCAAATCAATAAAAATAAAAATAACAACCTTCAAAAATTGGCTGAAATTCAAATTCAGATACAAGTGTATCTAGAATTTGAATTAACAAATACATTAAAAAAATGGGCTGGAATTCAAATTCAGATATAGGTGTATCTGGAATTTGAATTAACAAATACACATTCCATACAAGTGAATATGCACTATATTTGAAAATCTTGAATCCGAATGAGTAGAATAATGCTGATACAAAACTTAAAAATACGATGAATGATACATTATGCATAATTATACACAAAACACACAATCATAAACGATTGTATAGATCATTCTTGGTACACAACAATGCATGTAAATCAAGATACAAGTCATGTATCTAAATTTAAAATGAAATTCAGATTCAATACATGTCAAACAAAGCAAAAAAATATAATTAAAATCAGAAAATCCAAAGAGTCAAAACTGAATCAGAAGAACCGAAACCTAATACATCTTATTTTGACAAAAAAAAAACTATCAAACAAAGCTTTTCATTAAAACTCTAAAAACAAAATCCAATTTTTTTACCTACCAAGATCATAAAATCTATCTTTCCAAACTCATCATCGATTGATCTTCAAATGGAAGGAATCACACAAGAAAAAATTTAAAGAACAAATGAGATCGATGCAATCATTCTAAATTGTAACCGCCTTCTCAAAATATGGGTAGCAATAATAGCAAAAATACAATACAAGGGTATAATGGGTATTGTACATGTGTCAACTCATGAGACTTTTGATGGGGCCTAAAATTTAGGGTTTAAAAATCATTATTGTTTATGTTAAATGCATCTATGCAATTCATTGAAACATATGCTTCATTTTTTTATGAAAGCATGTACCTTATTAGATGATTTGTACTATTTTTAAAAAAAATCAAAATCTGAAAAAGAGTGTATATAACATTATCAAAAAAAAAAAAGTTACATTAAGTCCTGAGGATTAGAGGTATTTTAAGACAGCTCTCTTACATTAATTTTTTTTTGTTACGTTCAACTCCTTTCAACTTTCAACCCTTTTTATAGTTTCTTTTGCGGTTTTCAAATGTTTTAATTTTCAAAGTATATATTTATCTTATGCATATGTTTTTATGTTTATCATAATAGAATATATATTGAGATATATAATAAATTATATATTGAATTTGATCATTTTTGTAGGCTATAAAAAAATTGAATATATCAACGTCCAAATCATTTAAATTTATATTTGGTAAGAAACAAAGTATATTGCGAAAAAAAAAGTAAATAGATAAAATATTTTGAAATTTTTATTCTTATTGTTGCATAGAAAATATATAAAGCTCATTTGTTGGGAGTTTTTACATAGGGTTTGGTAGCTGAAAAAGTGGTGTAGATACCCAGTTTAATAGTTTTTTCTCTGATGTATACAAACCTATGGGTCTGTGGGCTGGGCGTGCGTGGGCGTAGGGGGTGGGCCAAGTCTTAAAAAGTGAAGGAAAATGTCATATGCCATTTTTATTGTCTAAAACGCAGATCATATATATATATATATATATATATATATTCATTTAATGAGATATATACATATTATTATATGAATAAAATATATACTGAGACATAATAGTATAGTTTTTTCTCTTAAAAAAAATAATTTTTTTTTTTTACTCCATACATTGATACAGTCATACACAATGTTCAGGAAAGCGGCCTGTGCGGCCGCATATGCGGCCGCACAGGCGGTTCGGTAACACTACCGAACCGACTTGGTCAAAAGCGGCCTATATGCGCTTAAGGCCCGCATAATCGCCCAAAAAACGGGTATGCGTCCGCCTAAGCGGGCGCACGGGCTCCAGCCAGCCCTAAAAGAAGTCAGGACTTCTTCTTCAGTACTCCTTCATCGGCATCATCGACGGAATCTGCGCTTCATCGACGACTTCTTCTCCTTCAGCGTCTTCTTCTCCTTCATCGACGGCATCTACCCGACACACGACAACTTCTGCTCTTCATCGATGGCAGTTCCTCTTCATCGACGGCTTGAGGCTTTAGCGCCGACCTCCTCCTTCTTCATCAGCGGCAGCGCCAACTGCTTCTTCCCTGACACTTATTCTAGCCAGCTCTTCATCGATGTCTTCTTCTCCTCTTCATCGACGGCTTCTCCTGATCTCCTCTTCATCGACGATCTCCCCCTTCTTCTTCTTCGACTGCCCTAAAAAGGGGTGTCTCTCACAGTGCTGCATCTCTGTTCGACAGTGACGGTGAGGGCGAACGCGATGACGTCAAAGACGAAGACGGTGATCAGCACGACTTTGTTCGCCATTGTTGATCGATCGGATTTGTTTTTCTCTGTTTTTTTTTTATTTGGGTGATGCTGTCGGCACAAGCAGATTTATTTTGACAAACGGCAGTGACTCAGTTGGTGTGTTAGGTAACGTGTCAATTAATGAAATTTCTTTTCACTTTTCATTTCTTTTCTTTGGTATGTGATAAACAAGTGTTATTTTGTGTGTTTAATATGTAAATTTAGAGAATTTTTTAATTTTTATGATTTGTATATACTTAACATATCTTTTGTATATATATTTTTAACACTTATCTTGATATGTTTAGAAATCATCATGTATTTTATTTATTAATAAAAAATTATAGAACCGCATATACTCCCGCATACCACATATACTCTGTGCGGTACCCTAGCCGCACGTAAATCGCATCCCGCATATTAGAACACTGGTCATACACTATGATAATGTAGTGGGCTGCAAAATATACCAGTGTATTAGTGTTTTTTTCCAAATGAGTTTAACCGGTGGGGATTAAATGTTGGAAGGATAAAAAAAAGAGATGGAAAATGGTATGTCTAGCCCCCCATGCAACCTACCCCATTCATAGTTTTCATTGGTTTTCTTTTTTCAAAAAATTATATATTCGTCTACTGAAATATATGCTATTATATAAAGTGAAGTATACAATGAGAGAAATGTGTATTTTTTTTAAAAAATGAAAAAAATAAACAGTCAACTATGATAATACAATATACACTATATATGCAAAATGAACATGTGCATTTTATACATCTACTTAATAATGGAATAATAATGGAATGAGATCATATGTGTTTTCCATTGAGAACATTTATGTTGATCAATGAATGCCACATAGTTGATTTAAAAGAAATTAAAGAGCACGTGCACTAATTTTATTATAAATAACATCATAAATGATGAAATTATTATTTTAATGTCTACATAATAGATTTTTATTTGACAATACAAAATTTTATGTAATCGTTACGAACATGACAATGGTTAGAAAAACCTCAAGTGAAATGATAGCCAAGAAAAACCTGCATATCAGATAAAAAAGAAGTATACATGTAGAATTCAGTCACACTGATTGAGACAACAGAAAATGGGGACCGGATCCGGTCAGTGCTTGACTTCGGTCAGTTCGGTTAGTACCGAACTGCACTACGTGTAAATTGAACTGCAACACTTATAAATCGAACTGCACAACCAATTGTTGGATATATTTTTTTACTCTCTTATTGAATTCAATCAACTATTGAAAAAAATATGAATTCCTAAGTATCATCAGTATCCAATAAGAGAGTGAAAAATATACCCAACAATTTGTTGTGCAGTTCGATTTATCAGTTTGATTTGAACGCGGTGCAGTTTGATACTGACCGAACTCGACACTGACCGGATCCGGTCTCCAGAAAATGATGGCCTAATTCATACACAGTCCGACACCTCGTCATTTTATTCTTTCCTCTTAAAAGTCAACAGTCAACACACAGCAACCAATCCAACAAAGAAAAGAAAAAGTTCCCCAAAACATTGTTATAAGCCCACCTTATCCCCCCCCAACACACACACAAACCATACTGAAAAACAGCCATGGCAGTCAGTCTCTCCACAACAACCAACTCCGGCAGCCCCTACAGCGGCCGGATAACATCGTCGTCCTCTCCTGCGTGATGGCCGCCATGGGCGGCGTCATATTTGGCTACGACATTGAATCTCAGGTCCCACTCTCTCACTCTCTCAGTTCAATCACGTATGACAATTGTTAAAGACTGACAAAATCTCATGGGATATCAAAAGGTGGCGTGATGTTCATGGGACCCTTCTTGAAGAAGTTCTTCCCAGACGTCTACGCAAGGATGAGGGCGGACTCTGACGTCAGCAACTACTGCAAGTTCGATAGCCAGCTCCTCACAACCTTCACCTCCTCTCTCTACGTCGCCAGACTCGTCGCCACCTTCTTCGCCGCCTCTGTGACCTGGGCCTTCGGTCGGAGGACTTCCATCCTCATCGGCGGGGCCGCCTTCCTCTCCGGGGCGGCGCCCGGCGGCGCCGCCGTGGACGTGTACATGCTCATCCTCGGCCGGGTCTTGCTCGGGGTTGGCGTCGGCTTTGCCAATCAGGTTTGATTCACACAGCCCGTGATGGTTCAATAATTGTAGTGGGGTATATTTTAAGTACCACACAACTTTGGTTTCAGAGTCAGAATTGGATCTATTTGTTAGTCTTCTTTTAGAAACAGACACATGGAAATGTTAGACGTGTGAAACAATTTTTGGGTAAAAATAACTCTCGAGCTTAGACTTGAAATTTAGTGGTTAATAGAATATTTAATTTGCAACAAAAAAGTTATAAGTTCGAGTCATAAGATTTATCTACTGAAATTAGATTAATTGAGTTCCATTTATTTGCTCTTCGGTTACATTGTTTATTTGCTTTTTATTGAAATAACGATATATTGTTTACAACTGAAAATCATAATTACAGACGTACGAATGTGTTGTGGGGTGAAAATGGGGGAAAGAAAGGAGATAGTGAGATACAATAGAAGTTAAAAGGAAAGGAGAATTTGAGTTCAATTATTTAAACTTTTTTCAATTCAATACAGAAGTAGTCAAGGAGGATATAATGTTATAAAATTTTCATGTTGATGTGACTCTGATTTATGAGTTATTAATTATAATTTACAACTTGTTCAGTTCAATAAAAAAAAGTTGTTATTTGATGAATGATTCACTGGTCGCGCATAAGGTGTCCTTGTTGTTATGATAGAAGCATGTCACGATTAAAAATATGTGGATCAATGAGAATGCGCCACCATATATCACAATAACATCTAATGCATTATAAAACGTAAAAATATCAATTAGAATAAAAGAAAAAAATTCTTGCAAGAATCGTGACAGAAGGGCAACCCATCCAGGCTTTTTGCTAGTTTTCTATTCCTCTTTCATGTATTTTTTCTTTCTTTATCCTGTATCTTCATTCGAACATTGTTTGGTTTGGACGGAATTTAAATTAGACATGTTTACATTTGTCTAAAAGAAAATACAATTTCAATGATTTGGCTCAGAATCACACGTAAGCAATGATTGCATAAAGAAGGTCCCCATGGGCCTAGTATTGTGCCCGGATCTGGCCCAAATTACAATAAGGGTGCCATTATACTCATATTCATTTTCAGACTCAATTTCAATCCTATATATATCAATAAAAATTAATAGAGTATATCCTATATGCATCGATAATGTTACGTATAACTTCATTTCCAAACTCAATTCCAGTCTACATATTTTTAAAATTTTTTAAAAATAGTACACCTCATTTAATGAGGTACATGCTTTAATAAAAAAATAAAACTTATACTCTAATGAATTGCATAGATACATTTATAAAAATGTAAAAATATTCTTTCAAAGTATTTTCCTTGTTAACATAAGCATATGCTCCAGTCAATAGATCGGGGCAATGGATCTGGGTGTACCAGCTACCCCTTACAACAAAACACAAATTCAAAATTTTCTGTTTGTTTTAATATCTACAGTCAGTCCCATTGTATCTATCAGAGATGGCCCCTCCCCACCCCAGTACAGTGATTCACTGATTTTTTTTTAAAAAAAAGTTAGTATGGGCAGATCATCAGCATGTATCCAATAATTAACTTTACAGTTTTATTTATAAACTGTGTAGTTTGATATTTACTAGACTGATTAAAATCGGTTTTACCTGGATCCGGACTCATTCCAAAAAACCACCCACGTTTAAAACAACACATTTTGCTTCGAGCGTTTAATGCGTAATATATGCGGGTCAACGCTTTCTAAAAAGCATGCATCAGGAGAAAAAAAAAAAAAGGCATAAACACCCTGCAAAAGTGCAAACATACCATATTGCCGGTCTCACATTTTGATTGTTTTAAAATATATAATTATTTTTTTATATAAAAAATGAAATGCATGCTTATAATTGAATGCATTTTTTTGAGTGATGGAGTATGCATTGAGAAATAGAATATGTGTTGTGTAAGTCAATTTCATTTCCTGTATATAAATGTGGTTGTGAAAACGAATCGAGTCTAAGGTTTGTTTATTAACTATTTGCATACCCACAGGAAATTGGGTCATTCAAGCAAGCAGATGATTCATTCTCTTGCCCCCTGTTTGGATAGCGGAATTGAGTTATTCTGAATAGATAACTATGATAGTATAGATAATAAATCTACAAGAATAAGAAATTTTATGTTTGGTTGTGTTTTTTTTTTTATTCTCATTAGGAAACGTAAGAATAAATATTAAGTTGTTTTGTTGATAAATAATAAAATATAAATAAAGTGAAAAAAAATTGATTTGACATGTGAGCCCTTTGATGTATAAGAGGCGTTGATAGGTGATTTGATGTGATAAGGTGTAAGAAGTTGATTTGACATGTGAGTCCATGAGAATAGATAAAATGAGTATAGCTTATCCTAGGGGTTACTTAAAATTGTTATACTCTCATATACTTGTTTAAACTGGTTTAGTAATACCAAGTTATACCCTGCAAACAAACAACCATTTTTCCTATCCATTCTTATAACATTCTTATACTACTCTTATACTCGTTTATTCCGCTATTCAAACGAGGCATTGTCGTCTTGATCGCAGGATAGATAACATCGATAGAATAAGATGTTTTACATTTGATTTTTTTATAGTTATTTTTATTAAAAAATATATTAATTAAATTTTTGTCATTTGATTATCAATAAGTTACTGGGTAAAATGTAAAAAAATGTGAATAAAAGTTCATAAAATGTGAAACTAAAAAATGAAAGGAGTTTTCAAATGATAAAAAAAACGTGGTTGATTAAAAATTTGTTTCAATTTGTAGTATAAAAAAAATATGTTTTTTTTATAAAACAAAAAAAAAGTGTGTTCCTAAGTTTATTAAATTATTTATATAAAATAATATTTTTCAAACCGTTTGCAAAACAAAAGTAACTTTATATTCTACTTTTATACCGTCAGTTTTTTAAATAATAGATTTAAATGGATTTTTTTTAAATATGATTTTTAATTGTAGATTTTGTATTTTATGATTTATTAACATACAAAAATAATAACTTTTCTCGGTATCGATTATTTATCAGCAAGAACATACGTATTGGACGGTAATAATTGCCTCTAAAAATCGAAAATCTACTGATCTAACCGTCCAAAATCCCCCACGTGTTTATCGAGCGTTGTTTACAGGGTTCCCACGCTTTCCAGACTTTTCGTCCTGTAAATCCCTCTAAAAACGTCCGAAACTCAAACAACTGTTTCAGCCATTCTCATCGAATTTCAATTATTTATAATTTTCAAAAGATTTGATTATCTCTCCCAATCGATATTTCATCAGGTAAGACGTCTAAAATTCTCTTCAGTGAATTCAATTTTGAGAACACATGGATATTTTTCGTGGTTTTCGGTTCTAATAGGCAAAAGCCCCCAATTTGGTTTTCTTTCAGTCGCATCGAATCCCGCAATTCATAACTTCACAAAATTGAATCGTTCGTAAAATAATTTGCTGTTGTATTGAATCGATTGAATCCATAAAATTGAATGGTGTGGATGGATTTAAACGAAAACTGTGCCGATTCTAGTTTCTGAGAATTTTGGATGCGTTGAATGGATGGGTTTGAACTTTTTTTAAAAAAATTTAATGAATTTTATGAGAAGCTGATCGCGGGGACATTCGAGGAATGCTGACATTTTTATTGACATGGTTGTCAGGTTCTTCGCCCCGAACATGGAGTCTGGACCTTTGAGGAATGGAGAACCGACCACGTCATTGGTGGTAAGTGTTAACAATGATTAAAATGTATGTAGCATTTGTGATTCACATTTGACAGATGATCACTTCTTGAGTATAGAATTAAGAGTAATAGAATGTGGGGAACGTGGTCTTGTTGAGTTGTACAATATATGATCTGTTTTGAGCATGCATGCCATTTTTCCGGTTGGATATTGCGTCATTGAGAGCATTTTTGGCAATTTTAGATATATGGATATGAGTTATTGCTGATAGTGGACAGAATGAAAATTGTACGAGGATTAACTATGGTTGATCTTTGAGCCAACAACATGTGATTGAGCAAAATCCTTCTTCTTTTTTTCACATGTTGGTCTTCCAATGATTTTGGATTCTAGATTGAGCCCAATGAACTATCATTATAAACTCAACATATTTAGTGTCATGGGCACTAAGTTCCATACAAAAGGGGGCAAACCACCTTATCCCATTGCAATATCCAAGCTCAACATATATTCCACAGGAAGCACCTGAAGAATCAATTTGCACTGCCACTTTGACAGAATTCTGAACCCATAAAGAAAACCATGAATTATGAGTCATAGAAATGGGAGTAGAATTTCAATAGTCTTATTGTCCAAGGATAAGAAACACTGTTTCTATGTGGAGAGCTTGCACTCGATGCTTATACCTATCGGCTACAAAGCACGGATACTTCCCCGGAGGCTCCGTACCCGTGTCGGACATGGACACGGCACGGACACGTGTCAGACATGGTTCTAGCCGTGTCTACCTTCATTTTGTCTTGGATACGGCCGGGACACGGCCCAACCAATTTCAGCCCAAAAGTAAAAAAGAAATAGAAAAAGAAGGCCCAAACATAGCCTACAAGTATTCAATCCATTTAAAACAGCCTAGAACAACTCATTTAAACAAAATCTCTTTCTTAAGGTTAAAAAAATAATGATTTATTAGTTTAAAACAGTGATTTATAGTTTAAAACAGTGATTTATAAAAACAATAGTTTATTATTTAAAACAGTGATTTATAAAAACAGTGATTTATTAGTTTATACAATTAGTTATAAATAGTGAATTAAATGAAATGTGTTTGTTTATATAAAATAGTGATACATATTTATTTATTATATTAATTTATTTGTTGCCGTGTCCTAGCCGTACCTGTGTCCTATTTTTTCAAAAATTGCTGTGTCGCCGTGTCACCGTGTCCCGTGTCTGTGTCCTTGCCCGTGCTTCATAGCCTACCGCGGTCCTATGGTGGAAGCAAATTCTGCCACTACAAATTGACAACCCAAGATAGCCGCCCCCAGCTCAGCAGATGCATTAAGCTTTGAAAGTCATTGTGAGATCCACTCTTGCTTCCTATAAGGATCCAGATTGGTGTTCATATTTGAATTAGAATGAGGGAGATGCAGAGTAGGCCAGAAGGGCTTGAAGAGTGCGTTGGAAGACGAGGGATGGATGAGCAATGGTGTGAGCAGAATCAAAGATTCCCTCACTTAATTACAAAAAAATTCCTTCACCTTGAGGTAGATCTAGGCTTGTCAATGGGTCGGGTTTGTGTCGGATTTGGATCGAAGTGGACCCAGCTTGAAGGAGGCTCAAGACCTGATTTAATCCTTTTTTGTGAAGTGTTGCAACAAGGTTTTGCAGCATGTGAGAAGTGAGAACTGAACATGGAACCAAACCTAGGCAGGTCCTTAGCATGGTTTCTTAGGCCAACTAGCCACTTTAGGCTTGTGTCATTTTTTCATGCTTAATATATCTTAGGAATAATTGATTAAAAACTAATATTGACAAAGTCGGGTACTTGTCAGGGAAAATCATGGTTGACCTGGAACTGCCCTTATCAACCTGACCATCAGAAGGTTTAGGTTTAAAATGGAGGGGAGAATTACGAGGAGATAGTCTGACTTGCCACATTGAGAGCATCCATCGGTGACCCTGCAGTTGCACTTTTTATGCCTCATCTATCTACCTACATATGAGGCAGACCTTTTAATCTTGATGGGAGATGGCAAGTGTCCAGGTTTTCTGTAATAACAGATTTGGATGATGTTTTTATCACATGGAAGGTTGTTGGCCTTTACGTTGGAAGCAGTGTGGGAGTAGAACCTCCAAGCACATCCGTCATACCAAACCAAACCTTTGTTTTTGTCCATGTTCGGTGATCCTGTATCTTGGGGCCTTAAGTTTCTGACCTATTTTGACTAACCATTTATAGTTGACTTGGAAATAGACCCAAACTAAGAACTCGTTTCCTCTTCACCCTATTTCACATGAATTTGTACTTATTATGATAGTGATTTCTTTGTGAATGGTTTTGACATAGGTATATGTAAACTTTTAACAGATTATTTGTACAGTTTCTTCTGTTAGTAATGTAAATTTGCATATAGGAAGTTATTTACATGCACGGAAAAATAGTGAAAGAATTAAAGTAGTTCGCACAAACAAAACAAGGAATTTTTTGAACTATCCATCATAACCAGCATAAAAGCTCTCCTAGCTTCAGACTTGGCCAAGTGTTCAGCCATGGTATTGACTATGTGGTGGCTGTGAGAGCTTGAAGGAGAGGATATCTTTAATGACTTACTTTTCTATGCAATTTATGAGTTTTTTATTTTTATTTTTTATGATAACACATTCTATATTTCTTTGAACCTCGAGTAGTATGGTTTTAAAATTCCTTTTTAACTGTATTTTATAAAATTGGAATACTTTAGACATTAAAAATTATGTTTTTGTTCATCATTTTAGATGCTTTCACCACTCATAATTTCTAACTGATGCTTCTGTTTTGTTCAGAATGATAGTTCAGGAGATGGTGGGCTTGCCCCTCAATTTTTTACATCCATCCCAGCTCTCAGTGAAGCTGCTTCGTATCTTTCACAGACAACATCATACTTTAGTCAATGTTTCACTGGTCTTGCTGGTCAGTCCACTGCATGAATTCTGTTTGGTGATTTGCTTGTGTACCTTTTGTTTTATATTTTTTGACAAATCTGAGATTATTTCTTCATCATATTATCTGGATTTCATCTTCCAAATCTATAACTGTGATGCCATTTTCGTCTCCATTACATCCACATTAAATTAGATAATATATTTTAGAGCCTGAATTTAATCAGCACATGATGCATTCTGAGAATTTCTGCACTGCTGGACTACATTGTGTTTCATCTCACTTATATTTATTCCTCTATGTGACTTTATCCTTGAACTGCCAATTTTTGCAGATGAATCTGTGCCTCGATATGATAACTTGAGGGAGCAGGAAATGAAAACATTATCCTCCAATGTGACAAGCTCTAGCTCTAGTGATCATATGTCTTCGTCTGGGAGGTGGTCTCAAATTTCGGAGTCTGTTTCTGATGTGAGTGCAGGTCCCTCTTTGGACAATGAAAACAGGAGGAGATCAAACCGAAGCTCCTCTCAGGACAGTAATCAAGTTGTTCAATCAACTCAAAATACCCAGAATGGATTTTCAATTTTTCAAGGGTATGAATATTAAAATGTTTAGGCACTATATACATGACATGCTTGTTGGTATTCAGACTATTATTTTGAATGGGTTTGGAAATAAATTATTTATTGCAACTGTTTTAAAGCAATGATGGGCATTTATGGTTGCTGCAGGCCATGGAATATATATATTTTAAAATCTTCTGATGTTGTGGATTCAAATCTGAAAATAATTTATTCCACTGTTTGCGAGCTACTTTGGGATTCCAATGATTTTTTCTTCTAAAGAATTTTTTGATTAATTTCTTGTTGGGCCAATGGCATCTCTAATTTTCTCTTTGCATTTTCTGGGTTTGATATAATGGGTGATGCTCATACCAATATTAGACATAGGGTAACTTGCATATGTCACTGTTGTAACCTTTTCTTGAAATTTCCTATTAAGATATGAAAGTCCGAAGAACGTTTCGTCTTCCTCTCTCCCCCATAAAAAAAATTCTTTTGTAGCTCCACTTGCATATGCAGTTCAACGACTTCAAACCTTGGCTTCAAAAAGTGAAATGAAGATTGTTATAAATAAAATTTATAAATTAATAGCTTGATGTACAAATCAAGGTTTGTTTATTCGGGAATTTAGTAAGTGGAAAGTTTGAAGCACTGTAAATGACTAACTATTATTGAAGGGAAACGGCTTAAATGACCATTTTCTGTGCCTGATTGCTAGTCGTATGTCTCTTATCTCTCCCTCTAGATATAATTTGAATTAAATTAGAGTAACTTGCAGGACATAGATGACCAATTGACTAACTGATTACAGCTAAAATTCACTGTATAATATGGCATAGCTTTCATAATTATAGGGAAGTAACAGCATTTATGGGGCTTAAAAGTACTGATATTATAGACAATGTTCCACTCCCATAGATATCTGGTCTTATTTTGAGAGCGTGTTGAAATGCTTGACACAGTGAAAACCATATGTAGGCTAGGCTAAGATGTGTGATGTGTATATCAAAATTATAATTTAGACATAATGCCTGATTTTTTTTGTATTATATATGACTGTGAGAGCATTTGGCGGTATGTCAAATGAAGTCACAAAAGTTGTGCGGTGATGTTTGTGCAGTGAATTGAGAAAAAGAGGTGTGTGATTCAAGATTGCTTGTTTTAACTTTTGATTCTCTTTCTTATACTGTTTAAATAATTTGTAATTTACAGCCTGATTTCTCGTGCACGAAGGACCGTCCGTGGATCAGCAGATGATATAGGTTGGCTCCAACATTCACCAGGCATGCCTCCAGTTGAAGATGGTACTAAAAGATTCATGGAATTGCTTGACAATGTTAGGTACAATTACCAATATCTGACTAAGCCAACAGATCTTCGGAATCAGATTCATTAAATAAAACCTGATTTTATTTTCATGATATACATAAGATTGAGGTTCATCCAATCTGATTTATAATTTTCTTTCATGTTAGAAAAGGTGAGCACAAATTGCCCGATTCAGTGGTATATTTGTTGGTTCCAGGTAAGAGTCCTCTCTTTTTTTCTTTATTTCTTTCTTTTGGATTCCGTTGGTGTTAAGGATTCTGCCAACTGTTCTTTGATTCTGCTATAATTTTCCGACAATTTTTTTTATTTGGCAGGTCTTTTTAGTAACCACGGACCGCTATATTTCGTTAACACAAAAATGTTCTTCTCAAAGATGGGTCTGGCATGTCATATAGCCAAGATACATAGTGAGGTATCTGATCCTTTTTTTTCCTTCCATTTATTTATTTTTCATCCCGCCTTGTCTTCCATACTGCAACATTGAATTTTCAGGCTTCAGTCGAAAAAAATGCCAGAGAAATAAAGAGTACATTGAAGAAATTTATTGGGGTTCTCGAAAACGCGTGTTGCTTCTTGGACATAGTAAGGGGGGAGTAGACACTGCGGCTGCCTTGTCCTTGTACTGGTCGGATTTGAAAGATAAAGTCGCTGGGTTGGCATTAGCACAAAGTCCTTATGGAGGTAGTCCGATTGCTTCTGATATACTGCGAGAAGGGCAGCTTGGTGACTATGTTCAATTACGAAAAATCATGGAAATTATGATATGCAAAGTTCTCAAGGTAAGATTATCTTTACCATGCTAATGCTGAACATTGCTTACGTTCAGCAGCTGAGTCTTCATTTAGTTTCAGCATGACATCATTCCATGCATATTTATACCTTTTGGGTCAGATTTCGAGCGTCTTGGAAAAAAAAATGATTTTCAATATGTTATGGGGTTAATTAAATGGCACGGTCATTGTTTTCTTTGATACTTTTTTTTTTGTTAGGTAATTTTTTTGTTTTTATTTTGCCCAGGTAAAAAATTCTCCTATTAACAGGAGTAAGACTTGAATCCAATGTCATTTTACAAAAAAGGGTACCCACTTGAATCCAATGTGGTTTTACAAAAAAGGGTACCCCTATTTGTCAAGAGGTAAGATTGATTTTTTTCTTTGATTTGGGACTTTCCTTTCTCCAAGTTCTTGTTATCTGTCATAAAAAAACAGCTCTATCGGCTTCATCATTCAATCACATTGCAATTCATGAACTTATTGTCAGTTTGGTAACCATTATTATTTTCCTTTTGCTTGAGCACCTATATAAATGGCGTTTAGAATGTAGCCATTCCTGGAAGCATAATTCCCTTAATTTATCAGAACTGAATTTTTATAGAATAAGAAATTCTGGTTTTGGACCAGAGTTACTTGACTTATGCCTCCATTGAAACACACTATTCATCTTTGTGTCCATGCAGGGAGACTTGCAAGCACTGGAAGACCTGACATACGACAAAAGGCGAGAATTCTTGACGAAGCACCCCTTACCACCGGAGCTCCCCGTCGTGTCATTCCACACTGAAGCCAGCCTAGCCCCAGCGGTCCTTGCCACTCTCTCCCATGTCGCCCACGCTGAGCTCCCTGCAGTCTCGAACAGCCAATCCACAAAGCTCCCCGTGGTCATGCCCTTGGCAGCTGCCATGGCTGCATGTGCCCAGCTCATGCAAGTTAGGTATGGTGAGAAGAGCGACGGGCTCGTCACGCGGAGGGATGCGGAGGTCCCAGGCTCGGTTGTGGTCCGCCTGGAGCAGAAGCTGGACCACGCGTGGATGGTGTACTCGTCGCTGAGCGATGACCCGGAAGAGACCAGCGCTTCCCAGGTGTGTGAGGCGCTGCTCGCTCAGCTCGTGGAGATCGGGCAGAGGCGGAGGCACGAGTGTTCGATGAAGGATGAGTGAGTGAGTCACTGATCTCATGCATGCTTGCCTCCAATGTTGGTCGGTGTATGTGTACCAGGGACACTGGCGGAACTAGAAATTTATTTGTTTTGACGGGGACAAATTTTAATTATTACTTTTAGATTATTTTTTAATTAATAATAATTAAATGATATAATATTGATAATGGAGTATATATTATTGTAATGATGTGTGAACTCTCCAAAAGTAAATGTACAAAAAGTATCCGAGTGCATTACCTTGTAGATAAAACTAACCCAATCCAATGACGGCCTTATAAAAAGAAATAAAAGATATTTAATTTTATTTTAATTTTTTCATAATACATGGAGAGGCAGTTTCTTTTAAACTTTAGTTTAAATCCAGGTTTTAGTATTAAATTCTTTTATACAGTATATATATTATATTATGTTAGTATGTTAATATATAATAATTTATCATAAAAAATGGAAATTTATATTTAATTTATTGGAGCATCTATTAACTAAGTACTTTAAAAATGTTTTAAAGGAATTACGCAGTCCTATGTGAATTAGTAATCCACTTTGTTTTGATTTTTTTTAAACAACATACTTCATTCAATTAAGTAAATTCAATTAACACTCCATTTGACAATTCATTTTAGATTGTTTTTAGCTTTTTTTTTTTAATTTGAAAGTCTCCAACAAGTTATCAAACAAGCTTACATAATTGAAAAACGGGTGATGATACCCAGGCCCCAATTCATAGGCCCCACTCACATGCCCCATGAGGTGTCATCACCTTATTGGTTGGCTTATTGACTTTTGAAAATGGTTAAAATGACAAAATACAGATATGCCCTTCATTAAAAATAGATCTTATTAACCCAAATCCCCATTTTTCTCTTAGTAATATTTCACATTAATTTGAATTTGCCCATTTTAAAATTTGCCTTTTTGAAAAATATATTCCACTATAAAATTTACCTATTTCAAAATTTGAATTTTGAAATTCTTATGAATTTCACCAAAACTTACCTAAATGGTTTTTCATCAAAATTACACCAAAACTTATCTAAATTACACCAAAATTATCCAAATAATAATAAAAAACATTTCAGTTTTTTTTATGATTATAACTATTACAGAACGTAACAGTGTTGCATTAATGTAACAGTGATGCATAAATGTAACATAAATATATGAATGCAACAGTTTCTGACATTCATGTTAAAAAATGTTGTAGTAACAAAAAAAGAGGAGAAATAATGTAGCAGACCCCCCTGCAAATCAAATAGTAATGTTAAATAACATTATGTCGTTACAAGACTGTTACATTTCAAGGATCGTAACAGACTCCTATGCAACACCTATGCAACAGCAAAGAAAGATGACAAAATGTAACACTTAACAGAATACACATGTAGTGTACTGTTACATTTCATAATGTAACACGTATAAATCATTTACAAGGCTAAACAAATTTAAATCATTATAACTATGCAAATGATTGTTACATTTACAAATGTAGCACAAATATACATTTATGAATTATTTACATTTATGAATGGAAAAAAAACACAGATTTTAAAAAATGAATATTTAGTGTTACATTTACAATGTAATGGTAGTACCAGATAGTTCTTCACCGGAAACGCCAATGACTTCCCTCCGACGAAGTGAAACGCCACCGTCGGCACTTCCATGCTCTCCTCCCCGACAAGTCATAACACGTGTCGAACAGCGCGAGCCCCTCCGTCACCGGTAGCGTCCTCGTCCCCTTCTTGAACACCTCCCTCAACTACTTATATGCCTCCGCCGACAGCCACACACACCACCCCTTTCGCGCCACATTGCGGTGGACCGCCAAGAACTTAGCCCAAACCGCTCATCGGCCGCAAGCGAAGCTGTGAAGGGGACCGAACCCATCTCCTCTTCATCGTCATTGTCATCGCACGTGATGACGTTGATGCATGACTCGGCCTCGGTGACGAAGCGGGCCACGTTGGGGTCGGTCCGGGAGGAGATGTGGCGTTTGAGGGTCTCGCCGGAGATGGAGGGGGAGGAGGAAGAGGCACCGTGTGTGGTGAAGAAATACAGGATTTTTAGAATCGATGATACTCCACAATCATAGGGATACATGTTAGGGTAATTATCAAGTAAAATAACATAATAGGTAATGTCCTATTGCCACATCATGAGACCTATTTGGGGCATGTGAAGTTGGGGCCTAAAAATCATTATTGTTGAAAAACTGCCCTCATAATTATATAAAAAAATCTCGAAAATTGTATTTGTTTCAACAAAAACAGTTTCTAATATCAACAACGAACGTAATTTTTTGATTAATTCAAAAACAATCATTATGATTATATTTAAAAACAAATTGTATATAAAGCTAAAATCTATTTTTAAAACTGTGTTTTCAAACACATCTAAAGTAAATGATAAAATATAGGGTGTGGCTATAGCCACCCCATATACTCTCCTACCCACCCCTTTTATTTAAAAGTAAAAAATTTCTTGCTACATTTTTTCTCACACCTAACCCACCCCAATACTACCCACCCCGATTTGGTTCGGCATTTTCTCTGTCTTCCATTTTTTATTTAATTCGACATGGTCTATGTCTTTCTGGAACTGCAAAACTTTGGAGTTGTTCTGGATTTAGTTTGACATCCTCTATGTCTTCCATTTTTTATTTGGTTCGGCATGGTCCATGTCTTTCTGGAACCGCAAAACTTTGGAGTTGTTCTGGATTTGGTTCGACATTCTCTGTCTTCATTTTTTATTTGGTTCGACATTGTCCATGTCTTTCTGAAACCGCAAACTCTTGGAGTTCTTCTGGATTTGGTTCGACATCCTTATGTCTTCCATGTTAAAATTTGTTCGACATAGTTCATGTCTTTCTGGAACCAAAAACTTTTGAAGTGTTCTACATTTGGTTCGACATGGTCTATGTCTTTCTGGAACCAATAACTTGTGAAGTGTTCTGCATTTGGTTCGACATGGTCCATGTCTTCCGTGTTTGATTTGGTTCGACATGATCCATGTCTTTCTCGAACCAAATTTTTTTAAAGTGTTCTGCATTTGATTCGACATAGGTCATGTCTTCCGTGTTTGATTGGTTCGATATGGTCCATGTCTTTCAGAAACTAGAAATTATTAAAATTTGAACACACTAATACTGATAACCAAGCAAACCTAATAATCAACAAAATAGTCACTTAAAGATCATTTTACTACATTGTCTAATTATAGATCATTCAGTGTTCAAAAAACATTGTAGATGATAATCATGTACATCATCTTCATAATTTAGTTACAACGCACCTTTTCACCATTGTTTAGTTTACACCAAAAAATTACACATTTTCTGGATAAAATACCAAAAAAAGGGATTGAGTCCACAAGCTGATGCCAATCACACAATGATCAATCATGGCGTATATGCCTACATGTTTCATCCGTCGTTGTGCGATTGGCGCATCAGGCAGGGGTGTTCCATCCTGGAAGTACCTTATAGCATCTCGAATTGCATTCTGTGTCGAACATTGCGGTGCGCCTCTACCACCAAACTGCTCTATATATCGAACAACGGTTATAATACGCTGTGAGAATGAATAAGTCAAAACAAATATTTCAACTTAGTAAGCATATAAGTGAATAATGAATGTCAAAGAGCATTACCAAATCAGCATCAGAAAATATTGAAGCCATATGAACGAGTTTCTTGTTCTGGGGGTTTTGGACTATCGTATGACTGTTCCTTCTAAACCACCCCAAATACTCCGGGACTACTTCTGATAGCTTACAAACTGGATCCCCCCTCATCCTTGAGCTTAACACACTGTCCACCCATTGCTCGACTAGTTGAACGCTACCAGGATAATCAACTCTATAACTGGTAGCGCTTTGTTTCCTTCTCACATCCTCTCGTGGTTGGATTGGTGTTTAAAACTATTATAACTTATAAATATCTATGCATAATAATGACAACTTTTTAATTTATGAGAAATTTATTGATACTAGACCTGCTTTACCATAACAAACCCCATTATCTGAACATTAGCTTTCCCACATTATTATCAATTAGAGGCCAACACTTTGCACCTCCAATTATTCTAAAAGCAACCTCCCTAATCCTCATTTTCCTTGACCATCAGATTGTCAAGAGATAATATTGGTCATCCTCTCTGAGTTGCCCCCACCATGTCATTGATCAACTGGCTTTCATAAACTGTTAATATATGCACTAACTCTACGCCTTTCAGAAATGGCTGGAAGTACTACTTTCATGTGCATCAACTTTTATATAGGAATTATCTATTAGAAACCTCTACATCTACATCTCATTATACTATGTATCCTCTCATGTTGTGTGATTCCCTTCAACATTATGGTTGAACTTGTGTTTCAATAGTTTTTTATATCATGATTTGGTAGATGAATCATTTGTGATATGCGAGATAATAAGTTGTCCGAGCAAAAAAGAAAAAGAAAAGAATAGCATATGATGCATTTAATTATTTTTCTTCTACCAATTTATTAAGAATTCTCATTTCAAAACCAAAAATCTCCAAACAGTTCATAAAAATCCCAAAAATTATGGATTTATAATCCAGTAATTAAAATGAAGCAGAAGTAACCTCATCCTAAGCCTTCATGAACAATCATGTGCATCAAAAGGGGTTCTTTAAGTGCAGGTAATCATGTTATTATAATATTATCATCTTGTGGGTTAATCAGTTCAAATTTCTTTGAATTTGTTGATATGATGACTTACTTCTTGCTTGATTCTCCAAAGAGTGTATTTGAGCCAAAATGGATGAGAAAGATGAATATGATAATTTTGTCATATCTAATTGATTCAATGAAATAATCCACCAAGTGTATCAGTAGGAAAGTTCAATCTTGTAACATACAGTAATGACTAGGCCACAATTATATGACTTGTTTTCTATTTTCTGTGTCAAGACATGGTAATCAGTCAACTCAAAATCAAGGGATAAATAGGTGTCATTACTTACATACTGTCATTAACCTTGTTGAAAGATATTAGTTCAGGTGCATTATAACATAGGTCACTGTCTTCTAGACATTCATAGCCAAAAAGGAGGAGTTTACGCATTATGAATTTTCAAGGTCAGTTCAGTTTTTTTTTACTTCATTTTTTTTTATTGTAGTTTCCTCTCTGGTTTTGGTAGGTTACAAGAGGTTGGAAGGGGCAATTTAATTTGTTATCTAAATTGGTTTACTCTGATATTTATAAGAGTAACTCTGTATTTTATTATATGAAACTATTATACTCAATTCATATAAAGCGCTGAGTCATTCCAGTAACTTTTACAAAATTATCAATGATAGACAAAAGTTAATAATTGTTGATGTTTTTAATGTTCTGGAAAATTCAAATCTAAAAGATATGAGGCGTTGTCTTTTTGAATAGAATATGCACTAACTTTGTGCCTTTCAGAAATGGCTAGAAGTATTACTTTCAAGGTAATATATTGTGTGAATTTGGGAATGATGCATTTATGACAAAATCTTAATTTCATCTAAGTCAATATTTGTGTTTACATTTTGAAAAAAGATTTATTAGTTTAAAGTGAGGGTCTCAATTTAATTGCAGGTCATCCCTCAAATCTTGAAACAACCCATCATATATTCTTCGATTCTCAACCTCGCAAAAAACCTTTGCCAATAACACAAGCACGCAAGGCCTTGGTTGTATGAAAGATACAAAAAAAAGGGTACTGAAATACTTTTGGCTGTAAAATTCAAACGAAATACAAAACATTTAAAAAAAAAATAGGATTTTCAATCCCACATCATTTGAACAAATACATTCACAAAGAATGAGATAAAAATTGTATTTAAAGCTAAAATGCAAGGTATTCAAACATCTAGGGTTTGTAAAATTTGAAAAAAAACATAAAAATTGAGGGAGACGAGAATAAGAGAAATATGAAACCTGATTTGGTGCAACAAATAGAGAGGGAGACGAGGATAGATAGAGAGTGCCGTCGACTGGATCCGGGCGGGGCTGGGTGAGGCTAGATCTGGCCGAGGCTGCTCATCTGCAACAAAGAGGGAGGGAGGGTTTTGTTTGTGAAACAATGGATGGGGTGGGGTGGAAGTGATTTGAGTTGAATATTTATATGAGGGTGGGTTTATGAAGTGTAGATATATACCCTGGGTGGGGAAGAAAAGGGGTGGGTATAGCCTCACCCTAAACTATATTGCGATTAATTTTGTATGTGCTCGTAAAATTGTGCATGTAGATTCGAGGGAGAAAAAAAAACAAAGAAAAAAGATAAAAAATATTATAAAAAAAAGGGCAAAAGAGAAAGGTAAACACAAGAGATTATAGAGAACTATTCTTCAAGAGATTCTTCTTTTCATTTCCATGTTTTTCATGTTTTACAAGCCCTCTATTTATAGGGGAAATAACCATAATGATTCATTCATGTATTTCCACCATACATGAATTTACAATTAATTTGATACACTAATGTATACATGCACCAAAGGTCATCCATAATTACATGCATCTACAATTACATGCACATTCATATGCATGTATTTACAACACACCCCTATACATGTATTTACAATAATATGCATGTATTTACAACACTCCCCCTTGGATGACCATCACACAAGCAATATGCTTCGTTAAAACCTTGCTAAGAAAAACCTTGTGGGATAAAAACTTAGCGAATGAAAAAGAGTACATATTCTTGTGTATACTTAATTACTGCCTCATTAAAACCTTGTCTCAAAAAATAAAAAAATAAAAACCCAAGGGGAAAAAAAAATTTGGACGAAGGAAAAAAGAGTACAGTAAATAAAATTTAATTGCTCCCCCTCATGTCAGCATGAAGATCCTTGAATTGACGCATTCCGATGTTTCGCACCAGCTTCTTAAACATTGTAGTTGGTAACGCTTTGGTGAATAGATCTGCTAAATTATCACTTGAGCGAATCTGTTGGACATCGATATCACCACTTTTCTGGAGCTCATGTGTGTAGAAAAATTTAGGTGAGATATGCTTGGTTCTGTCACCTTTGATGTAACCTCCCCTAAGTTGTGTAATACATGCAGCATTGTCTTCATATAAAATAGTTGGCTTATCTGTGATTGAAGACAATCCACATGTATTTCGAATGTGTTGAATCATAGATCTTAACCAAACACATTCTCTGCTTGCTTCATGAATTGCGAGTATCTCAGAATGATTTGAAGAAGTGGCAGTTAAGGTTTGTTTCACAGACCGCCATGATATTGCTGCATTATTACAAATAAAAACATATCCAGTTTGTGACCGGGCCTTGTGTGGATCAGAAAGATATCCAGCATCCGCATATCCAACCAAAGGTTTTGATCCTTTTGAATAAAATAAGCCCATATCAATTGTTCCACGGAGATAGCGTAATATGTGTTTTACCCCATTCCAATGTCTTCTAGTTGGTGCAGAACTATATCTTGCCAACAGATTAACAGAAAATGCTATATCGGGGCGTGTGCAGTTAGCAAGGTACATCAAAGCACCAATTGCACTAAGATATGGTACTTCTGGACCAAGGATCTCTTCTTCATCGTCTTTAGGACGAAAAGGATCTTTCTTTACATCGAGTGATCGAACAACCATCGGAGAATTCAATGGATGTGCTTTATCCATATAAAAGCGCTTTAAAACTTTTTCTGTATATGCTGACTGATGGATAAAAATTCCATTCGATAAATGTTCAATTTGTAGCCCAAGGCAAAATTTTGTTTTTCCCAGATCTTTCATCTCAAACTCTTTCTTTAGATAGGATGCAGTTTTTATAAGCTCTTCTGAAGTTCCTACCAAATTTAAATCATCAACATAAACTGCAACAATAGCAAATCCAGATTCTGATTTTTTAATAAAAATACAAGGACATATTGGATTATTCTCATACCCCTCTTTCAATAGATATTCACTGAGACGATTATACCACATGCGCCCAGATTGTTTTAATCCATATAATGACCTTTGTAACTTTATAGAATACATGCTATGGGGTTTTGATTTGCTTGCTTCAGGAATTTTAAATCCTTCAGGAATCTTCATATATATATCACTATCCAATGATCCATACAAGTATGCTGTAACTACATCCATTAGATGCATATCTAGCCCTTCCATGACTACCAGGCTAATCAAAAATCTAAATGTGATTGCATCCATTACAGGAGAATATGTCTCTTCATAGTCAATGCCCGGTCTCTGAGAGAAACCTTGTGCTACAAGACGTGCTTTATATCTCACAATTTCATTTTTATCATTGCGCTTTCTTACAAATACCCATTTGTATCCTACAGGCTTTACATCTTTAGGCGTTTGGACTACAGGCCCAAATACTTCACGTTTCGCTAACGAATTTAATTCAGTCTGTATTGCCTCTTTCCAATTTGGCCAATCTTTTCTATGTCGGCATTCTTCGACGCTTTGTGGTTCAGGATCCTCATTATCATTCACAATATTAAGAGCAACAGCATATGAAAATACATTGTCGACAATGATTTTGTTTCTATCCAATTCTTTATAATTTAATGAGATCTCATTATTTACATGTGCCTCTTCAGGGGCTACCTCTTCTGGGGTTATTTCTTTAAAAATATGAGATTGATCAATTATTGCTGTTGCTGTTTTTGAGGTCTCTTCAGGAGCACCAATTTCTTTATTTTCCTTTTCTTGTACCTTTCTTTTTCTAGGAATTTTGTCTTTCGCACCAATTGGTCTACCACGCTTCTGGCATGTTTTAGATTCATTCGCTGCAATATTAATAGATTGTCCTATAGGGACATCAATCCTTGCTGGAATATTTGCAGCTGGTACATGTGATTTTACTACCCTTTTTGTATCAATGAATGCGTCTGGTAGTTGATTTGCAATATTTTGCAAATGGATTATCCTCTGAACTTCTAATTCACATTTACTTGTCCGACAATCAAGATGAGACAAAGTTGACGTATTCCAAGTGATTTCATGTTGTGCTTTTGTGTGTTGTTTTTCTCCCCCAATGATGGAAAAAATGATTCATCAAAATGACAATCAACAAAACGTGCTTTAAAAACATCTCCTGTCAAGGGTTCAAGAAATCTGATGATAGATGGTGAATCAAAACCAACATAAATTCCAAGACGACGTTGTGGACCCATTTTAGTACGCTGAGGGGGTGCAATAGGAACATAGACAGCACTACCAAAAACTCTTAAATGAGAGATATTTGGTTGTAGACCAAGACAAGTTGTAATGGTGCAAATTTATGGTAAGTAGAAGGTCGAATGCGAACTAATGCAGCTGCATGTAATATGGCATGACCCCAAGCAGAAATAGGTAGTTTTGTTTTCATGAGTAGTGGTCTAGCAATTAACTGAAGATGCTTAATAAAAGACTCAGCTAAGCCATTTTGGGTATGAGTATGGGCAACAGGATGCTCAACATCAATTCCTATTGACATGCAATAGTCATTAAATGATTGAGATGTAAATTCAGCTGCATTATCTAGACGAATTTTCTTGATTGGATACTCTGGAAATTGTGCTCGCAAACGAATGATTTGTGCAAGGAGCCTAGAAAATGCAACATTACGTGTAGAAAGTAGAGAAACGTGTGACCATCTTGTTGAGGCATCAATCAAAACCATAAAATAACGGAAAGGACCACATGAAGGGTGGATTGGACCACATATATCTCCTTGAATTCTTTCCAAGAATGTAGGAGATTCAATGGTAATCTTTGAAGGAGATGGTTTGACAATCAATTTTCCTTGTGAGCAGGCTGAACATGAATAATCACTTGACAAAAGAATCTTCTGGTTCTTTAATGGATGTCCATGTGAATTTTCAATAATTCGACGCATCATTATTGATCCTGGATGGCCAAGACGATCATGCCAAAGTATAAAAGTTTTTGGATCAGAGAACTTCTGGCTCATCACTGCATGTGATTCAACTAATCTTATAGTTGTGTAATATAATCCAGAAGAGAAAGCAGCAAGTTTCTCTAGTACATGCTTCTGGCCAGAATTAGTAGAAGTGATGCAGAGATATTCTATAGTATTTTCATTTATGGTTTCAATATGATAACCATTGCGACGAATATCTTTGAAGCTTAGCAAATTTCTTCTGGATTTGCTTGAATATAAAGCATCATTGATGTGCAATTTTGTTCCATTTGACAACAGAATATTAGCTCTGCCTGAGCCTTCAATAAGATTTGCAATTCCAGATATTGTAGAGACATTAGCCTTAGATAATACTAAGTGCGAAAAATATTTTTTGTCTCGGAGAATTGTGTGCGTTGTTGCACTGTCTGCTAAACATATATCTTCACCACTCATCTTGGAATCCGTCAGTGCATTAATGGGATCCATGCCACTTCATATGAGAGAAAAGAAAAAAAAATTTAGTTACTTTAATGTAAATATTGCATCCAACTTATTAATTTTATTATAAAACAACCAAAGTTATTGCATAAAGCATATTACAATATGAGAAAACATTATTAATTGGTGTAGACATTCCCCTCACCAATACCATTAGGATCAACAAAGAAATCTGATACATCAAGATGAGTGAGGTCCATTGGATCAGAAACATTAATGTGACCAAGGTCTGTAGGATCATAGTGATCAGCAAAATTCATCTCTACATTTTTTCTTTTTCCCTTGATTGAGGCTTGATAGAGATCAACCAAGTGTTTAGGCGTACGACAGGTACGAACCCAATGCCCTTTCATACCACACCTATAGCAAACATTTTCAGAGTTCTGTGTTGGTTCTTTCTGTGAACTCTTTCCATTCTCTTGTTTTGCTTCTACATATTTCTGCTTCTGGTGATATGGTGCATTTCTCTTGGAATGATCATAATCACTATGATACCATGAATTGTTTCGACCACGTCCACGACCGCGACCACGACCACGGCCGCGTCCACGTTCACGTCCACGAGATGATATTATGTTCACTTCAGGGAACAAAGTTCCATTCGCTTCAGGGAATGGTGTGGAACCAGTTGGACGTAATTGATGGTTTTTCATCAAAAGCTCGTTATTTTGTTCAGCCACAAGAAGACAAGATATTAATTCAGAATATTTTTTGAATCTACGCTCTCGATATTGCTGCTGCAGGAGCACATTCGAGGCATGGAATGTAGAGTATGTCTTTTCTAACATGTCTTCTTCAGTGACATTTTCTCCACATAATTTTAATTGAGAACTAGTTTTGAAAAGTGCTGAGTTGTATTCACTAACAGATTTAAAATCTTGCAACCTCAGGTGCATCCAATCATAACGAGCTTTTGGAAGGATTACTGTTTTCTGGTGGTCATACCTTTCTTTTAAAGAAGTCCAAAGGACAAGTGGGTCTTTGACCGTAAGGTATTCACTTTTTAGACCTTCATCAAGATGATGGCGAAGAAAAATCATTGCTTTTGCACGATTCTGTGCAGATGCTATATTTTTTTCTTTAATTGAGTCTCCCAAACCCATAGCATCAAGATGAATTTCTGCATCGAGGATCCATGATAGATAGTTCTTGCCCGAGATGTCAAGAGCAACAAATTCAAGTTTCGAGAGGTTCGACATACTATTTGACAAAATACATAATAATTAGAAAAATAATAATAATAACAATGCATAAGCAATATGATAATGAAACATTGAATATAATCTGAAACATTCAATAATAACATGCCCAAAATTAATTCATTTCTTTATATTACGAAAGATTCAAATTATCAATTATATGTGAAGAATAAATACACACTGCAAGGAAATTTTAATATAATTTTGTTGAAGATCTCGGAAGGGTTATAAAATCACATAGATAGGTTTTGTTTTTGAAAAAAAAATGCATAATCAAAAGTTGCACATGAGTTTTATAATTCTAACTTAGTGTTTATATATATATATATATAACTAAAAGGAAAAAAAAACACTGGTAAACAATTTATTTGGTGATATGGGGAAGATTACAATTTTATTAAATTCTATAAATAAAAAAAACATGACGACTTTGAAAACCATTAAGCAACAGGACCTTACATTATCATCTTAACACATGTATATAGCATGCATCTATCAAACCATGTTTTGTTATCACTATCACCTTATGCATGGATATAAACTAAATAATAACGTGGATTATGACAAAAAAAATTAATATAACATGCTAATTAGATTTCTATTTCTATTTGAAATCAACAAGCCATGAGAAATAAAACATTAAATTACATAACTTATTTTTCGGTTAGCATGTATTCATGGGATGATCTCAAATACTATATATATAAAAAAATAACATAGGGCAAATCAATTGAAAATTACATAACCAAGTATCTTGAAGATGTTTTTTCAAAAATGATGCTGGAACTTGTGAAAGAACATTTTTAAAAAATGTGACTATCACTTAGACGTGGATAATGTGACAAAAAAAAATTGTATCATATATTATCATAAACCCACAAAAAATACAAACCTATCTTGTTGAGAGCCTTCTCGTGCTGATAACGTTTATAAAAAAAGGCAAAAGAGAAAGATAAACACAAGAGATTATAGAGAACTATTCTTCAAGAGATTCTTATTTTCATTTCCATGCCTTTCATGTTTTACAAGCCCTCTATTTATAGGGGAAATAACCATAATGATTCATTCATGTATTTCCACCATATATGAATTTACAATTAATTTGATACACTAATGTATACATGCACCAAAAGGTCATCCATAATTACATGCATCTACAATTACATGCATATTCATATGCATGTATTTACAACACACCCCTATACATGTATTTACAATAATATGCATGTATTTACAACAAAAAAAAAAAAAAAAAAAAAAAAAGAAGAAAGAAGCGCTATGAAAAGACCCCCCAACCTACGATACCCAGTAAACCCGGTTACCGGGAAGAACAGATGCTCAAAATGACGGTTTTACTCCCCTTTCATTCAACGAATCCCAAATTCCGTCCGGTATCCCCAAAGAGAACATTCCTCTCTCTCTCTCTCTCTCTCTCTGTATTGGATCTTGATCCAACTCGAATTCGTCCCAGTTTCACACACTAAGGGTTTCGGAAGCTCGCCTCTCGTTCCTTTTCCGACGCACTAATGATAGAGGGGGTCGTCGTCTAGGGTTCCATGGGAAGCACGGGCGAGCACGACCGGAAGCGCCGCCACTTCAGCTCTGTCTCCCCCACTTCCGCCGCGAAGAAGCACTGGATAGTGCCTTGCTCGGAAGACAGAAAGGTGAGATCTTTCTTTGTTTTTACTGAACCTTCATTTTTTTCTGAACCCCAATTTGGGCGTCTTGTTTGCGTAATTTGTGCCCGAGACACACGCGTCTGCTTCTTCCTTTTTTGGATGGATGTGTATCCGTTGATTGGAGTGTGGTTGGTTGTGCTTACTGCTTAGGCGACCCCTTCTTCTTTTTTCTCTCTCTCTCTGTGAAAATCGGGGACTTTGTTCACATGTGTGCATGATTAAGGTGGTTTGGGTCCATGTCCTTCATCTAGGATTTCTGAAGATAAAATTGGATTTTTGATAGCTGGACCTTGTTGGTTTAAAATGCGCTGTTTTTTTTTCATTTTGTCATTTAGGGTTTTGGATAGAGCTTCTGGTGTTATTGGGTGAGTTGTGAACTTTCAAAGGCAAAACTTGCCCTGTAATTTAATAACTACGATGAGAAAATATGTTATTTGGTTTAATCTGTCGGTTTCATGTTGTCATGCCTTTTACCTGTGGAAGAGGTTCAATTATGTGTAATTAGAAACATTTTAGATTGGGTAGATGCTTCTGATTTTTTTGTATGGAAAGGATGATTTGTAGCTTATTTGAATGTTATTCTAGAGAACGATGGGCTTATTCTCTTATACCCCGTTTGGATACCGGATAAGCCCCGGATAACCCCGGATAAATTTTTTTTTTATGTTTGGAAAGCCCCGATAACCCTGGATAAAATGTGCTAGAATAAACTGGTATAAAATGGTATATGGATTCCAATCAACCCCTAGAATAAAAGTTATCCTAGGTTATTCCACCCAAAGAATAAATGGGCCCACTGTCAAATCAACTGTCATAACCTCTTATAAATCACATGTCAAATCAACTATCATTACTTTTTACCTTTTATAAATTCTTATCCATACTTTATTCACATTTTACCCAAACAACAAAACATTTATTCTTACGATTCCCAACGAGAATAATTCAAAACACAACCAAACACAAAATCAATTTATCCTTATTTATACACACTTATGCTCAGAACAATATATACCCAAAAATAAATCTTATTCTACATCCAAACGGGGGCTTAGAGTGAGATATGTTGGCACCTAAACTGAGATTGAATGAACAATCTGAAACCAATAGATGACACTGGAATTAAAAAGGAAGCCCAATCAAGTGATTATCTAAATTGGATTGTATCATTTTGTCAGAGAAAATACTACTCATTCACTTGATGTCTTCTAACGAGACTATTTTAATAGCATGTCAGCTTTCTAGGCTTTTAAACTGGCGTTCACTTAGTGTTGCTTATTTCTACTTTTGTGATCACTTTTGCAGCTGGATGCCACCGTTCTCCAATTCCAAAATCAAAAGCTTCTTCAACAATTGGAAGTCCAGAAGGTTGAGTATACCGCTCTGCAGAATAAATTTTGTCAACTGAAAGATAAAGGGTGCGATTTCAGTGACACATTATTGGTGGTTGATAGTTCTTGGAAAGAGGTATATAATCATTTACTATATCCTTTTTAAACAGAATAAAACTAGTAGTTCTTAAAAAAATCTCTTTGGCACTGCAACAGTTAGTTGAGAAGTTGGAAGCGCTTGCTGCTAACTCATGTGCCTCTGCAAATGGACGTTTTAATGACAAAAATTCACCGGTCTCTTCAGGTGAGTCCATTTATATTGCATATATTTTATTTTTTTAAATACATTTTTATTCAAGGTGGTGATTTATGGTTTATTTGTTGGTCCAAGCATATTATATGAACATGGAAAAGCATATGATCTTAGTAGTGTTTTAATCCACATGATCTTTTTTTTTTGAAATGATGGAGAATTTCATTTAATGCCACATGCATAGATAAGTGTGGTTTAACAATTCCAACTTCCCCAATAATTGTTAGCAGGCTTATACTAGTTCAGCTGGGACATAACCATCGGTGCTTATAATTGTGAAACAAATTTTTTTTTTTTTTGCTATTCTGGCTTTATCGGGACTTATTATCCTCTTATGATGGGGGCCAAACAGGACATTATGTTCTTTGTACAAGAGGATTTTGGTTAATTAGATTGTGTTATTCAAATTAGGTTTTGGAGTGATTTCTTAAATGTATATACCATTTGTTTGCAAATTAGATTATTTTCTTTGTGCAAGAGTGTTTGGCATTGCGAACCAAGTTTTGATTAGTTGGCTAGCACCTACTCTTTCCATGAAGGAGGTCGGGTTATCAAACTCGGGGGAGCACCCATTTTCAAAAAAAAAAAAAAAGGAAAAAAAAAAGTGTTTTGGCAACTGGAATGTGCGTTGTATATACTTTTTTTTATTTAAATTAGACTTCGAAGTCATTGCTTTAGCTGGTACCATCAGTTGTACCCTTCTACATTGATTTAGAATTGAATAATTGTTGGCCAAGTTGATACACTATTATCAACTGAATGCACATGTTTTGCAAATAGCATTGTTCTCATATGGTCTGCATCATGCATCATCCATTCCCTTTGGAATATTTAACTTATATTATTTTTCTAAATGTTGCATTCAACATGACACTCAGATGGAAACTCATCCCCCAAGGAGGATAGTTTCTTGTGCAGACTCCTTCAAACATGCGCAACAGATACCTCTGAATGTTCACCCTTGAGTCAGTTGGATGGCTTGCAGACTGCCCATGCGACTACGAAAAATGTTTTACAAAATATAGTATCTGCTGTAAATGATTTATGGCATGCCAGAGATGGACTTTGTGTTGCAGTTCAAGGATCATCTCTGGAAATAGGTAATCATTGGGGGAGGCATTTTGGCTCTATTTAAGCATAGTTTGCTTCTTTTATCTATTGTTTATCTAGGTTTCTTTTCTGTTTTGATTGTCTTAATAGAGACCAGCATCCAGTTGTGGGAGGCAACTAATAACTTGGCCATGGAGGTTAAGAACTTACGATCCTCTTTGAGTAACCTCCATTCCAAGCAAAGATCATCCCTATATGATCTACAGAGATATCGGGATGAACACGCAAAGAACAAAGCTGAAGTTAAATGTTTATCAGGTGTGTTCTTGATAACAATGAGATGAACTTTCTTTGGCTGACATTATTATGTCTTCATCTGTGATTTAACATTCAGAAAACTTGACAGTAACCTTTCTGGTGATTTTATGAAGAGGAATTGGAGGGTACTTTTGCGGAATTGGAAGAAAGCAATCGTAATCTCATAGCACTTAAGGCACAAAGAAATTCAGCACATGGAGCAGTCTTTCCATCTCCAACATGGGGCAGTAAACATGTTGCGGAGGATAAGGTCAGAGATGAGCAAAGGGAATTGCAGGACATGGAAGGCACACTCAAGGAGTTCTTGGTATTTTTTAATTCAATTCACTCAACTTTTGATCTTATATCTCATAACAAGCTAAAAAATATAAATTTTTAAATTGTGTTTTTGAACAGGATTTATCTTCAAATCGGTTGGTAGAACTTAAGAGTTTATATGAAGATAGGATAAAGATTTTCAAGAAGTTGGCTGTTTTGCAGGTTGGCAGTATGATTTCCTTTTCATTGCATTTTGTTATAAACTTTTCCGAACAATTAGCTTACACTAATTTTTAATGAATGGATTGTCAGAATTGTCTTGAGGGTGTGAAGCAAATAACTTCATCAAGAACATATCTCTTACTGAGAGAACAACTTGATAAATCAAGAACAGAAATTAATCAATGGCGAGAAATGCTGGAGAAACTACAGGTTGTCTTGGGTTGGCTGATGAATGTAGCCTTTGTCTATTTTCTGCTAAGATGCTCTTATCTGCATTGCTAATTACATCTTTTAATCATGCAAGAATAGGTGGAGAAAGATAGCTTTTTGTGGCAAGAAAGAGAAGTGAATCTGAAAGTTGATTTAGCTGATATTCCTCGAAGAGCTAGTTTAGTTGCTGAATCTCGAATAGATGAGATGGAAAAGGAGTTGCAGAAAAGGGTTGATGAGAAAACACAGCTTGACAAAAGATTAGAGGATGCATTAAGAGAATCAGGTAAATGAAGAAATGAATTTATGTTATGCGTCTGTATCTTGCTTGTTATTTTCTGTTTGATTTATTGTTCCTTGGATGACCCTTTTTCTAAAACAAAATTAGGAAGAAGAGAGATAATTGCTGAGTTTAAAGAAATGGTGTTATCTTTTCCGAAAGATATGGAGTGCATACAAAGCCAACTTAATCATTTTAAGGGTTCTCCTTCAGAAATTCATTCCATGCGAGCAGAAGTACAATATCTTTCTAATATTTTGGAGAGGAAGGTGAGCTTCACCACCGTATCTGTGCTTAGACTTGTATGCTTACTTTTGTATGAAAATAAATTTTTTTTTTTTGTTAAGTAGTAATTATTATTTTGTATTGCAGAAAACTGAATTAGGAGTTTTATCTGGTAGATCTGCTGAGCAAACTTCTGAGATACAGAAACTGCGGGGAGTGGTATATTAATTTTCCAGACCATTGCTGTTTTTTCTTAGTTATCACAGCTTAGTAGAACTTCATTTAGTTTTGTCTGATTGAATTACCGGAATAATTTTTGCATATATTGTCATTGGAGGAGAGATGATTTCAAATTTATATTATATTGGTATTTCCTTACACTTTGATAAATGATAAATGGAATTTTTGTCCTTTTGCACGTGCATAGGTTCTGTGTTGTTTGGGAAAATGGGGAGATGGTGATGTCAGTGGTAATAGGCTAATAGCTGTTAAATATGTTAGCGTTAACTGCTATAAAGCAACTTTCCAGATTCTGTACCTGGCACTTCTGATGCTTGTTGTTTTGTGTTTAGAGCATTGGACATTTCAAAGTTCTTTCTCTTCTACATTGTCTTCCTTTTGACATCTTCCTGCAGTTATTCTGAATTGTTTGGATTTTTTATGAATCTGACAGAATTGTGCGTAAACCATATTATTTCAGAAATATTTAGGTGAATTGCTGGTGTGCTGGTGGTTTGTTAATCATCTGACGTATTTCTATTCGTATCAAGTGCTGTTTCTCAAGCTATATCTGGCCTAATCTTTAATTTTGTTTAGATTTGAAATTATAATACGAGTTAGTTGTCTGACCTCATCTTGGTGCTAATTGCAGAATTTATATCTCTGCAAATAATGCAAATCCTCATGGACTTTTTCAAGTTTGATGCTGATTTTATGACAGAGTCCAGGTTCTTGACCTGTCCAACTTCTGTGAAAATATACTCTCCAAACTCCACTCAGTACCTTAAGAAACACACACGTTCTGAAAGCTGCTATTTGCTGAGTTTCTCATATCTGCAATTAAATTCTTTAGAGCGCCAATACACACAGTCAATTTTACAGCCCTGTTTGCAGCCCTATACACTGCGGTATCATAGTATGGGTTCTATAAAAGTATATAGAGCTGCAAATTTTTTCGTTTTTTTAAAGAAAAAATATGCACTAGCGAATCTCAATATATACTTCAATTCGTATAACAGTATGTATTTCAATGGGCAGTTGTATATTTTTTTTAAAAAAAAAAACTTGTGAGGGCTGCACAGAGAGCTCGATATTTCCAATTCTTTTTGAGAATGGAAGGAAATAATATTAGTCCATAAAACTATGAGTACCAACTCATTTTCAATTTAAAGTTATATAAAGGGGAAAATCCTATATGATGTCAGATTTCACGCAAGCTTATGTGAAGCATATTTCAAATGAAGTGGAATCCAGATTTTTCAAATGAAGCACCAACACATCTTGGTGCTTGCGTCATTGCGTGCCTTCCAGATTTGTTTGTCTTTACTAAAAATGCCTTAGGTTCATGAAATTGTGATCCTTGTTCAGGATCAGAAATGAAAAGGGGGAAATCTTCATTTACTTATCTCAAGTTGTGTTGATATCAACTATTTTCAAATTAGAGAAGCAATTGCCAGTTGTGGGCAGGGGTGAAACTAATATTTGTTCCCAATGCTTATAGTTTGGATTGCTCAATTTTGTTCTTTTATGATATATCATAAACTGAATAACACATTTCAGGTCCATGAAGTGGTTGGTCTTTATTGCAGCCATAATCTTAATCCAACAGTTCGACATTGGCAGAATGACCCTAGGGACCTAGAGTTGCCATAAATTGATTCCCTAGATTATATCTACTGTCGAAGAGCTGAAAATCTTTCGGGAATTTAAAAGAAAAAACACCTGGAGAATGATCTAGTTTGGATTTTTGGCTGATTGCCTAAGAGATTGAAAAATCGTACATCAAACGCACCTTTTCTTATTCTTGTCCACCCTATTCCCAGGTCTGAGTGAGTTGATAGATAATGCTATTCGAGCTAATAATACTTGTGACATATAATCATCTTTTAAAATGTTACAAGATTTTTTTTTTCTTGATTTAAAAAAATATATGAATTGCAATTAATCATCTTTAAGGACAAGCATGAGAGTTTTTTTATGTGGCTGTATATCATTGTTGACCTTGTTCTTCTGACATGAGTTTCATTTTCCTGAATCTTATAATTGATAGGAGGATTCACCCCGCTATTTTGTTTCAGGTTCATGATCTAGAAGAGAGTGACACAGAATTGACGTTAATTTTAGAGATGTATAGACGTGAATCCACTGATTCTCGGTAATGGTTTCTTATTTGTATTTGTCCTAGCATGACTGCAGTGCCTGAGTGATTTTATATTCTATGTTGCATTTTATTTCAATTAAATATCGGACAATGAATATTAAATTTGACTTTCTTCATATCGATATTATATCTCCCAATAGTTTACCTACACGAAGCTTATTCAATTCTTGATATTCTGGTTTTCATTTCAACCTATGTTCCTCTCTCCTATTACTTATTCAGTTTTGCTAATAGTATTTCTTGTTCTTGGAAAACATTGCAGTCCATTAATTTTAACATCGGTTAATCACCCTCCCCCACCCTCCATCCCAAATCATTAGGATGGCATATTCTTTTTTGTCATATGTTGTGGAACAAACTAATAAACTATGTTAATCCATCCTTTCTGTTATTGTTCAATACCCCTATGGCATTCCATCAGTTCCATATGTTTCCTCTTGCCAAAATTTATGGTTCTTCTATACTCTATTGACCTTCCCTAATACAAAGTTTTCAGGTGACATTTAAATAATAATGTGTGTCAAGTTCTGCATACTAATTATCTTTTTTCAGGGATGTAATGGAGTTAAAAGACTTGGAATACAAAGCATGGTCAGGCGTTCAGTGTCTGAAATCTTCTCTTGATGAGCACAGTCTGGAGCTGCGTGTCAAGGCTGCTAATGAAGCAGAAGCGATATCCCAGCAAAGGCTAGCTGCAGCTGAAGCTGAGATTGCTGACTTAAGGCAGAAGTTGGAAGTTTCAAAAAGGTAAGTGCCACCATTTTTATTGTCCATTTGTCCGGATCAACTTATTACATTTAATGTCACTTGTTTCATTAATATGTGTAATATTGTGTGCTCTCCTTTCTAATCATTGTCAGTTACAGTTTCTCCACGTTCACTTATTTAGCATGAAAATTTGTCTTAGACACTCATTGGCCCTCCTATGTCATCCAGAGATATATGTAGATTGTCTGAAGTTTTAAAATCTAAACATGAGGAAGGAGAGGCTTATTTATCTGAAATCGAGGTTTTAATTTCTAAACTTGTTTCCATTTTTTTTTAAAAGATCATATTTATTTAAACATAAATAAGGATTTTTAAAAGTTTGTGTGGTTTGCATTCTTGCAGACTATTGGGCAAGCTTATGAAGATATGCAAACTCAAAATCGTCAATTATTGCAGCAAGTAACAGAGAGAGATGACTACAACATGAAGGTGACATGTCTCTCCATGTACAGAATCATTTTGATCTGTTCTGAGTTTACGCATATGGTTATTCCGATCACTTTGTCTATATGGTAGAAATTTATACTTTTTAAAGCCCAAACCTTTATTTCTTTTAACAAAAAGGGCTGAACCTTTCCTCCCCTCCTAAAAATTCACTAGATTTGAGTGGTAAAGAAATGTCGATGACTTTGGAATTTTTAAGAAGTTACATATATACATATACATATTGAAGCTGCAGTGCATTGTTTTTCATGTTGTCTTATGTTAATCTGAGTATGATCCCAGAAGCTTTGAATTAACCGAGATAACATTTCTCAACATGGGAGTTTTTATTAGTTTTCGTTGATTTATATTCTATGGGAAGTTAAGGTGTGAAGTGACTTATGGTTGAACTCGAGTCAAAGTTTGATCAGGTGCAATCCCATTGGGAATATTGTTTTAACGTTTGACCATTCCCAAATTAAATCAGAAAAGGATCTTTCTAATTCACGATGATTATCTCAATAAATAAATAAAATCATGATGATTGAAATGGTTAGCTTTCAAAAATAAAAAAGAAAACAAATGGTTGTTAATTATCCCGATCAGGTGCATTCTCCTGAACAGAGCTTAGATACTGTGGCAAACAACATTTGGGAAGGTGTGAAGGACTGATCAAAGTTTGGGCGTTATATGTATGGCAGCCAGGTGGATGTGATTTGAGAACAATCTGGAGATCTAGAGTTAAAGCTTGTACTATTGTTTTCTTTCGGAGTTCTGGTTATGTAGATAACTCATCTAATTTCCTCGCTTTTTATTTCCTTTTCCTCTTTATTTTTGGATTTGTACCCCAAATCACTTGAATGAAATTGGGTAGTAGAGTCCATACCTGTCCTCAAAAAAAGGGGGGGGGGGGGGTTGGGAGGGTTTATCATCAGATGCAGGGCATCCACACAAGTATGAAAATATAGGAGTCCTATGTAAATCCAGTTATATTGTCATAGTAGGAAGTGTGGATATGACTTCCTGTGTCATTCATCTCTTTTATTATTATTGTGATTTTGCACATAGTTGTGGGATTTCTCCCTGAGCATCCAGAATCGGCTTATCTCTCTGGTCAAACACAATGATGAATCTTATAAAAATTCTGTTCATTTCGTTGGACTTATTTTTTATAGGCTAATTTTCAATATGACCAGTGCATTACTTATGTTTGCCCAAAGGCGTTCATTACCTTCTTTGTGTCAGCTAATCCTGTTTTAGATGTGAAATATGTGACAGGCTATGTGGTTTAGATCAATCCATTGCCTTTACACCCCTGTTGGGGAGGTATTGGAGAGTTTCCTAACATCAAAATATTGGAAATTCTAGAAGCTTTCTGAATTTCTTGCCAGTTGCCACCCAACTTAAGTCATTTATTATTCTTGCTGGGCATCTTCTTGATAAAATATGTTCTTCTTTTCTTTGATGTACGTGAATTGATTATTTCATTATTTCCTTGCTTTTAAATGATTCTTCTAGTTATGAGGGTGTATTTTTGTCTCTAATGACACAAACATGCACACAATTAAGCCAGAACAACTTATTGGTATGCTTGATCATGCTATCAATTGTTCTTTTCATTATTTCCTTTGTTCCGATTGTCATGGGTTGAGAAATTGGATATAATTCTGTGTTCTTTAAAATTTTGCTCTCTCTACAGAATGGCTGATTGTTTTAATTTCTTCTAGCTTGTTATGGAAACTACAAAAAATAGGCAGCTGCAAGAAACTCTTCGCATGGAAGTGCTGACCATGCACCAGGAAATGCAACAGGCCAGTGAATCTATGAATTTCTACAACTTGAAAGTTTCACTGTTGGAAGATCAGGTGACAGTTAGAGGCCATAATAAAATAAAACAAGATTTATTTTTTCTATAAAAAAATGCCTGATTTGGTTGCTGATTTGAACATGCTTTGGTTCAGTTAAGAATCTGGTCTGAGCAGATTGGGAAACTCCTGGATGGTGAGGCAGAAGCTTCAGTTTCTTTGGAGAGTGCAAAAAAGAGACTGATGGATGCACATAAGGAATCTCAACATGTAGGGCAATCACTGGATGAAAGAGAATCTAAGTTGGAGACAAGTCGAATAGATGTTTCAGATTTGCAGATAGAAATGGAGAGTGAGAGGTAAGGCTCATGTAGTTCAATTTCTGCTTGTTATCATGCTTGCAAAGGATGAAACTTAATTTGTTTTCTCAAAACCTCTCAGGTTTGACCAGAAGAGAATAGATGAAGATATAGAGATCCTAACAAGGAAGGTCACCTATCTCCAAGCGCGTAGGGAGGGCTCTTCAGTCATTGAAAAACTCCAACAAGAAATTAAAGAATACAAGGGGATATTAAAATGCAGTGTGTGCCATGAAAGAGAGAAGCAAGTAAGTATTACTTTGGTTTGTTAGCTTCTGTTTCTTTTTTGCTGATAAAGTGAATAAAATCCACTGTGCTTCTGTTAGTATTATGTTTTTATACACTAGAAAAGATGATCATTCAATGTAAGGCCTAAAGTGCATACTAAACCATCACGTGTCACTACAGTTCTACCCTTTCAACTACTTTATACAAAATTATCGGTCATACTCTCTTTCGGATAGATGAGAAAGAGAGAGAGATATATATAATTTATGTTTGACTGTTTAAACTTACAAGTTGTAGATTCTAGCTTTTAACTTAAAATAAGTTGTGATATGTTTGTTTAAACTGGAAGTTATTCTAGCTAAAACAACTTTAAACAGGCAATATTTAAAGTTGGGGGTCAATGATGCTTTTCAGATTATAGCTGATATGCATAGCTTTATAAAAATTTCATCTTGTACACAAATATCCTTAACCTACCACATGAATAACAGTTGTACCCATTTATATACAAACACGATCAATTTTTACTTCCACACTTTGAAATAGTATTTTTCACAATCACACTACAAAAAAAACTGTTTTGTATTGTAGCTTTTTTTTTACATACATTCGTTGCTGCTTATTCACTTCTACGATAAGCATGTCCATTTTTTTATAATCTACAAGTTATAATGTATAATGTACAAGTAAATCAAAGTTGCAGCAAACATTGCCATAGTTCATGTATATGATCATTGCTCATCTCCTGTTCTTGTACTTTCCAGGTTGTCATTGCCAAATGTTACCATCTTTTCTGCCACACATGCATTCAGAAAACCCTTGTTAACCGCCAACGCCGGTGTCCGGTTTGTTCCACAATCTTCGGGCCTAATGACGTCAAACCCATCTACATTTGACATGAGAAAGCCCCAGCTTTGGCCTGCATATGATCCCTTGAGGACCCGCGACAACCAGAGATGGATCTCGGGATGCATTGATTTTTCCTTGTATTTTTTATGGGTATTTTTTGCCTCCCCTACCTCTGTTGACATATTTGAGAAGAATTCCTGTGGTGGGAGATTGTAAATTCCTCCCCATCTCCTCACCAGTCCAAGGTTTCTACCACTACATATTTGTAAAGAAGTCCCTTCTCATTCACTCACTCCAGGCAGTCTCCGCTCAAGCTAGCGATTGGAGATGAAAGACAGTCCACATTGATTTAGTTGCAGATCGAATCGAGGAGTGCCTAACAACCATCATCTGTATGCATCATTTTTATTTATTCTCAGCTTTCTCATGTTGTAAAAAAATAAATAAATGTATGTATAAGACCGACGTTGGGTTCCTGTGTGAATGAAATAAAATTTTTCAAGTTTGCTCCTGTGATTAAATGGATACATTCATACATTCAAATCATTCATTGTTTGCTTTTTTTTTTTTTGTGTATTTATAGTGAGAGTTCTTATAATGAATAATGCAAGGGACATTTCACACGTGTTTCGGAAGTAAGCGAACCCTAATGATGAAAATGTTTCAATGAAAAATATATATAATTTTATGATCAATCATATGGGTTCATTAGATTGATAATATGAAAAAATTGTTAAAAAGATATATATGTCAGTAGATGTACCTATCAAGTATCAATGAATTGTATAGATTTGTCTAGATGTACTTACGAAAAGTACAAATTTTTTTATTATATATTTCAGTGATTTTCCATCCGACGAGACTGAAAAACAGCACTCCATCCATTTTATACAACACATACCTGGATTAGATCAAGATCCATACCGGATTAGATCAAAATCCATCTTATTTTTTATCCATAATGTTGAATATCATATCCAACATCTCCCTCTCTCTCTCTCGCAGTCTCACTCAAACAAAGAAAACAAAAAAAAAAACAACAAAAAACAAAAAAAAACACCATCACATCAAGCACTCCCCATTCATTATTGATAAAAAGCAACCCAAACCCAAACTAGGCCACAACACCCCCACCACGTTCATCCCCAAAGACGCGCTTCCCACCACCAACACCAGCAGCAGCATTGGAGGGGGAGCACCCATCAACGAATGCCGAGAGCTGATAAGGCGGCGCATCATTTGCGAGCCACTGTCGCACGTAAAACAGGGACTGCGAGCAGGGGACGCGCGAACCCGTGGCGGTGACCTCGACGTCGTCGCAGTACCATCCGTGGTGGGATCCGGATCCATCGGAGGTCAGATTGAGGGAACACAAAGGGGTACTCAAACAGGGTCCCCTCCCGCTGAAGATGTCGAGGTTCCCCCTCTCGTAGTAGTCGTGCCCTTCCTTCATCAGCCCCCACGACTCCAGATCTGCCACGTGGACTTGCTTCCCCTTGGCGTCGCCGATGGAGAGGCTGATCTTGGAGTCGGTGCCGCCCTTGATGACGTAGCCGGTCTGGACGTAGATGGTGTACACGCACTCGTTGTCCTGTGAAAAAAAGAGGAGAAAATGAAAAGTGTTAGTGTTTGATTTGTCAAGAGTGGGTTTTTAATTGAATGAGTGAGGGTTGGTTGGAGTGGGTACTGAAGAGGAGGAGGAGGTGGCGATGGTGGTGGCGGAGAGAGAGAGAGTGAGGAGGAGGAGGAGGTGGATTGTGGAGAGAGCCATTTTTTTAGTGGAAATGGGAGTGGGGATTAGGGGGGGGAGGGGGGGGGGGGGATATATATTTGGAGTTGGTGGATTTGTTCACTATTTTTGTTTGGGATTGAGATCGTGTGTCATAATCACGGGAAATGTTTGTGAAAATATGTCATTTAAACATAGAAAAAGTAACTTTATTAAAATATCACTGTCAGTGATATTATTTACAAAACTATCAAGTGAACATGAATGTGCATTTTATTCTGGTTTTGGTTTTTTTTTAGTTTTAAATCTTCATGAATCATAGAATTTAATGGTCAATTTCTCACTTTTTTTTTTTAAATTTTAGTTGCCCTTTTATATTTTGAGCTAGTAAACGGCTCAAAATCTACATAGTTCAATAAAGTTTATATAATCTACTGAAAATATTTATGTAATTCTAAATAACCTATTGAGTTTAATTTCTATTAGTAAATGAGTAATATTATGCAAATAGGGGGGGGGGGTATATATCTGATTTCTTGACTATGTTTGGGATTGAGATCGTGTGTCATAATCACGGGAAATGTTTGTGAAAATGTCGTTTAAACATTGAAAAAATAACTTCATTAAAATGTTTCCAAGAAAATACAACATTTTACTTGATTTTTTTTTAACCATCTGTATCTTAGGCTGTGTTTAGATGTGAGGTTGAAACACTGAGATTCTTATAATTTTGTGTTTCAAACTTAACTTTTCAATAATATTGTTTTATTAGCTTTTCAATTACAAGATTTTTTTTTATGTAAAAAAAGAAAATGATAGTTTGAAAAGATAAATGTTGAAAATGTGTTTGAATCCATGTTTGAGAATTTTTAACTTTTCAAACGCAGAATCGACCTAAACGCAGATGCAAACATGGCCTTAGTATTGGAATTGAGTTCTCTTAGGTTCTTTCGGTATTTATTTAAATTTATACTCAAATTTCATTAGCAGTTTCTCAAATTATTTAAAAAAAATCCTATCTTCTTCCAATTATTCACTGATTTGGTTTAAAAAACAAGCCAGGGAAATTTTGGGTGAAATTTGGGTGACCCTTGATTCTGGTAAATTTTTTAGTCTCCGTTATTTGATATGGATTTGGGTGTAAGGGTTGAAAAATTTTGTAGGATTTTTACTCAAATTTGAAATTGATATGGGTTATGAATCTAGAATTGCATATGCTCTTACACAATCCTTTTTTCAGTCCCTATTCTAATTTCATATATTTTAATACCCTCACATACTCTTATTAATCATTAGAAAATTTTTCATTTTTTTTAATAAATGGATTAATGCAATTCATTGGAAGATGCATTTCATTTTTCGTGAAAATATATACATCAATGGATGGATTATATTTTTTATAAAAATATCAAAACAAGTGTGAACTGACCGTAGGTAACATTTTTCAATTAGTTTTATTTCAGTGAATTTTGCATTGACTCGATAAGTTATATACATCGTTAATTTTTTTAGATTTTCAGTAAATGAAACTATATTATTTATTTATTTTTATTGAAAGTATGTTCTTAATTAGATGAAATATATTATTTTATAAATAATAAAAAATAAAAATCCATGCAAACTACAAGAGGCAATATAAATAAGACTATGTCTAACATTTTAAAGATATTTTCTAAAGGAAAATATAGCCACTCGAGGTTATATTTTGAGAACCTTTGAGAGGCTTCTAACGTAAACTGAACTGAAATGAACTGGGGGAGTCATTTATCAAAGGCCAGTGGTGTGTAATTTCGATGCGGTTTCTTGTAGCTTTTTGTGCATGTAGTTTTGTGGATTAAATAGCTTCCTGTCCATTCTCTCCCTTTTATCTTGTTGTATGCTTTCTATTTGCTTATGTATATTCATTACATTGTATTTTATATATCTTTTCATATCTTGTCATTTCGATTTAATAATGAAATCCTAACAACAAGAGTCTACCTTTTCTAAATAAAAATAAAAATAAATCTCATAAGTGAAATTTTCTACCTATTTTGTTAGGCTTATCATTCTAGAAATTAAACAATTTTAATAACATCAAACATTTATCATTTTGATAAAACATTAAGATCATATAAAAAAGTGTTACATTTCGTAAACGGGAATGTTGAATTAAATATTTAAACTGACTTTAAATATCAATTTATTCAAACTTCAATATCAAAACACAAAAATACAAAAACATGCTATAATGCAATTTTGTGAAATGTAAATTTCTAGAAGGTTGGAGGAGGTTGAAGGAAGGCTAGGTCAGATTCATTTATCTTATTTATTGTAAAATCAAATGGATTCATGTACTAATCAGCTTATCTTCTAGAAATTAAACAATTTTAATAACTCAAACATTTATCATGTCTCGAAACGTGTTTGAATAAATTTTAAAAAATTCATTTATGATATCACTTTTGTGATGAACCTAAATTGAATTTAGGTCAGATTATTTATCTTATTTCTTGTAAAATCAAGGATTCATGTACAATCAATCACGTGAAAAATAAGATTCCTGATTTTGTACATTTTGTGTCTGAATTTTGAACAAGATTACACAGCTAACCTAACACAACCCAAAAAAGTACAAAAGGGGACAAGATGTGCACCCCTCTGACGAAATTTCCTTGGCTCGTTTCCCTTTCTATTTTTCTATTCATTTTACAAATCCATCTATTAACCCCATACATTGAGATATAATCCATCCATAACCCTATACAGTAAGATATATTATGCTATTTACAATGTATGAACTCCATCACAATATACAAGGCCACAATTTTTTTCCCCAATGATTTACTTCATATTTCTAGTATGTATTTCAATGATTTAGTGTTTATATTTAAAAAAAAGGTGATAATTGCATATCAGACTACACACAAGAAATCAATTTTTCTTTTTTTTATATAGATGGTGGATTTCATCAAAAGATAAAATAAAATCAACCTATATAATTTGCCCCAATTATCATCCAAATGATATAATTTCTTGGAAACCTCATGGAGATTACTACCTTTGGAGCACTCATCCGGGCATTTAAATTTTAAAATAAGGATAATGTTAAACCACTCCAACACTAAATAGCCCACTAGGAACAAACAAAATGTACATAGCAAAGACCTTTATTTTATTATTTTTTAAACATCAAGTTAATCACCTTTAATGCCACCTTTTTATTTTTTGGGTTAAACAAATAAACCATCTTCATATAGAAAGAATTCTAAAAAAAATTTAAAAAATTTGTACAATGGACAGTGAGAGCAATTGTGTGTTTTTTCTATATACAGGAAAAAAAATTGCAAGGGTTCCTCTAGACTGAATTTTGAACAGCCACTCTTCAACTTGTTTTCCTGTACCAAATAAATAAATGAAATTAAAGAGTGACATGCCTTGACGAGGAACAAAAGTGAAGCAATGTGAAGAAGAAAGCAATTGGTGTCTGATTAATGCATTCATGCATAGCACTTTAGCTCATATGTCAAACTCACCCCAGGTGGAAAATTGTCCAGCAACAGTTTTATTTACTACTTATAAACCGAAGGTAATGCATGTTGGTTAAGATGTAAAGATTGTATGCAAGAGCGCAAGGAAAATGTTAGGGATAGTTACTCCTGCAACATGTTTTGACTTTTCTTTTTTTAAGTAAATATTTGTCTAATGAAATATATATACACAAAAACGAAGCATATAGAATGCTTGCGTTTTTAAATTTCCCTTATCCAGTATATACTCACCTAACAGAGTACATGTTTTGTTAAAGATTTCACATCCGGTTAGGAACGCAGAAATGACTGAGTGTACCGGAGCCCAAGGTGCAAACATGTTTCGCTGAAATGGCTGAGAGAGAATGAGTCAGTTAGCCTATCCATTGTCCTAGATTGTCATCTAAACCACATGAAATCATCCATGTATTGACTGTTTAGAATTCAACAGAATTGACAGCATATGAACACAAAATTCTGACGGCGCTAGTGGGACTACAAGAGTCTCCATTCTGCTGTCTCTGAGCATAGATATGGATCCTAACACATTGCCCAGATTTCCAGATTCCAATACCTGGTAATTTTAGTGGGTGCCTTGAAGTATGCCCCAACAGGACATAGATATAGTTTCATATTAGGTTCTTGATTTGGATAAGTACTGTAACAGTGTTAGTAACAAGTGGTATACAGTATGGCTGCAACACTAGAACTCAGATATATATTTGTTTCTGCACCTCCCATCTTTGACTGGCATGTAAAAGCAACATATAGATGTCCCAGGACCCAGAGACGCACAGAAAAATTCCAAGGGCACGTAATATTAAAATTCTGAAATTAAAATTTACCTCCTCTTACAAACTGGAGCTGCCAAGTTCGAAGTCCATGGTGTAATCATATTCAATTGTTGGGATTACAGAGGCCACAAATTTCAGGAAGATAAAGAGGTATCTGCAAGTCAATAGTGAGTTAGACTCCACAGAAAGACAGATGTATGATTTATAATTAAATTGAAGTTTTCTTTTATATGAAAGTGAATTCATATTGAATGTCTAGGTGAAAGATATGCCAGGTCACACAAGAATAAAAATAGCGAACGACAGAAGGAAATACAAGGGTAAAATTTAAAAAATAGCAAATGCTCGAGGCCTTCAAACAGAACTCAAGCAACTCAAGCCAGAGCAGCCCCTTCTTTTGTCCCTTGCATTGGCCGTTTATAATTCATAATACCATTCTTTCATAATGAAGTCCTGACATCTTGCAACGTTACACGATCAATAAAAAGCTACAGAAAAATAAATAAATTGAGAAACAGTCCAATTTTTTCTAATTAAAAAATTGGACCATTTTTTACGCAATCAATAAAAAGCTACAGAGAAGATTAGCATGGCCGCTGCACAAGAATGACAAGCACAGTTCGAGAAATCGTCCAATTTTTTCCAATTCCCTTTTTTCCATTAAAAAAACAAAAAGCTACAGAAAGGACATATTGACAGGACTTTCTACGTAAGTACTACATGTATAGAAGATATAAAACTACTGGGCTCTCTCTGTCACTGAAACTATAAAAATGAGAAAACACAGTTCTACTTGAACTATCCACAGAAACAGCTTCTTATAAGCCGCAAAACATCCCCAAAGAGATGGAAAGTCATGGGGCAGCATTAGTAGTAAAATCCATGCCCATGATGCCTGGAAGAGTGGAAAAAATGCAAGACAAAGAACTCCTGAGTTATATGATAGACTGGACATAAATGGTTGAAGAAGATTACTTGTCTACTTCTGGTTCAGCTCCACTTGACAAGATAACCTCAATAATCTTTTTCATCACTCGTGCATGCTTGCATGGATGTATTGACGCATGCTTCCCTTGTAGATGAGGATGGTCTTCAATTGTTACCTGCATACGACAAAGATTGAATTCATGAAATGAGCTGCATAGATTGAGCGGAAATTGAAAAGCTAAACAAGAAAACATTAGAACGAGAAATATCTATACATTTTCAAACTTAATTCTTCCAAATTTTTTAGTGAGTTACTCATGAATTGGGTTGGAATAGGGTAATGGCACAGGGGTGTGAGTTTAAGCAGACGACAGAGAGCAGATGCTAAAAGAGATTACCGTTTGGTGCGCATGGTCCTGACTAACATCTTCAAGTGCAAGCTCTGGTTGTAAAGGCATCCTTGACTGTGATGGCATGGCCAAAAAAGTGGACAGAGAGAATAAAAAAGTGCACTATACATAGAACTAGGCTATCTAAATATTCATATAAATTAATGTTAAATTAATGTTCAATCAATTCATAAGGACAGTCCTCATTAAAGAAAAGAAGAAAAATAAATATGTCACAAAGATCAATACCTCAAGTTATCAGATAATTAACCCCCTCTTGGTCCCAATAGAAGTAAAATTTTTCAAATTAACCCTCTCAGACAAAAGAATGACATTACCACAAATGTCATATTTAAGCTCTTTTTCGATAAAGTGGGGTCCACCAATTAATATTAAACTGGTAAATATATCCCCATACCCTGCATCCCATACCCAGAGCAACAACACCTCACTCAAATGCAAAAGGCCAATGGAATACAGATCATAGTAATCAGAAGAGAGTTCTCCCATATCTAGCTATATTACTCTTCTTCCTCTTGCATTTGTCAATTTTGTTCAATATTTAATTCCAGTTGGTACTTCTAAACTGCTTTCCACAAAAAAAAAAAAAAAAAGAGGATCAGAGTAGCATTTTGTATCAACCAAAGTTGTACAAGGATGAATAGTACTCATAATCGTGCACATAAACACAGATAAATTGCCAAATTTCATTCAAATGCAAAATGACCACCAAAATAGTATTTAAATTTCTTTTCTTTTTTTAATGATAAAAAAAATCCTGCCACCAAATTTTATTAAATTCTGGTGTACAAATCTGAAAGAGGTGAAAAGAAAAGAAAAGAAAGTAGATGAGGAATCACCCAAAATAGTATCCAAGTTAATAAATATAAATGCTCCAATGACTCAAGATCAAAATTGATGATCCTGAAGGAAGGATTATGAAAACCCAATTGCAATGCAAATAGTGGCCAAATCATATTTTATTTAAAGCTCACTCAAGCATTAACATTCGTAAAGATTGCATATACAAGTTCAAACAAACCTCATCATATCCAGTAAGCCACACACGGGGAGTTTGGAAATATTTATCATAACTGCAAATGCACAAAAGTTTAGTCAGGATAATATTGGAATAAAATTATCTTATAGATATTTCATTCCACAATTTTTATTGTGTGATTTCAAATAAAGATATACTACATCCAGTTTAGAGAAAAACTTAAGAATATCGATGCAAGTAAACAACAGTTGACAGAAACATGCATCACTAGGGGGAGATAATAGTCATCCATTTAGAAATGACAGTACGAAAGACCTCAAAAAGAAGTAAATTTCCAATATGAAAATGTAAGTAACCAACGCTAAAAATGAGAATGAAATATGGGGCTCTGGATGTTATTTGATCATCATAAACTGAAAAATATAATGTCATTAATTGGAGCAAAGGTTTTATGTCTTTTAGATAAAGAAAGAAATGCACATTTGCTACATGATATGCAAGAGATCAATGTGATTCAACCGCCTGGTTTGGAATAGTGGGTTAGTGAGTGTTTTATCCCCTTGGACAGTGGTGCAGTATTTTTGAGGAGGTATGGGAGGAGCGAGGCCGTTACAATTTTTGCGTTCAGTAACGGGATTTTCACTATATTTCATGAACCAGATACATTTTTACTAGTTTGTTTAATGTTGGATGTTGCTCACAAGACATCCTATCACACAGCTTCTGACTGCAGACCAGCCATTTCTATGGGCGATTTATCAATTTCTGATCATCTCTAACATTGATTTTAACCAATGATACCTTTGCTCCATCTACTGGTTCAATGCCTCTTATGCTAACTAATATGGAGTAAATGAGATTACATATGTTGATCATAGTTCAAAACCATGTGCGGACCGCATGTGCGGACCGCATGTGCGGTGGGATCTGCACATGGCATATGCGGCCGCATGTACCGAACATGCGGTCGCACATAGGGTAAGATAACCGTTCGAATTGCGTTCAACGGAAGTTCGAACTCAGAGGTAGGTTTTACCGTTCGAAGTCCGTTCGAACTGAACTTCGAACGCCCTCTCACCGTTCGAAGTCCGTTCGAAAGGAATTCGAACGGTAAGAGACCGTTTAAATTCCGTTCGAACGGAATTCGAACGTGCGCCGCATATTGGGTATAATGTGTGCCCGGGGGCGCACATCAGCATGTGCGGCCGCACGTACACGTACCAGTACGTGCGGCCGCATTTCAAACTATGATGTTGATAGAATCACAAACCACTCATCAAGTCAACACAGACAATATGGGCTAAAAGTGAGAGACTACTTAACATGGCTGTTTTTTCAACTAGAAAACATTGTTGTTTTTCATCTTATTCGAAGATCACACACACACACTCACACACAAAAGTTTCACATATTGTTTCATGTTGTTCTTCCAGATAGATACTTTCTCACAGATGCTGTTTGCAAACCAGTCGTTTCTACCACCAATCAAGGATAAACACTTTCTCATGTATCTTGGTACCAAGGCTGCAACTTGAGCCTGGACTAATCCAAATCCGACATGTTGAACCCGACTGTTAGGCAAGTTGGCTGGTGGATAGTATAGTTCACACATAAATACACAAAAAAATGAAAATACACCAGTTTTAGTTTATTTAAATTCTTTCACATGGTTTTCAAAAGAAGTCATAACCACAATAAGCACTTACGTGATGCTGATGCCATATGTTCGCGTGTGAAGAAAATCATCATCATCTGGTTCATGCGCAACAAAATATGAAGATGGGAGGGTTGCCTGCAATAGAAACAACAACATCCTGGGTAAATGAAGTAATGAATTTACAGCATAATTTCATACATACTGAAGCTAACTGCAGATGACAAACGCTGTGGGCATGAGAGTGAGAGGAATATGGGATTTTTTATTGGGATTTCAAGCACATACTGAGTTTATTTCTTCAATTCCAGATTTCCAAAAAGACCAGAAACAGAAACAGAATAAGCTTCTTACTTGCTGTTCTTGTTCTTCAAGAAAGTTAACAGGATTACTATGGTTCCAAAGAAAGAGACAGAGATAGACAGATAGTGCAGCTCAGAAAGGCGACGCTCCAATAGAAAATGAAATCAAGCACAAAATACAATTTTAGATCCCAAAGTACAAGCCAATCACCCATATTTACATCATGCTTAGAAAAGATTGACTGCCACTTCACCTATGACCTCATATTTTAAAGTTTTCTTTAAAACTTCTATTACTTCTAAATAAGTGTGCAAGAGACATCTAAGGAAATAATATTCATACGGCTTATATATAACAAAGCTACATCATTGTCATGCGAGAAAATCCAAGTTTGCCAGAGGCTTCCTCACTCAGAAAATATGAGAAAAACAATTAATGCAATTGGCAATGATATAAAATATAATAAATCAACCAACTACACAAAATCTGAAATAGGAATCGTGACACACAACTCCAACGTAACAACATGACACTGAGCTCTGGTAAGATGGTCTCAACATAGACACATTGACAAGTCTATTCACTCACCGGATCATGGTCTTCAGTATCTTCATACTCCGACATATCAGGAATATCATCTTCTTGCTCACCACCAAAATACGAGGGAATGGCTTGAATAGTACGGCTCTTGCCTATCTCTAATGTCTCAATGGACGGCAAATCTTCCTCCTCTCTCTGCTTCGTTTCTAAACCAAAACATGCATAACCACCAAAGAATACAGATAGGTTAACACAGTAGCCGATTTTTTATATAAAATTTGGATTTTTTGTGATGAGGAACCCCCAACAGTAATTGGGAAAACCCCAGATGCATAAAATCACCCACAAACAATGTGCATCAAACTCAAGATTTATGGGGAGTAAAAGCTCTAGCCAAAGAGCCAATATGTGCATTATGTGGATTAATTGAATCCAATATGCTTAACAATAAACTTAAAATACAGCTCTCTCACAACAAAGACAATCAGCCAATACCTTTCGGGTTCCCATGCGTCGCTACCCAGTCGTCCTCATCGTCGAGAAGGTACTCCCCTCCCGCAGCTTCATATTCTTCTTCTACGGCACTGGCCCTCCGCAGGCAAGGCACTGAACACAAACGGCTAAAACTTTCAGTTCTATCAAATTCAAAACATGATATCATGAAGTCACTATTCTTCCCAAATTGTAACTCTCAATGACTTCTAGTTACCATTTCTCGTGATGAGGAACTGCTTATCCGCCGGAAGATAATCCACTCTTTTGCTTGGCTCCCCCGATTCCCTGAACACCCAATTTGATTCAATAGATTCACATAAAGAACAATTTGGTACCACAGAAACCCAAATTTTTCATCAAATTAGATGCCAATTATTCAAAACAGGCTGTGCAACGCAATCGGGATAACAAATAGGGGAATCTGTAGAGAGAGTACCAGGACCAGGTGGGGCACTTGGAGACGAGGTTGTCACCGGCGAGGACGAACTCGTCGACGCTGAGGACGCCCTTCTCCTTGAAAGCGGAGACTGTGCGGTGCTTCGTGATCTTCTCCACCGTCCCCTTGTACAATCCGTGGATCTTCTGCGTCAGCGCCATCTCTCCTTCTCTCTCTCTATGAAACCCTAGAAATCTTGATCGGGGAGAAACCAAAGAAGGCTTGAAAAAAAATCTAACCCTTGCAGGAGTTGGAAACGGCTGTGCGGGAGACTTGGAAGCACGCTTGTGTAATTACAACCCTCCGATCCGTATGACTTTCTTAGGACTTCGAATCTAGACCGTTGGACATATGAAGGCCTCATCTGCATGGGCCTCCTCCATTTCACTTGTCCCGCGAGTCCATGTAATTAAATTATTTTAAGATTTATAATTATTCTATTATATAAAATGATTTTGTATTGGATTATGTTTTGAATTATTCTAATTAAAAAACATATTAATAAAATTTTAGTTGTTTGAATAAAATATGAATAAAGTGTGGATAAGGATTTATAAAAGGTAAAAGAAATGACGGATAATTGATTTATAAGAGGTGATGATAGTTGATTTCGTACTATCTAACTATTGTTTTCAATGTTTGTTAGGTATGCCTTCTGTTATTGTTTAAATATTTCTTTTTTTTCGCTTGAAACTCATATTCATAATTAAATGTGTGTTAACATTTACAGGATCAACTATTTTATTAGGCAACTTAAATAATTGTCTAAGACTCCCAGATGCACAAATGCCCCTAAATTTTATTTATTTATAAATAAATCAAGATATTGACCAATGATAACTTAACACATTGTAAAAAAAATTATTTTTTAAAAAAATTAATATTCATTTTAATATGATTAAAAAATAACAAATAAAAATTAACAACATTTTATGATACCTTAAAAATAGCCAAAAAAATTTAAAATGACCAATAGGATTTAAAAGCTTTTTTAAATAAAAAAAAGGGATATAATACGGCAAAACCTAAAAAAATGCATCTTTCCACACTATCTTCTTTTCTTCTTTTCAATCTTTCTTTTTTATTTCAAAAAAAATATTATTCTCACTCTATTTCTAAAAATATATCTGAACTTCTTGTTTGTCGTGGACATGAAAAAAATTATATAGTATGGACAACAAAGAACAAGACCAACTTTTACTTGAATCAAATGAAAAATTGAATATAAAAACTTAATTAGTAATTTTACATCCCAATAAAAATAGAAGAATGATAGAATGATATTTAAGTAAAAAATTAATAGTTTAAAATTAAATAAATATTATTTAATTTCCTTAGGTCTAATAACATATTGAGCCGACCGACCCTGAACATTTATACATTGTATTTTTGTTATTTATCATTTGAAAGTCAATTACATGTAGCGGATTCATATATTCATTATTTTTAAAGTCAGTTACATTACAAACTAATGTATTATTAAACATGACAAAACTTATGAAGAAAGTCAGTTATTTTTTAAAATGTACTTGAATTTTATACACATTATATTTTAAAAATTAATTTGTGCCACAATGCAGTTGATGTTATTCATTAAAATATTAAAATTCAGTTACATTTTTATGGGCGAGGTTATTTTTTTCCTTTAAAATTAAAAACTAGGCACTCCTTAAAATTTTAGAGTATATACTCTAAAATTATAAAAAAAAAATATGTATTTAGTATTTTAAATATGCATTTAACTAAATAAATACACTTGTTAAAAAAATCAAAATGCATTCATTCATACTACAAAAGTGATAGAACACCGGGGTTGGGAGAGGCGCAATGGACCAATCTAATCATGGGCCGGGCATGAGTTACGTATAGTATGAGCTCAAGACTAGTTAGGATGTCATATTTTAGTCACACATCGGTTAATGCTTTTAGGAGCTCAGATTCGTTCGGTTATAAATAAGAGGGCATAGTAGTGTTAGAAAATTCAAACAGCCATGTGGTGAGCACAGAGCGAACTATTCTTTCGCCTTTTACTAAAGAATACCGTGTGCCCGCCACCTTACAACGGCATACGCTTATTTTTGGAGGGTCTTCTTTCTCAAGGGGAGCCCTTGCCATTTCTAATTTATAAATTTTGCTGTATTTTTGTATTGAGGCCCTGCTTGTAGCTATGATATGATTTGCAGAAGGCATCTTTGTGATTAAGGCACATGATAATTACTGACATTAATAGTTTTTATGCTTAAAATTATAATTATATATAAATTTCTGCCGTAAGCTATGTTTTATTTTTACTCTTTGTTTCATGTCTTTTGGTTAAAATTTATTTCTTAGGTTCATTTGGAAACACAAACTTGATTTATGAAAAATGGATTTTTTTCATTTTTTAAAAATCAATCTTTTTGCATCAAAACTTGAAAGTAATTTTTTAATCAAGCCAACATTTTAGAATGCGTTTGACAACACTTTTTAACTTTCTGTTTAATTAAAAGGATAATCACTTTAATTAAGCGATACCAAACGGGGCCTTAAACTATGTGATAAAATTAAACAAACATATAATAATTAATTTACACTATTGGTTGTAGGTTACAACATATTAACAAACTATGGATTATCATTCAAATTTAATTTTCATACACTGTCATACAACAGTTTATACTGCACTATCATAGTGTAGTAGTGTAGGGAGCTGATTTAAAATTATAAATGAGATTGTAAAATAGATTGAGTGTAGTATGGCTCATTTCTTTTTGTGGGTTTTGTGGGAGGTTATGGATTTGTTGCAGCTAGCATTATCTGGTAAAGCTGTTGTGTGATTGAGATAATGTAAATGACATTTGCTCTTTGGACATTGATACCCTCATCATTCTTGCAGTTCTAATCGATTGAGCATATATTTTCTTTAACAAAAAAGGTACGATGACATTTAATTCAATTGAATATATACTTTATTTTATATATATATATATATATATATATATATACACATACAAAAATATAAATGAATATATAAACATATATATATATATATATACATCATATTATTTATAAATCGACGATCGCGCATAATATCCCTATATATATATATATATATATACATACATATATTATTAAACGATTTAAAAACAAATTCAAAACATGTTGAGACTGCATATGACGAAAATAACAACTCTTTCTCATATTTTCCTTTTTATTTTTATCATCCAAAAAAATCACCATTTTTACCTGTTTGTTTTGATATCATTGCTCAACCATGTGATTATAAGGCTACTGGGATGGGGATTGGATTAGATCCAACACTTATTGGACAATTCAATTGTCCAACGCATTTTGGACCGCTTGATCTAAATACACTAAAATTGGCACATCAAAACAATTATATTTGAGATATTATGTAATTAAATATTTTAACCCAAATTTAGCATTTAATTAGATTTCAATTTTTCTCATTTTAGAAACTTTTCTATTCCTTCACCATTCTCCTTCTCCTCCTCCCAAGCCATTTTTCCTCCTCCAAGACTTTTCTCCTCCTCCATTAACCCTTCTCAATGACTCAGACTGATTGCCACACATCTTCTCTCCTCCTGCTCAACCTTCCTACTGATGACCTAATTTGTGTATCGTTGTAATTGAAGATGTTATGTCTTGGTAGTTTTTATGAAAGTGATTGTTCATATATTTGTGACTTGTATTCTACATGTGAACTTTTATTTTTAATAATAAGCTTGCATCATCACTGTTTTTTTTTACTATCAATTTGTTGTGTATATCCGAGTCCTTTTTTTCATACATACATGCTATCACTTTCCCTAAGCAACAACCCAGGAATTTAATTGCACGCATGAAGGATAATATCATCACTAATCGGCTATTGGTATGAGTCATCAAGAGGGGTTAATGGCATGGGAGGAGGAGGAGGAGGAGGAGGAAGGAGGGAATAGTGAAATTTCTAAAATGGGAAAAAATTGTAATTTAGTTAAGGGTTAAATGCATACAACCCCCTGAAAGTTAGCGTTAATCCATATTCCCCCCCTCATTTTATCAAAAATCCATATAACACCTTATATTTTGCTGTGGTTAAACATTTTATCCCCTGAGTTATTTTGTCAAAAAAAAATAACGAATATGCCTGGAATATTCCATAGGACAGTTAATTCATATATGCATATAACCCCATGATTTTATAGAAAAATTCAAAAGAACCCAAACAAAAAACTGAAATGCCCTTCTCACTAAAAACACCTTTTTTTTCTTCTTCCCCACAGTCCAACTTCCAACCATTGCAATGCCTGTTGATTTAAACCCCCTTCCATTCTTTCTTCTTCCATTGAAAAAAACATCATCAATTTGCTTCGTTCACCATTGTATGCATATGCATGCTTTCTCTTCTTCTTTTTTCAACTTTATCTTATGTTTATCAAATGTTTGATAAAATGTTTGTGAGACACCATAAGAGAACAAATCCAATTCAAATACTTTTTTGTTCTTCCAAGGAGATGGCAGACATTTCCAAGACCTTTTCAAGTTACACAAATCAAAATTTCAAATCATTTTAATTCAAGCAATCTCTTTGACAGAAACAACTCCATCTCTCAACCCCTTCCCCTCTCTTCCGATCCGCTGCAGCCACCGCCACCATTAACAATGTCCACCCCAAACAACTTAACTAATTAACAATCCATGTCCACCACCGGGATAGAACAAACCAGCGAACCCACCACTTGCCCAACCCCCCTAGCACTCGCGACCTCCGTCATTGTCATTCAGACCACCTCTGCCTCCGGTAGTGGAGGGGAGGAGCTCGGCGCGCTGGCCGTGCTTTTGTTGGTGGGGCTTTGAGAGCTCGCGAACTGCTAACAGACGACGGGTTGCTCGGGCTTCTGTCAGTGTAGATGGTGTGCAGGTGTCGATGATCTGCAGGGAGAGGTAGGTAAGGGAGGAGTTGGTGTGGTGTGTAGAGAAGGATGTGATATATATGGATTTTTGTGTTGGTTTAATTATTGAAACACGTATGATATGTGAAGAGGGGTAAAACAGTCTGTTTATGACATTGGGTTAGATTAACCACTAGCTCGTTTAAACAATGTAACGGCAGGGAGGGATTTAAATTAACCACGTAAAAACAAGGGGTTATATGGATATTTAAAAGAATGAAGGGTTGATGTGGATATATGTAATCTTTCAGGGGGTTATGTGCATTTCTCCCTTTAATTAAATGCTAAATTTGGTTTAAAATATTTAATTATAAAATATCTTAAATATAATTGCTTTTGATGTGTCAATTTTAATATATGTAGATCAAACGGTCTAAAATATGTTTGACAATTGAATTGTTTAACAAGTGTTGGACCTAACCCGGTTTCATTGGGATGACCCATGGGACATGAATTTGTGACGGACCAAATTTATGACTAGGACTGGTCGTAGACCTGTCAATGGGTCGCGGATCGATCCGGACCCGACCTGATAAAAGCTGTAAAATACCTAACTCGGAGGACTCGAGACCTAATATGGACCCGACCATTCAGATGGGGCGGCTCTAGGGCTGCAACTTGGGTTGGGTTGAACCCGAACCCGATGGGTTGAACCCGATTTTACATGGGTTGGGTTGTAAAAATCAGGTTCGGGTTGAGTCAACAAATCGGGTTGGATTCGGTTGGCATTACTCACAATCCGACCCAACCCGAACCCGGAACATTGTGACCGTTCAATCTCAAGCTATCTAATCTAGACCGTCCAAAAATTAAAAAACCTTGCCCACACATAACCCTAGCCGTCAGTCCCTCTCTCCCTCCCCTCTCTCTCCCTCGGACCTCCTCCTCCACGGCTACGACGAAACGACTCCTCCCCCTGCGACGTCGTCTCTTTTTCCCCTCCCGATCAGATATGTGATGGATCGGACGATGAGGCCTCCGTCGATCGGCGGCCGTCCCTTCCTTCCCCGGCGATGATGCTCCGCGATCTGCTAGATCCGGATGGTGGCGATTTGTTCCAGATCCGCCTCGTGAAGAAGGTGGAGGAGGTTGTCGATGCATTCTTTGTCTATGGAATCACGAGTTCATCGACGTGATCGCCAGATAGGTTGGGGCGACGGTGATACGAGGAGGTACGTTGTGGATCTGGACTTCACGGGGGAGTTCGAGATCGCGAGGCCGACGATGGAGTACGGGAGGATGATGGAAGCGATGCCGAGGGGGGTGGTGGTGGTGGAGGTGGAGGGGCTGCGGAGGGCGGGGAGGGCCGTGGCGAAGGCCGCAAGGAGGTCGATGAAGGTTGGTCGGGTTAGGGTTGAATAGTTTGTATTTCGGGTTGGGTTCGGGTTGACCCCAACCCGAACCCAACCCGCCTGAGTTGCAGCCCTAGGTGGGTCCGGGTCTACTTGACCCAATCCTAAATGAACCTGAATCCAAACCCCCTAATTTTTTGCTACCATGACCCAAGTCCAACCCCTCTACCCACAAAAAATGCCAAAGCCCAAACCCAAACCCAAAGCCTTATAAAGTTTTAAACCCACAAAACCCCCCAACCTTCAGTACTCTCAAGTTAACCCACGAAACCTTAAGGCTTGATTTGGCATTAAGATAAGGGGTTGAGATAAGCAAATAATTTAGTTAAATCACATGTTCTCCATATGGTATAAGAAAAAAAAAAAAAAAGCAAAAACGATTATCCTTATTTTGAGAGAAAAAATAAGGATATTTTATTCTAAATAAGAGGTGGAAAGAAACTTTATCCCTATTTTTTAACCGCATTTTGTAAAACATGGATAACTTTTATGACTGTCATTCCAAATAAAAATAAAAATAAAAAACTTCATGAAATCAAAATCAACAATATTAATGTCTCATTAATAGAAATAGTAGAATTGATATTTTTAAATTTTTTTTGAAGTTATCCCATATTTTAGATTAAGTGATCCAAATGTAAAATTAAGGATAAGAACACAAGGGATAACAAAATATATTATCAAATGTAAATCTGAATAAAAATAATGGTCTTTTTATCCCCATAAATTAGACTAACTTATCCTAAATATATATCCGTGTACAAAACCAGGCCTAACATGTTTGACATTTTTCATTCATCCCAGATTGAACTTCCAAGCCACCACAAAATCCTAACATCCCGTTCTACCCTCATTCTCCCCGGACGCCCCATCCCATCTCCCCGTCACTGACCCCATCCCATTCCCATCTCTCCTCTCTCTCTCTTTCTCTCTATCTCTCCCGATGTCTGACGTTTGACGCAGGCCCGGCCCTGGGTGTAGGCCCAATAGGCAGCTCTGCCTAGGCCACACCCAGGGAAGGACCCTAGAAAGTGCTACTTCTATGGTTTTGTTTTATGGGCCTCCCCTGGCCTACTACAAAGTATAGTTATTTTAACTCATTTAAAGCTCCGTCCAATGGTAAGAAAGCAATCGATCCAACAATCCCAACCATCCAAAAAAGAAAAAAAATCCAAGGCCCAAATGGAAAGAATAAATACAATCAATCACAACCATCCAATGGTCATAAAAAATTATACATACATAAAATTTTAAAATCTCATTTGAAATGTCAATATCACCCTCTCTAGCCCAACTTTTTTTCATCCTCTCCATTGGGGTTTCTCATAATCTCTCTCTCTCTCTCTCTCTCTCTCTCTCTCTCAAATTTCAACAATTCCAAAGTCAAAAGAAGCAAAATTTAAATATTTTACAATAAATTGATCTCCATTATAAGGTATTTAGCCCCTTTTTAAATCTTAGTTTTGTTTAATTTATTTAATTGGATATATGTATTTTTATAATTATATTCACATATTCTTATTAAATTATATATGAAATTATAAAGTTAGCATAAAAATCTCATTTTTTAGGATGATAAATTGAAATTTTCTAATTAGAAGAAAAAAAATCATTCGTTCATGTTCATTTAAAAAAGAGGGGATGAACAAAATAAATATTATCCTTGAGGTGTAATCTATTTTTTATTTTTATTTTTTGTAAAACTTCAAATAAAAACTGACAATTTATTGGGTCAAATTTAAACAGGATGTTTTTTTTATGAGACTGATGGGGCCCTATTTTTAAAAATCGCCTAGGGCCTCAACCAAATTTTTAAATTTCAGGGCCGGCACTTTGACGTGGCTGTCGTAGGCCCGCAAAGCCACAACCAGATGCTCCCCTCTCTAGTAAATAATCTCTTTAATTCTCCCTTATTGTGATACGTTTTAAATTGAGTTATCTCTGAATGTGAGATATGCTTTGATTTCTTGTAATGTTGAGATTGAAAATTTCAATTCAACATATATGCTTTTTTTTCTTCTTCTGCTTACCTGGGTCCAACCCAGGTCCGGTGGACCCAAGCCACGTGTCCACCTTGACTCAACTTGAACCTAATCCGTCGAGATGCCTAGTTGATCTTGACCCTGAGGCCTAGACGGTTAGGAAGCTTAGGTTTTAGTTCACATGAAAAAAATGTGTGTAGGCACTCATTAATGTTTTTGTGTGAATAAGCATGAAAAACTATTTTAATAGTTCACATAGTATACCTTTGTTTAAACATGTTTAACTCTAGAATGACAAAGGACTTCAAGTTGGCTTAATTTGCACATGTATATGATTTCAGATGTTTTGGTTCACATGGAATGTTGCGCACCAGACCATCAAATGTTACGACAAAATTGAGGTTCTGACAAAATTGAGGAGTATTAACTATAAAACGATGATCACAACATCAAAGCTAATAAGTGAGATGATTCAATGTGTTTGGTTAATTGACCATCAAATGAACTTCTCATTTAATGCATGCAAGCGAGGGATTTTTAAAAGAATGGAAAATATATCGATGTATTGTTGTAGGACCCACATGTAAACTACTAATCTCATTACATATACGTTTCAATATATGAATCATGTAGTTCTTTTTCATTCTAAAAGGGTATATGTGATTCATTAAAAAAAAAGGGGAAAAACATAAATAAATTCATATAAGTTGTTTGACATCCATATATCCTTTTGATTTTTTCTAAAGTTCATATGACTTTCTAAAAGCACTTATATAAATTTAAATAGACTCATGAGTTAAACTTTCGTTGACATATGAAGAATATTTTGCGTTTGATTAATCCTGATTGAAAACACAGTATACCAAAAACCTCATATAATTTGTTAAAAAATGAAAAAACATTCTATAAATGATAATTTTACCCATCCGGATTGATTATAAAATCCTATTCGAATGAGAAAAATCATCATCATATTTTTAACACATTGTAGGGGCTTTTTGGTATACTAGGACTTCAGAAAGAGTAATGGAGTTGAGTCATGATACCCAGACCCCATAATATAAACCTCACTCACAATGACAAAATACAAATTTACCATTCATTAAAAACCTGTCGCATTAACCCAAATCCCCCGTTTTTATCTGATCAGTTACTAATATTCTACGATTACACTAAAATTTATGTATTTCAAATTTTGAATTTTGAAATTCTTACCTAGGAAATGAATTTTCTATTTCAGTTACACCCCAATCTTACCTAAATTACACCGAAACTTACCTAAATTGTTTTTTTGTCAAAATTATTCAAACAACTACTCTTTTTAAAAAAAATTACATTCGTACTATATACATTTTTTTAAGAATGCTATTAACTAAACATTATAGCATTTGACAAATATTTTTCAATTTAAATAAATAAACTATCTATGAAAATGCAAATACATTTCCTAAATGTTTACATTTTTTACAATTATTTGTTATATTTACATAAAACTGTTACATTTACATAACTGTTTTACATTCTATATAATGTTTAAACAATTTTAAAACAGATCATCTCTTCAATAGTCAATTACATTTTATGAAAAATATCAAACACTTTTTTTGTTGGAAGTTACATTTAACAAATATTATATGAATTGTTTGATTCATTTTCATAAAAATTGTTACATTTACATAAATGTAACATTACAAATACATTTACCAAAATGTTTTGCATTCCATGCAATTTACATGTAGTTGACTGTTACATTTATGAATGCAACAAATATAAATCAATATATGCATGCGGTTGATTGTTACATTTACGAATATAACAAAAATAACACAGATTTAAAAATGACAATTTACACTGTCAACAATGTAGTAGTAACATCAAACAAACTACCTATATATAAAATGTAACAGTAACGAATGTTACATTTAGATATTGAAACAAAAACAAATCAAACTGTGGAAAATGACATTCAATACATGGAAAAAATTCGTGTTCAAACATTTAAAATTAAGACAAAACACAATTCAATTGCGAATCAAATAATGTCAAACCTGATCTGAGAGACATTGAGGTGAGATTCAAATAAAAAAAATGATTTCTTGCCTTCCAAAACCTCAAAAATAAAATTTCTGATATGCTCCCACGTGTTCTTCATAAACAAAATCAGTTCTGAAATTCAAACATCGATTAGTATTGCTACTACATGATCCTCAGAATTTTCAGAATCAAATGATACTCCATGATCATAGGGATTCATGTTGAGGTAATTATCAAATCAATTAATAGTGAAGAAATACAGGATTTTCATAATTAAATGATACTCCATGATCATAGAGATTCATGTTGAGGTAATTATCAAATAAATGACATAATAGACAATGTCATATTGCCACATCATGGGACCTGGTTTGGGGCATGTGAAGGGTCTGGAATTATTATTGCATGAAGTTATATGGATTTCGGGCAATTTACAGGGGTTAACACATTGTAGGGGCTTTTTGGTATACTAAGATCAGTGCTGCTACCTGGGCCCAGAAATTAAGCCCTATTTGTAAGTCTCAATAGGTGACACTCTCCTATTGGTTTCCTATTTGACTTTTTCTAACTACCAAAATGACAATGACAAAACTACCTTTCTTATAATTTTAAAAATCAGTTCTAACTAACTAATATCACCATTAAATCTTGTAACTGAATCTCACAAAGAGTGACACAATTAAATCCTCTCCACAACGTAACATATTTTTTAAAAAAATTTGAATTAAAAAGAACATCAATCATATGTTATCAATTAAGATACAATAATGTATCAGAAAATTCAAATGAACAAATATGGTTTACATGCTACTGAGAACTGCACAAAAAATTCATAAAAAGTCTTCAAAATGTCAACAATAAGCAAATAAATATTAATCAGCTATATATTAATCAAATCCCTAAAAATAAAAATAACAACCTTCAAAAAATGAGCTGGAATTCAAATTTAGATACAGGTGTATCTGGAATTTGAAATAACAAATACTTTGAAAAAATGGGTTGGAATTCAAATTCAAATACACTTGTATCTGAATTTGAATTAACAAATACACATTCCATACAAGAGAATGTACACTGTATTTGAAAATCTTGAATCTAAATGAGTTGAATAATGCTGATACAAAACTAAAAAATATGATGAATGACACAATATGCATAATTATACACAAACACACAATCATAAACTATTGTACAAATCATACTTGGTACACAACAGTGCATGTAAATCAAGATACATGTCATGTATCTGAATTTAAAATGAAATTCAGATTCAACACATGTATATGATGATTCAAATGAATGACGAAAAATCAAAATAATGTATTCAGATCGAAAAATGACAATCCTGAATAAATCGCCATTGTTTGCACCACAAACTGGTTACAAAAATAAATAAATGAATGAGCATAATCAAATCAGACAAAAAGAAAAAGTTGAAATCTTCTCTTCTCCGCCGATTAGATCTGATTAAAAAAAATTGATGTTTCTCTTCCCAAAGACTAAAAAAATAATAATAATAATTTAGGGATAGGTCCTTCCGAGGAACTAAAAAGGAATATATCCTATAAGTCTGGGGACTAAAACCAAAATACCAAGAAGTGAAGGATCGATCACTAAATCATATGGTTTATGATGATTTAAAAATAAAAAAACCCTTTTAATAAATGAATACATGGATAAATTGTATTTTGTACTGAATGTAACATTTTTCATAAAACAACGGAAAATATATAAAAACCATTGATTGATATTTTTGATATAAATAAAAGATGAAAGTCTCACCAACATTGATTTGAGAGGTAGGTAGGACATGGTTTTCTCCTTTATAGTTTATACATGTCTCTACATACATGTAGAAGCATTTTGTAACCCAAAAAGGGTCTGTCTGTATGCTGCAAATTTTTCCCAATGTTTTATGCAGCCTCATATCTTCAAGGAATTTATAATATAATTACTCGACAATGTGGAGTTGTGATGTTCATTTAAGTTCATGAAAAGTCAGTAAGTCATAAGTGTATATGAGACACGTTATGTGTCACTGTCATGCTTTTCTTCTTTATTAATTTGTTCTTAATATGGGGGACCCCATATAAATTGTGTGGAATTTTGTTGTGGGAGTAGGACAAAAAATCTTGTATTAACATCTTTTCCTTGTCTTGATGGTTAACATCATTTCATTAGAATATTATCACTTTTTCTTTGCTTCCCTGAATTGTTGTGTTTATGCTTTTATTGCATTAGTTAAGTTAGAATGTTATTTTTGTGATATAACTGATACCAATTAGCATCCCCAACATATATTTTTTTTACATATATTTAAAAAATAATTAAATTATCCTTATTAATTTATTATATTATCACATATGATTTGCGAATACACAAATATCTGAATGAAATACTTCTTGAATATCTGTTTTTTTTACTATTTGAAAGATTCTATTTGAAGTGTTTGTTTCTTTTATTCAGCCAAACAATTTCGTGGGTTCTAAGTTTTTGTGTGGGGCCTTAATTATTATTTTTTGTTGTAAATTATTATTATTATTGTTTGGTGTTCGGTATAATGTCATCTGATTCAACAAATTGATCACAAGCACAATATCTGATGTGTTGCATCCTACAATTGGTTCAGTGAAAACCATTTCAGTGATAGGGGGAATAACATTATGTACAACTTTGTTAAAACTTATAGCTAGAGATTATAGTTTTAGTTTAAAATAAACAATTGTAGCATGTTTGTTTAACTTATTAGAATGTATTTAAGTTAAAAACAACTTAAGAGAGTTAGAATTTCTAAGCTGGTTAAATGGTGTTTTTCAAATTATAACTTCCGTATTGTTTTTTAAAAAAAATTATTTTGGACATTAATGTCCTTAATTTTTTTTTACTAATGATCATGCTATTATAAAAAAATTCTTTTAGACACTAATGGCTAAATAAATTATAGTTGTAGAGTGTAATATTTGAAAATTATTGTAGTGAATTTTTACTTTTATGTTATATTAATTTTCCTCTTAAATATTCATAAAACTAATTTATAAGTAAAATTACCTTATTTTATCAAACAAAAATTACATTTAATTTCTACATTTGAAAGTGTTATTTTTGTCAATTAAATAGTAAAAACATGTTTTACAGCTTATTTTAACAAATATCCACCGTTGTTTATTCTCTTCTTTTGAAAAGCTTCAACAAACATGTTTACTGCTTATTAGATAAATTAAAATCTAAATCTATAAATTATAATCCATAATTTATAAATTAAAGCACTTTAGGAAAATTGATCTCGTACCTCGGATCGATGTTTTTGTGTTCTTTCGTTCATGCTTCTATACGTCCATTCTAACATATTTATTTGTTCTTGAAGGGGTATCAAAAAAACATCTTAAAAAAGGATTAGCATATGTGTACCCAATGGACTCCCTTTGCCAAAGTAATTGACATACAAAAAAATAAGAACACATCTTCTTCCTAGAGAAATTTTTTCATTAATTCAGAATGGTTGACAATACAATATAATGGTGGTGACATTCCTTTTGTATATATGTAGCAATTAGCAAAAATAGATTCTTACTTAATTTAAAATCCTAACATTCTCACCATCCAAATTATGACTTTGGATGAAGAAAATTGTCAAAAACGACAAATATCTATAAATAGTATGTTTTTTTTAAAAAAAAACTTACATTTGAAGTTCGAATTAAAGGATGGTCCCAGGTTAAAAATTAGTCTAGTTGATATAATAAGTCTTGTGTACGACCCAGTTTGCAGTCCAGAGACGGTCCCCTATGCACTTCACTAATAGAGTATATACTTTCATAATATAGTAAATACTTCACTAATAGAGTATATACTTTCATAATATAGTAAATACTCCACTAGTACAATGTTGATTCAATAGCTCCTGCAAATTTCATATCCCGTAGTACTTCAAAAATTGACCTTAAATGAAATACTTATACGTCCCAATTTAAGGTCTCATTTGGATCTAAGATCTAAACACAAGCTTTCCCAAAAGCCACCCCCAAACCCGGTGTCTGAGAAACATTATTCTCACATCTTGTATTTTTTGTGAAGAGAAACGAATGAAATGTGTCACAGATACCCAACACCACTCTATGTTTGTATCCTCGGTGGAGAATTTTCAATTTTTACACCACCAATGCCACTCCACCGTGGATTTAAACAAGTCTTAAATTCTTAAAATTCTGTTTGATGAAATATCACACAACGATCGATTGATTTTTCGTAACAACACAAATAATGAAAAAATCATGGACCAGCGCACATGAACACAGCCTTTGATTAAGATGGATGTCACGACAGCCGGAATCAATATTTGTCCAAACAAGTGGTCCAAACAAGTATTGCAATTCAACTATTCAGGTACTAATCAATGAACCATACTTCAATTCTTCTTCTTAGTTTCCTTTTTTGTTCAATTGTTCTTAGCTTCAGTACTGCCTCAATTTGTACAAGTATGACTGTTCAGAGCATCCATTATTCAGGCCTCGTATTGTTTTCACTCTCCAAAGTTACTTCCTTTTATTTGTGTTCGAGTCTTGACGTTGACTTACCCACCTGTTTGTTGGCGATTATTCGAAAGAATTTTTTGTAGGACCGAGGCAAACAGGCGGAGGTAGCCTTCCCAGCTCAACCATAAAGTGAACCACGGGGATCCCTCCGATTCAAAAAAAATAAAGTTACTTCCTTTTAATAGTGGGTCCATGGGAATAACCAACTTCATTGATTTTAGAATGTTAGTGACAGTTTGTGCACGTTTTGATTTTTTAACGATAAAATTCTCATCTAAAGAGGTATAAACATGCATGCATGATAAAAAATAGAAAAAGTTACGAACAAAATAAATCACCCTTTAAACGAGGATATAAGAACTATACGCAGGACTATATATCCCACAGAGTGCCTAAGAATCCTCTTGATTTTGTGGTTGAACAGTAACAGTACAAAATCTCATAAGTTTTATTTTTATTGTTAATGTAAGACACTGTTGTAAGTTTTGTCCTCTCTTGTAGTCCTTCTCCTCTCACACCTTATGGTAGGTATAATGGACCTTTCTCCCCTACCTTATTAATACTTGTCCAAGGGAAAAAAGGACTTATTTAGCTGCTATTTTTCAATAAAAGAAGAGCAAAACTAGAACTTGGATCTGTGTACCTAAAGCATAGACTTATATCAGCAAGAAGCCAAAAACCTGTCACCAGAGATGAATGAGGAAATCATCAAGTTTTTTATTGCACATTCATTTGTCTTAATTGGTTTACTTGGACAATATATTGACTTGTTGGTTTAAATTGAACCTCTACGTCCATGGTAATTGGTTTTACTTTAGGCAAATTAACTACCTGTTGATTCAATTCAAACATCCATACATGTTACTTGATTCATCAAAACAGAGAAGAACGAAAACGCAAACATGTAATCATTAAGAAATTTAGAACAAAAATTGCTTACATCCTAGAATTATTCACTTTTTTTTATTACAAATTGTGTGTGATGAGGTTATAAATCTGACGCACACTCCCTCTCACAAAATCTATTGTATATATTGACAATTATATTATCACAATGCTGTCATCATTTGCTACAGTTCTTCATTGATCAATATCCAGAAATCAGAATGCATTGAAGAGGGGCATCTCACATAAAGGGCAAGGACATTGTGGCTGTGGACCACAGAGACTTTAGAACACACATCGAGTGGGGCTGCTGATGCTGCTCAAGCACCAACTGAGAACAGGGGGTCATAAATTGTCCATGGATCCATCCATTCATTTTTTTGTCTTTTTTTTTTGTTTTTTGGCATGAAAGTAAGCTTGTTCAATTATGATTTAATTGACACTCTGATAGAAACATATCTGAAACTGTAGTTCAAAGAAAAGTGTCTTTGGTGGGTGCCTTTGTTGGATTCCTATAAGTAAGCAAGCAAGGAAAAGAAAATGAGCTTCTTTTAGTACTCTTAAAAACTGCAGCACAGGAAATGGTTTAATTTGTTCTTGGTCTCATCTGGGGAGCAATTTATTGTTTTGGAACCTTGATGAAGATTCTTGTAAATCATAGTTACAAAGTTGGAGTAAGGCAACATTTTATTGGGATAAGTGTGGTAAAAGTATATATGATTGAACTATTTAGTATTTTCTAGATATATTCTGATTAGTTAGAAATACACGCAAAAATATATATATTGGGTTGAAGACAGCAATGGTAACTAAGGGAATTTTTTTTTTTTACGAAGAATGTAGTAAACTATACAAAATGGATACATTAATCCTGAAAGTATTAAATGCACAAACTATGGATAAAACCATGGTGAAGATGATTATTTGTTCCAAACATTCTTTGGGGGATTTAATACTTTCAACAACAACAAAAAATTTCTTTGGGGGAAGAGGTTGAATGGTTGATAGAACATGAACATACATGGGTGACAGACAGGGAGGGTTCTCCATGAACAATTAACCGACAAGCGCGACAAAACTAGATGAATAAATAATTCAGAAATGATAGGAAGGGGGGGATCCAATGCAAATGATGCCTTTTATGGATGCCTTAATTTTGAAAATTTAGTATTGTTTCTTAAAACAAACTTAGTCGATGGAAGATCAAAGTACGCTAATAGAACAAAATCACAACCAGATTTTATGATTTGAAGAAGAGCCAAAGCATCTCTTTGTGTTCTAGACAATAGTGAAGTTTTTAAGAGATTTGAATTATATTCACTTCAAATCTTGACTTAACAATAAATTAATTCTAAGAAGGTCGTTAGCAGATGTACTCTTTCTTTATTGAGAGATTATGGATTCGAGTCTTACTCATGCCATTGCTTTAATGCATATTTGTGCATTCCAATCATTCAATAGTGAAGTTCACAAGAGAATCCAACTTTTATAAACAATTGCTTTCACCAACAAAACTCACTCATAAACATTCAATACAGTTGAACCTCATCAATCAAATACTATACATACATCACAAAGTCCTGCTGTTTTTTTCCTCTCTTACTAGTATCCGATTCTATACTATGTGATGGATAATTTAATTCAACTCTTTTTATGGTAACATGTATAACATGTATAATTTGTCCAATTAGAATTTAAGGACTAACAAATGTAACATCGGTGATTTGGTTGTAAGACCTTTTCATGTAAATGTGTGATAATGTAAAAGAGAAGCGATTGTTTGTACCCATGAATGAAAAAATCATAATTCTATTGTTTAGGATAGACTGTGATGATAAAAATGATATTCTAGTAATAAAGATATCCTCCACATCTTTAATTTGTTATCAAATGACAATATCATTTTAAATTTATACTATGATTAAAAATTAACATATCATTATCAAAAGGGGTCTAAAATTCTAAAAATTCATATCATCTGAATTACATTTTTTTTCTTTAATAACCAAAATACAAAATCACCCACAAACTAATATAGCTTTATGTAACATGTCCCTCCTGTCCCAAAAAGCAACAGAAAAGAAATAAAGTGGAGGAACCATCTATACATCAAAAGCACACAAGTATATATTTGATTTGGCTTAAAAAAGAACACATCAAGAGTTTCTTTACAAATATTTGCATTCCACTGCTGCTTTCCTCAAAAAATAAAATCTCTATCAGACTTGATTCTTTGCTTGTGCTGACTCTCCTGTTTCCACTTTCATCTTTTCCACTTTTGATACACCTGAATATCAACATTCTGTTGTACTAGTTCTTTTCATGGAGGTGTAACCTTGAAGACCAGTACCGTTACCAGTTTGATGGGCAAGTGATTTTTTTTAAAAAAAATCTTTTTTTTCTTAGTTAAATTAGGAGTAAGATTCAAACACATGGTCTTTCAGTGAAGAGGAGTTACTTCAATTGGGAGAACAACTTGGTCGGTTTGGTTAACTCTTTTTTTTTTTGTTTGAAAAAAAGTAGATCTAGCTATCGACACTTTCATTCATTACTAAAAGTAGGCTACAAGTCTGAATTGAAGATGAGAGGATACAGAGAAAAAAAAACAAGAAGAAAAAAAAGACAATCATGGCACAGAAACAAAATACACGGGGGGTTTGGATGATTAGTAGGCGTGATATCTATCAATTACTCCAAAAACCTCCCCCCCCCCCCCCCCCACACGCAACTCTATGTACAAAGTGATGTTCAAACAGCCTCTATCAAGAAAAATAAGAGAAAACTCGTATTAAATCAGAGAAAACTGAATTTATAAATTAGAGCTGATTTATTCCATTTGAATATGAATTCAAACACCGTATGTCACAAATAAAAAAAATAGAACTAATAAAATTAGTCTAGCTATTATAAATTAAAATGTTAAAGACTGCATTTTTATACAAATCCTAATACATGATACAAATTATACAATGGGAAAAAATAATTTAGGTAGATTTAATTTAATTTATTTTTATTTAAAAAATGAGAAATCAAACTCAGACCAAATTAGACTATTTTATTAATTTCTCCATCTACAGTCAAATCAAACCAAATAAGTATCAATCTAAACCCCTAAAAAATCAGTTTAACTGAACCTCTAGTAACTTGTCAAGAAGTGGTTCAATAAATTCTTGTAACATTGGCACGACGAAGATGCTTGATTCACTGCTTGTAGACATGAATTGGCAAGTGGGACCAAGGGGTCTGATGTTCCAACATCATGGGGTAGATGAGAAGCTCAAGACAATATATGAAGCTGATGCCAATGCAGAAAAAAATTCATGAAAGGAACATTTTATGTACCATGCACACCCTTTAAACTGCACATGATGGGGGTGTTTTCACCCTCCCCCCCAAAAAAAAAACAACCCCACATCAACAAGTGCCTATATTTAAACAACCCATTTCATGTAAGCCACCTGTCATGGAAATCTATAGTTGCAACCTCAATCAAACTTGAGACCACATTTTGCCTACTCAGTTTATGTGCACATCCATTAATGTAATCATTCACAGGCTACACTATCAGTCTATCATCCACATGATTGTTGTTCCTGAATATGAAGGAAGAACAGGATACTGAGGAGGATTGTACAATTTTGTCTGATTATTCTAGTACATATTTTGGGTGATGATCCTGTAATTTTGTGTTATGTGTGGAGGAAAATATAGTAACACATCTATGTCATAACTCCCCCACAAATGAAGTATTGAAAACCAAGATTTATGTAAGTTTTTGTAAAGTCACTTTTTATAGTAATACAAATTTTGATTAACAATAAAAAAAAATTATGTAAGTAACAAACCATGTAAATTTCACTTTTTTCTCTCTCTATTTCGATTCTGAACACAATTTATCCATTGTAGTATCATAAAACTGGCATTATATGACCATCAAATTTTTTGATCAGGGATGTAATATACATGTGCCTAAAATGATTGATGAGTCATAGGATTATACAGGGGTAATGACCCACTCACCACTTAGTGGAATTTTTTGCTGGCTTGATGAAGGAATGATTTTTTGTTTTTGTTTTTGTTAGCCATTCATTCATTCACTTTAGCTAAAGAGGAGAAGAAAAGATACTAAGCTAGCTCTATAAAGGGAAAATTGTTTCCTATATAAGATGCCATTGTCGATGCCTATGTTCCATCAATAATCAATTATTGTTTAATGTCCCTTTAACAAAAACAAACTTGATGTAAGCAAATATAAACCTAGATCCTTCTCTATCATGAAAGATCATCTTTGGATTTTTTTTTATACAAGATCATGCCCACTATAATATCCCTCCAAAGTTGTTGTCAATCATTCACCATCAACAACACTTGTAGCGTATGTAACGTATCTAATTTCTAAATACGAAAAAAGCATAATTACTCAATTATTCACAAACTTTTGACAAATTGATAGAGATATCTTATATTCATCTGACAGTCTTTTCAAATTACATATATATCAGATATATTGGTAGCTCAGAGTCATAAGAGAGGGTTTAAGAAAAAGAGTTACATGATGGAAACATGTTGGTATCATTATAAATTAGTAGTAGTGGTTGAGGTTGTTAGTGATCTTTGAATAATTCCAATGTCAGTGTATGCTATCAAACAGAATTATAAATCATATAAAATGAAGAAAACTCAACATGAGTAGAATTATCTCCCTCTCGTTCATTCTCTATATATATATAAATAAATAAATAATTGCCAAGATGACTTAAATTTGACCGTTGGATCCAAGTGGGGAATAAATTAAAACATGTAATTATTTCATAAAACCTTCACCACATAATCAAACCCAATGTAGTAAAAAAAAACATTTTTCAAAATATATTTTATATATCAAATTCTACAAAATCCAAAAAAAAAAATTAAAATTTCTGTTTCACTATCAGTAATCCCACAGGAATGTCTCCCCCACCAAGAACCCAATCTCATCCTCCGCCGCGGGAGGCGGAGCGACCCACACCGACGGGCGGCAGAAGAACCCGTCGGCGATGTCGATCAGCAGGTCCGGCAAGTCGAACAGCTCCTCCTCCTCGTTATCCGCCGCCCCCACCGCCCCCGCCACCGCCGCGTTCATCGGCTGGTCGGGTTGGGAGGAGTCGTCGGCGAAAGTGGCAGCGGCGGCTTTGGCAGCGGCGGCCTGTATGTCTTTGGGGGAGGCGGTGGTGGGTCTTGGGAGGCGGCGCGCGAGTTCGGGGAAATTGAGGTGCGCCGACTCGCCCTTGATGGTCATGGCGGCGACGTCGTGGGCGCGCGCCGCCATTTCCGCCGTCGGGAACGTGCCGAGCCAGATCCGCGACTTCTTGCGTGGCTCGCGAATCTCAGACACCCATTTCCCCCACGTGCGCATGCGCACTCCCCTGTATGTTGGGTGCTGGTTCGGCGGCTCTTCGGCGGCGGAGGGGACTTGCGAGGCGGTCTTTCGGCGGCGCTTGCTTGAAGAAGGAGGAGGAGAAGAAGGGTTGGGGTCACAATGTGGGGAGGAGAATGGGTCTTTCATTGTTGAGGGGGGAGGAGGAGAGGAGGGGGTTTTCTTTTTCTTTTTTTCTTTTTAATTGTTTGGGTGTTGTGTGTTGTTGAGAATACTTGAATGAAATGATTTTTGAAGTGAGTGCATGAAATTATTTTTAAGGGGGTTGGAGCTTATATGGATGTGTCAATAAGTCTAGGGGCGGAGGACAATGGGCCCTTAACATAAAAGAGGTGCAGTTGTGTTATATTGTTTTATTCTATTATTAAAATGATATTCTACTCTTGTTTTTAGTCTCTCATGCATGTCTCTCGATATTTTGATATTTTAAAGCATATAAAAAGTAAAATTTATATTTAAATAAACTAGTGCATATTTTTTTTTTTCAAGGAAAATGAAAAATTTGAATCGGAGATACACTGCACTAAAGGACAATATATACTCATTGGTAGAGTGTATAGTTGATTGAGAGATCATTTTTGGAATTCAGTTGATGATTTTTTTTTATCCTGAAGGATCGATTTTAAGGGGAGAGAGGTTTGAAACTGTAAAACAAAAAAAAATTGATTATCCAAGTTAATTTTGAATCAATCATAAGAGGATGTGTCATTTTTTGCGGCTTTTGATTGATCCACATCCATTTCGGTCACTAGAGTGGATAAGTTTTTTATCATTATACACATTCCAACATGCAACCTTTATTTGTTTTGATTTAATTTAAAAATGTATATTTGTGTATCATCATAAAAGAAAATGTTACATTAAGTCCCATATCCAGTCCTGCAATACGGCGCATGTTTTCATTTTTTTTTTAAATTATATAAATCATCTAATAAGGTAATTATAAATGATGAAGTATAAACCAATTAATTGAATGATATCATTTATAGAAAATGTGAAGAATTTTCATATATGTAAATGCCTTTTTATAGTGAGTGGAGGGGACTAGATTTTTTTAAATATTTCGGGTTAGGACTCGGGGTTGAGGCGTTGGGGGTAGCGGTAGAAATCTTTTCTACGGTTTGTCCCTTAACGTTTGTACTCACATCAGATCGCCCTCTGTTGTATTTTCTTTTCTTTCTTTTTATTAATTTTCTTTCATCTAAATTCGGATATTGTCTATTTTAAAAAAAATTAAATGGATATGTTCACATTTCATATTTCACTAAAAAAACATCATTTTTTTATAAAATAAAATGAATTATATATTCTAATAAATTGTATGTATACTCATATTTAAAAAAATCCACATATGAAACAATGTACTTATTAGACAAAATGTGACTGCACGTAACAATGCCATCGAATCAAATGACACACAACATAGTTCATTTCAATTTGGTTTTGACATCACCTTTTACCATTTGTACCTCTCTTTGGACTGGAATTGCATCCACTGAAAAACACACACACGCATACAACAAACATTTTAAGCTTAATATATATGAGACATGTACGTAATGTTATAATTTTGGGGGAATTGTCTAGATGCCCCTTGATCCTCCTTGATTAGGGGTTTAATTTTTTTTATCCCTGGACTTTTTTATTTTTTATTTACTCTGAAATCTAGTCCTTTTTTTTTTGCCCCTGACCAGTTACATAAATATTATATTTCTGTAATTGATTATTAAATATATGTAATTGGTTATTATATTTCTGTAATTTATATGTGATACCCGAACTATCCCTTACAGACAGTTACATAAATACAGAAATATAATGTGATACATACAGAAATTATACAAATAATTACATATATTTAATAGTTGTCTACAAAAAATATTAAAATACACAAATATGTTTAAACACAAAATGGTCATATATACATTTTCAATGTCATTACAATATCATCTGTAAGTGCATTCAATGTACGCAAAATATTTATAGATACAATCTTAAAGTTTCATTAAATAGATACATCAATTGTTTAAATTATGATGTTTTCTTCATATCTTAATGATCAGTTGTAGTCTCTCTCTTAATCCTCTTCATTTCTTTTTGGATGAAATGAAACCCACTGAAATATCATTGAACTAGAAATTCAATGTATTTCATAATAAAAAAGCAGATTTTCCAAGCAACATAAAAAATACAACTAACAGTCAAACACCTAAATAAATTTATGAACAATTGTAATATTTTAATAGAATTACTTCTTGATCCATGTACTAAACAATTATGGAAACTAACATTTATATAATAACTATAACAAAAACTACAAATATAATACCCAACGACATAATCTACCATTTACAGATAATTACAAATTACAGAAATGTAATAACCAATTACATATATTTAACAATCAATTACAGAAATGTAATATTAATATATGGATGAGAATCATGGCACTGGTCAAGAAAAAAAAAGACCAGATTTCAGGAGTAAATAAAAAATAAAAAAAATCCAGGGACAAAAAAAAAATTAAACTCCTAATCAAGGGGCATCTGGACGATTCCCTATATAATTTTTATGTGCTCAACATATACCATCTCAACCCCACCCCCAACGAACTTATATATATATATGGGAGCCGATTAGGTGCGGTTTACGGTCGGTGCGGTGCGCGATCACGGGCCGTCGATCACGGGTCCATCGCATCGGACGGTCGGATGCGATTCACGTCGACCGTTGGATGCGATGGACCCGCGATCGGACGATCCACGTCGCAAACCGCACCGACCGCAAACCGCACCTAATCGTCGGCATATATATATATATATATATATATATATATATAATTATTATTATTATTATGTTTCAAAGTGTGTGTCCGTGTCCTTTAAGCCTCCGAAAGTCTCCATCGAAGCAGGCTTACATTGTTTTTCATGTGATGGGCGTTTATGAAACCTTCAATGAAGGACTCGTGGTTTATATATATTGTTCTATGCAATGTTTCACACAGTCTCTTTTTTAATCTTATCTCACATATGTTTAACGAAATATATACATCATTAAACAAAACATATGATTTTCATTTTTTATATAAGTGACTCAGTACAATTCATTAGAATAACATGAAAAATGATACGCTCAACTATATTTTTATTCCAATTCCGATCTTTGCAGGATCTTTGGGAGATGGCACACATGATGAAGAAGAGGGGAACCATGAACTGAGAGGAGGTGGTGGGACTTTCTATCATCCCGAATATGTTTGTGGGCGATATATATGGCTCTCGCACAACAATGTGGTATTTAAAAGGGCGACATTCTATTTCAAAAATGTATGGGAAATGACTATATATTCAGTGCATCAAGGTCCGAGACGTTATTCTGGGCGGGGTCAAATCGATCTGGATAGGAGAGAGAGCATCTTGAATTTCTGAGTATCAGAGATGGCTTCGGCAATAAGGGTAGAATCATTTTCTATCCATTCTGCGGAGTGATGCTTGTTTCTTCTTCTTATCTTTTTTCTTCTTCTTTGTATTCTCTATTTTCCTAATTTTGGTCATGTTCTATTTTAACACTTTTATTGGAATACAAATGACTACATTCTTATTATAAAAAAATGCTTAAATAATAAATAAAAAATTTTATATAAAAAAACGATGTGAATACTCATACGAATTGAATGCATATTTTTTTATGTTTTTTTGTAATGGAATATATATAATGATTTAGCTAAGTATACAATGTGTAAGGTGTGATTTTATATACTACCGTAGATGACATGAAGACTGCAGATTGGACTATAAATTATAAAATGAAATGATCACATCAACGCCCCACGCGACATTGAAAAAATTATGAAATTTGATCTCCACATCATTGTATGATACTTGTCTATAATATACAGATGAGACATGATCAGCTGTTGTTATGTTTAATTATAGAGAACAATCCCTGGGATCTCTATTGGTAAGGAAAGGAAGGCACTCGGTGAGAGGATCTTTTGATATCATTTTTTTTATGTAGGAGTCCACATCACTAAAAAAGGCAAGAAATCCAAACCTATAACTTTGGATCCGTTGGGGGAGACTTGATAAATATATACATGGGGTAACATTGGAAAGAAAGTGAGAAATAATGGAGATTAATTTTATTGTTTGAAGTCTCATTTTGCTAACGAGATATATATTTTGTTATAAATATATATAATTTATTAAAATATATATTTTATTTTTCATAACAATCATACTGTACTTTAAAAACAAAGCAGTGAGGCTAGCTATGACATTAATTATTAAAATAATACAAAGCCTAATCCCATTTTCAAAGGCTGCTCCCACATGAAAAATCTTTCTTTAGTGTTTTCCACTCAAAACAACCAGTCTGATTTTCTTTTTGAACTTTATTTCAAGTTGGATTCAAAAACTAATACACCACCTAATCTAAAATGTCTTCTAGCTATCATGAGGTTATGGAAAGGCTGTATCCACATGTGGCAACCCTCTTCCATTGATTAATCGTCCACTGAACCTAATTTTTATTTTGTATTTTATTTATTTATCTATTTATTTTAGGCTAAGAATGGCACACTGAACTACTAGTAGGCCTGAAAAGAAACTATAAATAATTCCCTACACAAATGAACCTTCCTCACATATATATATTAGAGGGAGATCTCATGGACTTCCTAAATAAGCTATAGTTTGACCAAGAATTAGGGAACATATGTTAGTTATATATGTACAATTAAATTTACCAAGATGTGGTTCATTAGATTCGTCCTTTGCATAAGTCTCGAGTTTGAATCTTCTAGGTTGTATACAAAATATGATATAATTTTTGAAAAAAAAATAATATAAGATAATAAAATTTATTCAATGCGATAAATTTATTAAATTACCTTTATTAATTGAAAAGAATGTCTTTTATGTCCCTTAAACTAACAGATAAAATATTCCAAACCTATATGACAAGCTCATCTTCTAATGAAAACCAACTATACATTCAGCTTTTGATAGCTACGTTTTTTCTAATTGAATCTTATCCTATCAACAAAAGTAACTCATATGAACCAATGAGAAGGAGCTACCTTGCCAATCTTCCAAGAGTTAGGTTTAATTGTATCCATTCATTATGTTTTCCAAATTCATATAGAACTGTAATCATAAAGAGATCTAAAAGTTTTAGGTCAAGCAAAACATAAAGACCTGTGTGGAACCATTCATTTTAACCATATTTAAAATGCTTACCGGCCATTTTAATTATATAAAGTTGTTTGAATGCAACCCAATTTTGCAATTGAATTGGCAATTCTCAAACATGATATACATGTGGGTTACCTTAATTCATGAGGTCTGTCCATCAAGAGCTAGCCTTAAATAAACGTGCCTCACTGCTGAGTTTAATATAAAAAAATGAAAAAAAATATCAAGGCATGCAGATTTGGACCATGCAGTCTTATGGAGGAGAAGGTGACAAGGGGGCTCCTATTATTTTATATTTACATAAAAAGATAGTGTTGGAATTATGTCTCGATCTGGTGTATCACATCGGATGGCCATGATGAAACCATATTAGGTTGGACGCCTAATGAGTAGAATATTATTTAAGATTTGATCTTAATTAATATTTAAAGTGAATATCCTAAAATAGGAAACAATATTTGTTTGTTAATTAGGAGAGTGAATATCTCCTAATTAATGGGAATAATATTTGTTTGTTAATTAAAAAAGTGAATATCTCTTAATTAATGGGAATAATATTTGTTTGTTAATTGAGTGATTACTTGGGAAGGAAATTATTTATCTCTATAAATATCTTCTAGGGTTTCATGGCAAGACAAGGCAATGTATACAATGTAGAAATCCTAAGGGAAGGTTGAGAGGGTTCTAAGAGAGGGTAACTCTATGAGAGAGGTTTGTGAGTCTCTTAATGTATCTCAACTATCAAAGTGGATTATCTGTTTTTGCCTTGTGGATGTAGGCCTAGGCCGAACCACGTATATTTTGTATTCTTCGTGTGATGTAATGTTTCATTCTTGTGTTCAATCTCGTGTTTATTGTTGGCTTCCGCGATGACTTTCCCAACAGTGGTATCAGAGCTTTAGGTTTTGATCTAGGAGGATGAGAATTGAAGAACGAGGATCAATGACGACACGGGTCGATGAATTCATACCATCGACAAATGTATTGTTGGAAATTCCAACAACGGTGTGTCGTACATGGTTTCACGCGAAGAAGGAGAAAAAAATCATGCAAGGTTGCATGGAGCTCTCGGTGATGGAAGTGGCACATCTATTCAGGTGTGCGATGATGAGACCAATTTGTTGCGGGTCCAAGATCCACTGAGAAGCAGACGTGCAGAGACGCTCGGGATGTAAAGTTTGCAGTGACACGCGGAGACATGTGGGTGAATCATGTGAAGCGTGGGTGCGGAGTTCGTACAGAAGAAGATGGAATAGTGCAACACAATTTAAGGCGTTCTAAACCGGGTATGGGAGGAGCAGCCCCATGTGGTTCGGTTAAAAGAGCGAGTCCAGTCATCTCGCGAGCGCGGTGTGGCATGTTCAAGGTGGAGGTAAGATCCAGATCTTACCTCCACGAGGAGCGTGGTGCATGTGAAATCAAGTCATGACATTGACTTGAGGATGCGCGATTACTGAGTCTGACTCAGGGGTTGATCCATGATAAGGCGAGCGCAGGCTTATGGATCCAACAAGATTGGGCGGTGCAGATGTCCGGAGGAAGAAATTCCTAAAATCCATTCAAGGTGGAGTTCTGCGGAGTGGGTCTAGTGCACAAAGAGACTCGTGATAGCGACTTGAAGACTGGTGAAGCTCAAGGAAGTCGAAGACCACTTGATTGCAGGTGGAGGTGCATGGTTGCTCGCGTGATCGTGCTTCAAGGACGACATGGAGTAAGGTGGAGACATTAACGAAAATCTTCTAAGGGGTTCGAGGAAGTCCGAGCATACCAGATACGAGCTAAGGTGGAGATTTATTGGGATTATGTCTCGATCCGGTGTATCACATCGGATGGTCATGATGAAACCATATTAGGTTGGGCGCCTAATGAGTAGAATATTATTTAAGATTTGATCTTAATTAATATTTAAAGTGAATATCATAGAATAGGAAACAATATTTGTTTGTTAATTAAAGAGTGAATATCTCCTAATTAATGGGAACAATATTTGTTTGTTAATTAGAAAAGTGAATATCTCTTAATTAATGGGAACAATATTTGTTTGTTAATTGGGAGACTACTTGGGGAGGAAGTTATTTATCTCTATAAATATCTTCTAGAGTTTCATGGCAAGACAAGGCAATGTATACAATGTAGAGATCCCAGGAAAAGGTTGAGAGGGTTCTAAGAGAGGATAACTCTATAAGAGAGTTTGTGAGTCTCTTAATATATCTCAACTATCAAAGTAGATTATCTGTTTTTGCCCTGTGGATGTAGGCCTAGGCCGAACCACGTATATTTTGTGTTCTTCGTGTGATATGATGTTTTGTTCTTGTGTTCGATCTCGTGTTTATTGTTCATAGGCTTAGGCTCCGTTTGGAAACACAAATTGAAAAGTAGATTTTAGAATAACGCTGCTTTTTAAAATGATTTTAGACCTTGACTTTTTTGGGATGCTTTTTTTTAATTCAAGAATTAATAGTTGGAAGGAGTTTAATATTTGGTAGAAAAAGTTGTTTTTCAATTCAAAAAATCGATTCCGACAAAAAATCGTTGTTTTTGAGATTTTAAAAATCTGGATTTCGAGAAAGAAATTAAAAGGAATCCAGCTTTTGATTTCGTTGAAAGCTGCCCCGTTTGATTGCGCATTTGGAGATTTTCAGCTTTTCAAAAAGCGAAATCATCCCAAACGCACAACTAAACGGAGCCTTAGGCATTCACTAGTGCTGCTTGTCTACCCTTTGGTATACCCCCCCCCCCCCTTTTGTTGATAATGACTCGCCCTTCCTGCTATGAAAACTCAATAGAGTATGTACTCAATTAGGCAAGTATATATATTAGATTAGAAAAAATATCAAAAGATGATACACAAGCAATTCATTTTTATTGTATATATATATATATTTTTTATAAAAGTGCTTGTTTTATTGTTCAAACATGTACCTTTAAAAAACACTCAAAATGTATTGGAATTATGAAAGTGGCTACAAATTAAATTACTCAAAAGAGTCCAATATGTAGCCAATTTCATAATTAAATTGATTTTAAACCATTAATAAATGGACAATTCATTTTAATAATTTTGAAAGTAATTGGCTATCTTTTTATTACCCATTCATGAGTTATCCTTTCATTATCCATTCACATCAACTTTCATTATTTAATCAAGTATGTATCTTTACCCCAAAAAAAAAATAATATATATATTTGAATGAACTAAATGCATATATTCCCTACTCAAGGATATACTAACCTTTATATCTTTCATATACTTGATGGACCGCCGCATGAATGATCAAGTGTTAGTGTATCAATGCCCTTATTATATGGAAATATATATATATATATATATATAGAGTCGTGATATTATACGGTCGTGCGGTCACGATTCACGGGCCGTCGATCACGGGTCCATCGCATCGGACGGTCGGGTGCGATTCACGTCGACCGTTGGATGCGATGGACCCGCGATCGGACGACGCACGTCGAATCCGCACGACCGCGCCGACCGCATATTATCGGAAATCTATATATATATATATATATATATATATATATTCTAAAAAAATCAAAATAATTTAATCGAATATGCACTACATCATAGGAGTATATACATATTGCAATACGATAGTATACATTTTACTAATGGAGTGTAAACTTGACAGAGGGACCACTTATAGGTTGCAGGCAAGACTGAAAGTGAGATTTGGGTGTATCAACACTGGCATTTATTTTGCTGGAGCAGTAAAGAAAGATCTACAATGTATAACACACGCCATACCACATTATTTATTTGTCCCCAAATATTTACATAAACATAGCAACCAGAACCACCACCTACACTTTCAGAGATTTAATGGGGGAGGAACTGCAGTTCATGATGCATACATTACATATACATAACTTTCCAGCCCTGCCTGGATCACTTATTGATCATTTAATATCATATTTAAGAATGGAAATTATTGAAATAAGGCTTTTTAATATAAAAAGGAATGCAATATTAATATAGTTGTAGAACTAGCTTTAATGCTTTATAACCGTTTCAGATACACATGTGAGGCATCAATCCTCCTTCATATCTGTATGAATCAAAATTCTCTGTATAGAAGGGTTTCACTTCAAATTAAAAGGTGTTTCATTTCGAATCAAATAAGTTTGAGAAATGTTTCACTTCAAATAGAAAGAATATGAGAATTGATTCTGGAAGTGTTTTAGATTTTGGTGTGTTTTTTTTTGGCAAATGAAAGGGGAAGGATAGATGATTAATTTCATACACAAGGATTATCAGATTGCTAATTTTAAGTTGCGCACCGCCCACTCAAACGAAAATGTATGTACTAACCTAAACTTTTTAAAAAGGGAAAAATTGATACAACCCCCCCCCCCCCTCAAATCTTACTGAAATCCATATAACCTCCTAAAACACATAGTAAATCTAAATAATCCCCTGAATAAAATTTTCATTAATAGATGATGAATACTTTGTAAATATTTTATTTGATTAACCTTAATTAAAAACATATTATACTAAAAAAAACTACTGCAATGTGTTCAAAGTGCGAAAAATCCTATGAAATTGGTGATTTTACCCTTTCTGAATGTATTATAAAACTCTATCCAAATAGATAAAATTGTCATTTATATAATTTTTTCACATTTTTAACATATTGTAGAGGTTTTTTTGTGTATAGTGTTTTATATCAGGGTTAACCAAACATAATATTCACAAACGTAAATTTTATTTAGGGGGTTATTTGGATTTACTAGGCGTTTTGAGGGGGTTATATGAATTTTAAGAAAAGTCAGGGGTTATATGGATTTCAGTCAGTTTAAAGGGGGTTATATGGATTTTTCCCTTTTAAAAATGATATTGTTATGCCGATTGCTGGAAAGACAGATTGAATAATATTGTTATGCCAGAAAATAGGGTGGTTAGGTGAATACCAATGCTAGTTCATTAAGCTATATTTACTTATTCCTTACATAATACAGACAAACGAAATTTTGGACTAGTTCACTTATTTTCCACCCATTCTGTTACCCAAACGATGGCTAAGTGTAGACATATATAAAATATATATATTTTTTCAAAAGTTTAAAAATAAAACCATGGGTTCCAATCTAACATGGGGTCATGGTGGGTGGAAAGGGGGGGATAGGGGCGCCTAAAAAAATTGAAAAAAAAAGGGAGGAGCCAAGATGGGGTTGAGAAGGGAAGGTTTGGCAAAACAAACAAAAGATGAAAAACATTTTCTATTATTAGTACGGATGGGATTGGAACAGACAGGAATGGATGGTTCACCTGAAAAGGATGGAGATTTCAAAACATCTCCCCCACAAGTCCATATTCCATAACAAAGCCTCCCAATCATATCATGTGCAGCCCCCCCCCCCCCCCTCCCTTTCGGTTTGACTCTGCATTCCACCACTGCAACACCACCATCACCTCCACCACCACTTTGTACCTGTGATGAATGGAATACGTTAGACAGAACACTGTTTAAAGCATTTCTAATCATATTCCACTTTTTTAAAACAGATCTCATGCTGGTCCTCCAATCTGTTAGTATCTTTAAAATGATTCGGGCCTGTTTGGATGTGTGGTGCGAAACGCTGTGTTTAGGATATGCGGCGATGGAGATGGTATCAAGTTTGTGTGCACATTAGAATGCATTCCATTTGAGATTTTTTTTTCCCTGTTTGGATGGACCGTTGCGTTTCGGACTTCCTTATACTAGATTACATTTTTGCACCATCGTTTGTATAACACAGTTCCACAAAGGCAAATTCTGTAAGGGTATAATTATAAAACTCCCAAAAAGATCAGTGAATAAGTCTAATTAATGTCCATTCCTGTATTCATGGATCGTTGCGTTGGGAAAAACATTTTTTTGGGCCAACGAACAACACGGCCTTTTTGTGTGGGAGTGGGTTACTGATGTTGGCAACGCGTAATGATGTTTGGATAGGCCACGTCGCAATCGCGTCTTTAAACGCTTGTCCAAACTAGGTCAAAAATATTTTGAGGATTTTTGGGTGATCTTTCAAATTTAAAGGATTTAATTTTTCTTGTAAACTTTTTTTTTTAGAAATTAAATTTATTTTTATTACAAAAATCTAATTCTTACAAAATTAGTATTCTTAGAAATATATCATCGAGATGTTTGAAATGATATTTACATTGAATATGTTTAATTTATATTTAAAAATAATGATTTTTAAAAATAATTAATTAAAAATTATATATTTTTGTTAATATTCATTTGATTCAATAATTATTTTAACTACACTTATTTAGTAATTTTTATGTAAATTGTTTGGTGCAAGATTAAATTAGGGAAGATATATATTATTTTAAAATAAAAATGGAGATAAAGATAGAGCATGGAGTAGTATTATTTCACATAATCCTCTAAAATGGAGTATTCCATTGGAGATGCTCTTACAATCCTGCTTACAACCTGCACATATTTTGATTTTTTTTTAAAATAATAAAGTCCATCAAAAGTAATATATATACTTTTATAAAAATGATGTATAAATTCTAATGAATTACATATAAATAAGATAAATGTTGGAAATCGGGACAATGGAAGGAGACAGAACCGGTGCAAGTGCTTCAAGGATCAATTGTTGTTGAATGCTTTTAGACAAACTTCTCCCGTTTCGGTATGAACGGCGAGTACACTTGGGATTGATGAAGTGCTGCCTTCAGGATACAATGAAGCCCTCTCTTGATATTGAGAACAGAGTGTATACTCTCTGGCTCAACCTCTTGGAACTCTCTGGCTCAAGGGACTGATGATGCTAACTCGTAAAGAAAAGAAGATGAATTGTTGTTATTTTTGTTTGAGTCTAAGGGTCTGAATTTATAGGTCACATGGTGCCTTTTCATTCAAATGAGACACTCTTTCATGAATGAGGAGTTACAGCAACCGTCCGATCGGTGGTCCACCGTTTCCACGCGATCGTGCGATCCAGATCGTCCATCACGGAATGCATCCCTTCCAATGGCACCTCTTGGTGATCATAACCATCAACCGTCAATCCAACAGTGCGCATTGCGAAGTGCCAAGTGCGCCCTAAAACGCCCAATACGCACACGCGCGCGCGCGACGCGCGTGGTGGTGCGAAATCAATCCAACGGTGCGCATTGCGAAGTGCTAAGTGCGCCCTAAAACGCCCAATACGCACACACGCGCGCGCGCGCGGTCCCGCATCAAAGGTCCACCATAAGGTGTTCAATAAAAGAACTTCACTAGAGTACATGGGGCTCTCCTTATAAACACTCAAAACATTTTATAAACAACCGATGTGGGACTAAAGATAGGACCACTTTCATCTTCTAAAGGGGGGACCACTAAAACTCAAATATTTTAAATTGCTTTTGAAAATACCCAACAATAAATACGCTATTAGATAACTGTCAATGTATATGAAAATGCAGGTGTGCTATAAACAGGACTCTGTGTGAGAGCGTTGGTGACCAACACAAGCTCTATCCGTGGGGTAATAACTAGTAAGAATGCATCACTTAAGCGATAAAAATAATCAATTTTGAAATGTATTCTAATCACCATATTTCCTTGTCTAATTAATGTTCATTCCTGTATTCATGGATCCCATGTTTTCTTGCTTCTGTCCTTGCATGTTCCCACATGTGCTTTGCCCACTCTTCTCACTTTGAAGGTGACTTTGGGAGTTTCTAGTTTCATCCAATTCCATAGTACAGATGATACCTAGAATTGGAATGGAATTACAATTCCTATTGAATTATGTGACTATTCATTGGCTATGAACGGGGCAAAGATACAGGTGTGTTTTACCGTTTTTATCCATTCCGATATAATCTTATATGTTAAATATATGAGATAGCACGTATCATTTTCTAATTGATGACAGATAGGCATTGCATTCCTTATTCCACTTTATGAACAGCCACAGAGGCCTATGTCGTGATGTCTATGCCAAGAGCCTTGAATACTTTTGGACCAAGAACTATTAAAAACTGAGATTCAAAGTGTAAGACCCGACGAGTTCCCAGAGACGAAGAAATTTGAGTTTAGGATTCGTGTAATTAAGGGGCCATTTGAAAACTCATTTTAAGGGGTTATCGTCATTCGAATGTTTTTGTCTCTCAAGACAGCGTTTAATTATACGATTGAACAACATTTACGTTTGTAAGAAGCAATTTTTACAATCGTGCAACTAAACAAAAAAACTAGAACAGATTCTTGCAGACATATTTTAGTCAAATATTACTTAAAAATTGCCTTTTTCAAAAGTTGAAGCAGGACAGTTTCCTATAGAATCAATTTAAACTCATGTCTGCACAAAAAACAGATTTACGTGCAATCTAAGTTCAACACAAAATGGCTAAACATCTGTTTTTAGATGGGACTTCTTTGATTGGTGCTCCGAATCTCCACTTATCCTAATCGGACTAGTTAATTGGACATGTGTTGCCTACTCATAAAGCTATGATTTTTTTATTCTCCACAACTGTTATAGTTTTACAAAATAATAATAATAATAATATTTATTATTATAATTATAATATAACGCATTGACAAAAGAAAATGATACGTTAAGTCTCGTCTGCAGTTTTACTTATCATAATTTTTTTCTAAACTAATATACTTAATTAATACAGAACAATTTTTTTGAAAAATAAATGTACAAACTCATACAAATAGAAACATTTTTTTACATATTTCACAATAAAATATATACTGAAATAATGTAGATATATTGTGTTAAATGATTTCATTTAAAGTCCGCAACAGAAAAACTATGTTTTAAGCGCATTCAGAAAAAAAAAACCTAGAAAAATTGGCATAGTTCAGTGTAATTGAACGGTGTTAACACGGAAACTAAAAATCCATTTTGGATATGCAGTGGTATTTCTTTCAACTTTCCCATCATCGAATCCATCGCACCGCGGATCTAAACGGGACTGAGAGTGCATCAGCTTCTGTAGGCAAGGATGGTCCATCCTTACAAAATCTCACTGTCTTCAACACGATTGCAGATTCCATAGTGTACATTCCCAGGCCCCTCATTTTGTAGGGGAATCACCCTGTCATCATGATTCATTTTTTCAACGGGTGGTGGGAGCCATTAATAAGTATACGAGTTTCGCATATCTCTTGCAGTTGCTCACGTGATTGTTGTTATTCCTCGAACATTTTTCACAAGTCCTCTGACCCACGATCACCGTTGATAGGTTGATTGTTGTCTCTCACATCGTTATTTTCCATTGAAGCTAGGTGAATCATTACTCTGATATCACCTAACGCACTGTGAAATGAATTTAAAAAAGTCATTTTCATTATCTCAAAAGTAATCATACTTACTTCACTAGCATTTTCCACTTATTGTATCAAAAAATATCATTCAATTCACTAGCGTTTTTTTTATTGTAAAATAGATTGTATATAACATTTTCAAATACATTGGGGGTGATCACACCATAAATTTGATCAAATTCAAAGTCATATCCTTCCTCTAGCCTTTTTTCTTTTCTTTTTTCTTTTCTTTTTTTTTTTTTTTTTTGTAGATGCACTCACTTTTGTTTGATGATGTACACCGGTTTAGGTTATCAAATTAATCAAGTTTTTTTTAATTAGTAATTGATTTCCATTGTAAAAATTATAGACAACACAACTTATCAGATATATTTTAGTAAGTAGATCAAAAACAAAATACAGGACGCTATCGCAGACAATTATCCAAAAAAATCTTTCTCCCTTCCAATATCCCAAATTTTTTTTTTTTTTTATATTTGATTATCCATAATGGGAGTATGCATATCCAATATATTTGCTCCTAAATTTGATTATAAAATTATATGTGGTCGTACTATATATTATTCGACTGTCCTGAATGATTAATCATAATATTAAAAATTCAAATAACGATTACATTTTATCTGAAGGGGTCAAGAAGCCTTAAAGTTTTAATTTTACTTTTGTTATCTCTTTAATATGTTACATGATCATCCAAACTAGTATTGATAATTAGACATGACAATTATCCAAAAAAATATATATGTATCAAACTAATGTTAATATTTAGACATGTCAATTATCCAAAAAATATTTATACTTGTTTCAAATCTATAATAAAAATTCTAATACGACAAAATTATAAGAGAAAGTTGGATATAATAAACTCTATTATAGTCCTCTTTAATCGAACCCACCTTATTATTCTCTAAGCCCCCATTTAGTTAAGCAGTTTTATTATTTGATCATATTTTTATATTCTAATTAAAAAACATAAAAGTCACGTTTACTATGTTTGTTTCACCTTCAATGAATTGAAGTGATGGAAAAGAAAAGATAATTATTTATAGCTCTCTGAATAACTTTTATCTCTAAATTGTTTATGTTTAGGAATGTGTGAGAAATGTGTGTGACAAATGCAGCATGTTTTGAGATGCCTGTGAGAATAGTAAATATGATAATTTTTTAAATTGAAAATGTATCTAGACTTTTATTTTGTACACTGAACCAAGTTTATGAGAATTAGTCACAACCACTACATAAGCAACGCCACAAATGGCTATCAATGCCTGCTTATTATCAGCCCTTTGCAAACCCGAGAGCCCAGACTAGTTGGCATCAGGGACCAGCACCACAGATCCAGAGGTCTTCCTGTTCTCAAGATCGGCGTGCGCCCGAGCAGCCTCCGAGAGCGGGTACGTGTGGTTGACATGCACCCGTAGAATGCCTGAAGCTACGTTCGCGAAGACCTCCCCGGCGGCCTCCAGAAGCTCGTCCCGGGTGGTGGTGTATTGCATGAGCGAAGGCCTCGTGAGAAAAAGAGACTTGGCAGCGAGTGCAGACAAAGGGACCGGATCCGGCAGGCCAGAAGACTGGCCGAAGCTCACCATGTACCCACGAGGGCTCAAGCACGACAATGAACCCTGAACGCAAAAGGCCATCCCAGATGAGATAACTAAACTAGAAGGGTACTGATACACACTGAGGGTCAGTTCGATAACTCTAGTTCATGTTAGAATTTCTTCTTACAAAGAAATAATGTTTTGATAGATTCCGTGAAAAAGAAAAATGAAAAGAAACTTGAGCTGCTTAGGAATGGTCGAAGGTTGAAGGATTCCAAACTTCATTGACATGGGTGTGGTGCTCTAATTGAAGGAGAATGAGAATGATTACCAGACTGACTCTCAATCATTCTTGCAATCACTCCGGTAGTCTTAATTCAGTATATAAAATTTCTAACAGTGTGTAATTATATATTCCATTGGGAGAATATAAACATGTATGCATACTATTCATTTGAATATGTCTTCATCAAAGTATATACTTCAAAAAAAATCAAAACTTGGACCGCAAAAGTGTGCAAAAATGATTTGTGTGTAAAATTTTCTCTTTGCTTTTGTTACCTGAAAAGTGTCTTCTCCAACGGAATCATAGACGACATTGACTCCTTTGCCTGAAGTGATCTTATCAATGCTAGTGACAAAATCCTCCTGAGTGTAGATTATGACATGGTGGCATCCGTCTTCAGCTGCCTGAGCAGCCTTAGCTTCATTGGAGACGGTACCGATCACGGTTGCACCAAGCGCGTTGGCCCACTGGCAAAGAATGGAACCGACACCTCCTGCAGCAGCATGGACGAGGACAGTGTGCCCCCGTTCAACCTGAATTACCAATTCAAAAGGTTACCTCTCTTCAAAAATAATTAGGAAAATATTACAATTAGTCATTCATGCAATCATTTTTGCAAAGCGAACACGTTTTGACTCTTCTTTTTTAAATTATATACTTGTCTAGTGAATTGCATGCTTTCACAAAAAGTGTAATACATGGATAAATTGAATGCATATATTTTTCACATTTTTCCTAATAAAGTATACTTATATAATAGCATATATATTCTATCAGAGATTCATATACAGCATTAGATGATGTGGCGCAAGTAGCAGAGCCCAAATTTTTATTTAAAATCAGAACGAGTACATGTGGAACCACCAACCTTGAAGCATCGGCGGAGGAGGGAGTGAGCGGTCATGCCCTTCAGCATGATCGATGCTGCGACATTGGGATCTATGGAAGGTGGTACAGAGACTGCGACGCTTGCGGGAAGAATCTGTTCTTCGGCATAAGAACCCATTGGGTTGCCAGCGTAGGCGACAACATCACCTACTTTCCTTCCAGTCAGACCAGGACCCACGGCCGTGACAACTCCAACTGCTTCCCTGCCTAATTAAGCAAAACAAATTTTATTGGCATTGGGTTTGGAATAGATGGATTTGGGAAAATAAAAGAATCATTTTAAGATCATATATATGGTAATACAAACGTTTAAAACTACTAATTTCCATGATTTTCTTCTTAGAAGTTTCTTTATTTGTGGAAATCAACAAGTACGTATATGATTTAACAAGACATTTGACCAAAATTAAAATTATAGCAATGCTTCTTTGCCTATCTACTGTCATCCACAACCCTGTTTGAAAGTCAATTAGTTTATTTATATCTTTGAATACTAGTCAAATACTACAAATCCAATTTGATAGTTTTTTGTTCCTCCGAAGAAGGGAATCAAAAGGATTTGCAGGAAGTAAATCTTAAAACAGTAAGCATCCATAAAAATATAGAAAGAGATTTTACACTAATTTTCTAGCTTCATGACCAGCAGTATAATAATCAAAGACAAACAAGGCTTTGGAACCCTATTGAAGAGCATAAAATGAATCAGGTTAGGCTCAAATTCAGTGAACGAAAGGCTACATTCCTGCTATTTACATGGAGTGACCCACATAACAGGCAGCATTCGGTTTTGTTGACGTTCCTTCTTGTTTCTTCTAACCGTGGTTCAAAACCATATGCAGACCTTCTAGCATTCCTCTAGTTGCTTAACATATTGTTTCACTCACTTTTCACATTTTTCCTACTTTGCTTACAATATTTAAATCAGATCATGAAACTGTTATGCTCACAAACAAACATGCTATGTGTAATGTGCTAGAAATTTATAATCTACACAATACAAAAGAGTATTCTTTTCCAGCATAATGTGCAGATTACTGTCACATAAATTCCAGTAGGTATGTGATTTTCCATGGTTAATAGCAAGATAATATTAAATTTAGTGTTTCAAATGACAACAGTTTCTTCATTCCTCTAGAAAAAAACAAAATAAAATCCAACAATCTTGTTTAAGTAATACCCTTCTTACTCATCTAGCAATAAGAGAGAAAGTTGAACAACATGTCATCATTGCAAAAAATTTCATTCATCGACCACAAGTAAGAATAATTACTTAAATTTGGTTTTTTAAATTTTTTACAACTCAAGACGCATAGAAGAGTACTATATATTCCCTGCAGGTCGATATATTAAACCAAAATAAATGCTTAAACCATCAATTTTGATTGCTCAGAGTATCTAATGCTAGTGTTCTAATACTAATATCAGTATGTTGTCAATAGCTAACCCTCAGTGACCATGTTAACATTTATAGATCAATCGCAAACCGAGCTTTGGTTAAGTCGGCAAGCACCTCTCACCTCTGTGAAAGAGGTCAATGGATCAAATCCTGAGAGCACCAATTCTTCAAAAAAACATGGATAGATCAATCAATGAAGATTATATATATGAAAGTTCACTTTTTTTTTAATCTTTTTATACACAAAACATTCCCGATTGGCCAACCAAATTTTGAGACCTTTCTACCACACCCAATCCGGAGGTTCACTCTATTCGATCTTGTCCATAATACAATCATGATTGAATTCAACACATCCAAAACCCCAAAACCCAACAAAATTTGAGACCTTTGCAACCAAACCCAACATCTAATGACTGCAAATTTAAAACCCATCATCAAATCAGAGAGACAGAGAAACCGGGACCTACCAGGGATGAAAGGCAAAGGGGATTGATAGACCCCCTTGCGATAGTAGACATCGATGAAGTTGAGACCAATTGCCTTGTTCTTCACCCGTATCTCCCCCTCCTTGGGCTCCCCTATCTCCACTTCCTCCCATTTCAAAACCTGTTTAAGAACCAAAAAAACCAAATTTTTTTTAAAAAGAATTCATCCATTGAACCCAAATGAACATGGTTTAGGAGAGAGAGAGAGATGCCTCGGGACCGCCGAGTTCGTGGACCCGGATGGCCTTCACCATGGATGCGAAGGGTCTGATTGTTGTGGGAGTGATTCGGATCGAACGAGAAGGAGAAGGAGAAGGAGTTTTGGTTATGTTGATTTTGGTGACGAGAGTACGCGTTGGTCTACCGAAGGAGAGTGGCATTGTGTCTATTTTTCGTTTTAATTCTTGAGACGTCCCTTTAATATCCTGTATTTTTAAAGAAGCCCCTCAATGTATATTTAAAATAAAATAATAGAGTATGTTGTGATTTTTTTTCCCAGTGCTTGGGACCAGCGGCCGAGATGTGCTTTCTGAAGGCAGGAGAGATTTTTCGTTCGGCTTTTAATTATTCTCATTGTCCATGAACTGGTGCTTATGAACTTCTGGTTTATGATTACTTTGGATCATGACATGATAAAGATCAAGATCAAAATGAAAGTTTATGGTTTAAGGATCAATTTTAGAGTTTTTTTTTTTTAGTTTATATAGAATTTTTTTTATTAAGGTCGAAGTAGGCTCTCATCCAATGCAGTCATCGGTGACAAGTGTCACCTTACCCTTGACTCGTAACAAATGGGATCCGATCATGTGGTCACATGAACATGTATTACAATCATCACTTTAGAGTTAGGCAGCGTTTGGTTGCGCAATTACGTAGCTTTTATGATTGCAGGAAACTGATTCTGCAATCGTGCAACCAAACAGTTTTACAATCGCAGCTTCCTGCAAACATATTTCAGACAAATAGTGCTAAAAAACTAGGATTTGAGAAAGTTGGGAGAAAGCAGTTTCCTGCGGAATCAGTTTTAAACCCAGTCATTGTAGAAAATCAGTTTTGCAATCGCGTTACCAAACACTACCTTAATGTGTCTGCCTACATGACATATCACTATACGGGTTCGGCCGGCAAAAGGGGATAGGTTCTTCCGTATGTCTTGAGTTCAAATCTCTCAAGACTTACCATTTCCATCTTTAAAGCTTTAGATTATCAATAAATTTGTGTATTCCATTAATGTTAAGGATGGTCAAAAGTAGATTTTGTGATCAAGCAGTTCAGATGTTTTATATCAAGCAGATATCTATTATAAAGAGGTCATGTTACTGATTACGGAGGGTAGCTGAACTGCGTAACCAGAATTGCATCCACCAATGCAGCCATTTCTGCACCTATTGATCAGATGAGTCATACCTATATTACAAGAGAAGATGAGTCATGCCTATATTGCAACAGCCACTTCATTCACAGGAAAAATCATATTTTGTATATGATGAAACTGGCATTCTAGCCTAAGCTATTGAAGAGAGAATAATAAGATCAGTATATGTATACAACACTACTAAGGAACAATAAACCTCGAAATCTCAATAATCAACCCCAATCCCCAATATACATGGGCAGAAACCAAATCTCATGAGACCTTGTTAATGGGACAAGGCAACAAAAGCATGTCAATAAATAACTTATAAAGACCCAACGTACAAACAAACACTTCATGGATTGTTTCACAGTAATCATAATCCTATCCTATCCCAAATTTATTAGGTGTTATATATTTGGGGACACCAATCAATAATAATGATAAAGCCTTGTTTTTGACATACCATGTATACATAGCTTACACTATTTCTTCTTACAATCTTGCGGCTCTTGAAGTCACTTGTTGCTTCAGCAAGGGCCGTATGTACTCGTGATAACCGTCAGGCACGACAGAGTCATTGAGTGGATCCTTCCATGCTTCTTCATAGAGTGTTGGATACACGTTGCCATCATATCGGCCAAGGGCCGAGTTCAAGTAATAGTCGGTATAGTTAAATGAATCAACGAGGGCTACTGCATTTGGACGGACCTGAGATGGATATTGCAAGATTTGTTTCAAAATGACTGTTCTGAAAGCAAGAAAAAATATTGGACTAGTTGAAATCGGTGGTAATGCACACACCTGGGCATAGAGAGATCTCAGCTGCTCATTTGCTAGTGAGGCTTGTTTGGGGTTGATGCAACCAGTTGAGAGAAAATCGCCACTGTTTTTGTGAAGGAGAGAGAGAGCATAGATGCTGCAAAGAACTTGCAGCGCTTCTTTCACTCCACTCCCGGGTATGTCTTGCTGTAGTTTCTCAATGAACCTGGGATAGGGCAAAAATTAATATGAAATTATAATAACAGCAAGATACCATAAAATATAATTAAAAGAAGCCAAATGGAACTTACTTTGAAACAACAATTAGTTGGCAGTGAGCTACTGCTGCCTCCACCAGATCAATAGAGAATTCGGAGAAGCCTGAATTGACGAACAATTTGTTACTACAGGTTATTCAAATCAGCATGTCAATTTTCCTTAGAAAAGCATGTCGATCAAATCATATGGAAGTTGTAGATGAATGATGATTTCCATCCATTAGAATCGTGGCCCCAGAATAGTGTTTTGCCCCAGTAATGTGAAAGCACAATAACAGTCAACAACTACATGAGGTCAGCATACCCCCTTTTTTTCTTAAGCATGTATCCACATAACATGTATGAATTGCTTGACATTGATCGCAACTGACTAACTGAAAGGGACTATCTGGATCTTTCACTTTGTTTGGACATGAAAATATCTATGTCAGTTAATATTTGAAAGATGTGGAAAATTATTACATGTATTGTATGCAATGTGGTGGTGGTGGTTAACTTCATCTTTTGTGGCACAATCATGAACTGAACCATTAGAATTGAACCACACAGTTTCCTCTCGGTTTTTTTTTTTTGAGGAAAGTATAGGCATCCAGCCTTGAATTTATTAATCCTAAGAGAGTGACCAAAGCTTGCAAACAGAAACACAATGATAAAACAGCCCTTAACAGGACAAAGCCCCCAACTCAACAGAAAAGCAAAGGGCCTGTGTAGAAGAGTTATCGGCTAAGCCAACCCTACGTCTTTCTTTCGTGTCTCGTAACATTCCATTCATGTGAATAATCTCTAAATCAAATTTTCTATAATAAGTTATCATTGTACTGTTATATTATCAACAGCACACCCCCCCCCCCCCCCCCCCCCAACCCACCCAAAAAAAAAGTTTGAAGCCATTAAATATATTCTATCAAAAAAAATCTTGAAAGTCATATAGCTGTCATGTGTCTGATGACCCAAGCCTTAATGATCCAACTAAGTTCATCCAGAAATTTAATTTCATCTAAACATGTATGTTATTACATGAACCATTTTCTAGGGGCCATTTGAAAATCAATATAGAATGAGTTCAAGGGAAATGAGGGGGCAAAAAAGCAAAAAGAGTTGAAACTTGGGAGAGGGTTCACATTTTTTTCCAAATGCGGGTCGATCTTCTCCCCCTCTTCAACTATCAGGGGTAATATATCATTTGCCCTTATAACAAAGTAATTCTCCACTCAGCTCTCCAGAATATACTTGTCCTGCTTCGAACTAACCTACAGTCAAGCACATGTACCAATGATATGGAAAAAAATTCTGCTTAAGGCTAGAGTGCATTTGGCAATAGTAAAGAGCCAATGACCAGATTGAGTAATGAATGCCAAAGGTCATGACATAATACAAGAGCTGAATCAGTAATATTAAAGAAAAATATTTCAGTTTAAAAAGGAATGTTGAGCGATTGTCCTTATATGGGGAACTTTTTATTCAAAATGATTAGAAGATGTTTGCATTTGGGGACAAATCACAGAATTTGATAAAGACTTCCTTCTCCGCCATATGTTCAAGGCTATTCCAGAAAATAAAATTCCATATGTTCAAGGACCTCAAAGAAGATGATAAAAATTTACTACTATCATACTAAGGGAAACAAGAATGTATAGAACCTGAAACAATGAAAAAAATCAATTACATGAACATCATACAACCATGGCATCAAAGACTGCTCAAACAGATTCATTTACTTTTGCAATGGATACTGTTTGAAATCAGGAAGACAATTACCTTCCTCCAGGACAGGTGTTTTGCTGACATTTTTGGCACAAGCAATAACCATCCTCGCAGCTCTTGCTTCAAATGCCTCCAAAATCACAGAGGGCTTCAACCAGTCATCAGCTACACAAATATTAAAGGAAGAATTTATCCATTAAAAGAAATTAACAATAAAATAAACCACAGTGACAGTGGCATAATAAGGCACTGGAAGGATTATGAACAAGAGAAGCGCCTGATATAGACTACAGAGGACATATTCATATACCAGTGTGAACTTCGCAGCTGCACTGCATCAAGTGTTCTGCCCTTCCAAAATATGAAGCTGTTCCAACAGGTGGATGCCCAGATGCCAGACTAGAAACAGTCTTCAAGAGAAACCTCGCAACCTACAATCAAAACAGAAAAAATAAGATCTAATTACCTAATTTTACAGATATGTATTCTTTGACAAGAAAACAAAATGTCACAACTATACATTGGTAGACTTCTCAATCTCATCACTTTTGCTATTGTCATCAAAAAAATGCTTTATTGCAAACATGGGAAATTTCAAGATAAGGTAGCATATGTAAACCTATGTCATAAAGTGTCCGCCTTCATAAAAGCAGCAGCCTTTTTTTTTGTTTTGCGAAACAAGAACATAAACCATATCTATGTATCCAAGATGCAGCCAATACACACCATTCAAGAAGATTGTCCATATGAGTGGAAACAAATAAGAAATGATGATTTGAATTTGGAAGTTTTGGTTTGTGAAATTAATATCAGCATCTTTTATCCACATCAAAAGATTAAACCATTGACTTTTGGTTATTGATGTGAAGAGATACACAGGAAAAATTATATTTGTGAAGACAACGAAAATTAAAATGTGAAAGAAATGATTTATAGAGGATCCAATAGACATTTTTGCCTTTTGTCAGTATTTTAATATGAAACTAAGAGTTCACAATGAGCAAGGGAACTCATCAGTTATTACAAGCATAAACAAGGTATGAATGTGATACAACAGTCAACAAATTGTCCTCCAATAGCAATATCAGTGTATTAGAAGTGCTAACTTTTAACATCATCGTTAGGGCACGAAAATCTATAGATATTCTTGTACAAAAGTTACGACTATTAGGACAGTTCACTTATCAGCAGGGAAGCTAGCTTACCTATATAATTTAATGTATATTGTCCTGATCACACAAATAACTTAATATTTCTCTGTATTAAATTAAATGTTGATAGGGAATTATCATCTTTATGTTCTCACATGGACTTGTCATATCTTATTACGATGAATTTGATGATTGGGGCGTACAATATGGTACAATAAAAAAAATTGCAAGAACAAACACCCTAATGGTATGAAAAGTTAATGATTTAGCAATCACAAGATCAAACAATGGGAAAAATTCGCATATGTACAGCAACAGTACTAATGTATACACGCATGCTCATCAGCGATGCAGTTAACATTGACAAGTAGCTGAATTATAACTTCTTTATGTAGGAGGATCATGCCTCTTAGGCAAGCAGCAATGATGAAGCAACCTTTTGGTCAGAAAAATAACGAATACTGTATCCCCAGTTTAATATAAATAATAATAACTAATCAAGGAGGTAACTGCGGAAAAAAAAAATAATCTAGAGAAAATTCATGTCCACTATACATTCAACAGAAATAATTCACAAACCTGCAAAAGCATGACATTGTTATCTCCTTCATATGTGCAGGCTGGAACATATACCGCAAACAACTCAGGTAGTCCACTGCTACATAGGTAACCATGGCCTCCACATAATTTTCTGCATTCTTCAATGCCATCCTGCAGTAAGTACAAATATTCAGAGATATAAGGCATCAAAACAGAAGACACATTATGCACAAGCATAGGATGAAATAGAAAAGACCATAACATATTTTCAAGAAAACTATGGAGGAAAAATGTAAAAATGACTCATTTCACTAACATCATACAATGTATAGATTCTAATAGAAAACGTGAGGAATGCTGGGTTCTATACCTTACAATTTTAGGTGGAAAATTTTACATATGAAGCTATTGTAATGCTTCAAGTGGTCCATGGATTGTATCAATTATGTTGACCAAAATATGTCATTCAACAATTCCAAAATGAAATGGTTTTTCGAACTTCCATTGATACTGATAAAATATAAAATATAGGCCCAGTAGGCTAACATTGTAAAACAGGATTCAAATATCTGATAAATTGTCTAAGGAAATGCAAGCAGTAGTGCCTCAATCCACTACCACAAACACTTGACAATATTTTAAAACCCATATGAATTTTTTTTTTTAAATAACAAGCAAAACATTGTATATTCCATGAGCTCTAAAGCATAGGCACTTTAAAATAGATGATGTATCCATTGTTCGATATGTGTTAGACACGTCCAGGCAATATACTGATTTAAAAAATCATAAAATTTCAGCCGAACATGGCTTCAACACAGCCCAGACATGGCTCCAATATGATTCAGATGTGGCTGACCCTCATAATAGGGTAGCATGGTTCCGGTAGTGCAAAACGGTGGTCGTCCTCTTAATGGGGTAGTTTGTTTTGAGGGTGTATTTCATCTTGTCTTTCTTTCTTTGTTAACCTTTGTACAAAAATCCCTCGTCCCCTTTAATTTGGGTCTTTCTATTAATAAAATCATAATTTATACCTACATTTTCACAATAAAAATTATTAAGGGATGCACAGATGATAAAAACAAATAAATTTTGGATTTTTATGATATAATCAGACTATGTATTTATCATGTTTTTCTTTGTTTTCTACTATTCTTGTGTTTGATACTACATAATTATATCAAATTATTATGGATTATAAATTCCTTGTTTCTTATTTTTTTCATAATATGTATTACATATCATCTAATCCATTGTCATGTCCTTAATCCAGTTGAATGGAAACAATAATGGACATGTGTACTGCACGTTTGAACCTATAGAGTGGAATAGAAAATAAAGATTCATGCATCTGATCCCAAATTTTTGGATACAGATTGGTTGTTGTTGTTGTTGTTGTGCTGATGTGTCCTTAAAGTATCTGTGACTTGGTTTTTCAAAATTTGTTATGTTATCGTGTCTATGTCCATGTTGCAGATGGGAGTCAATCTAGTGCAGAAGAATAAAAATGTGACTCATATTTTGTAACCCTTTATCAAGGTCACAGAAACAAGCATGGTGAATGTACCTATATAATTCAATGAGTATATATGAAGAGCTACTTGGCTTGGCCTTAAACAACTTGAAAACGATGATCAAGCATAGTAAAAAACTCTCTTTTGTATTCCAGGTGTATGTCACAACTCAAAAGTAGTACATGATCTATATTCTAGTTATAAAGCTTCTGCTGAAATGATATTACGTGCATTATTTATCATCCAGAAATTACTGACAAAACAAAGCATAGATACAAGGATTTTTAATGCATCCGTTAAAACAGAAATGTAGAAACCAATATCACAGAACCATGAATATGAAACCTATCAAATTCTGAAGAACTATTCTTTATTACAAAAAAGAAATTCTTGGACATCGTGGATTGGCTCACCCAGACAATTTTTTCAATGATTTGTTCAGTTAAAACTCACATTCTTCAACATTAGTAGATATTGATGACATCAGTTCCTAAACATGCTATAAATATATTAAAAATGAGTAAAGTAACATACAGATGTCACAGAAGTTGTCAATGACTTGAGACCAGCCGTGCATGCATGAGCCTCAGGTAGAGTTGAGAAATCATTTGCTTGAAGTCTTTGAGTTACATCGGTATAAAGCCACTTCAACCATTCACCCACAAACCTGAATGCATATGCAGAAGCTAGCAATGGGAAAAGCCTGCTTTGCTGAGTTTTGTAATCAATCACCTAAAGAAAATAAGACAAAAATATGCATAAGAAACCCATCCATTTTGCATAGCAACTTAATAAACAGCTAAAGAATGACATTATACTTGGAGATACACAATGATCGTGCATCAGACGAGACACCATCTTCAAGGAACAGAAATTAGCCTATAAACCTCAATAGTCTGTGATGAACATGAAAAGGTGTTGCATATGCGAAGAGATGACATAAGAACATATGTTTGTAAATTTTTCGCACGTGTGCACGCAAGCACACATGCATACACAGCAGCTACTAGTAAAAACTAAAGTGTAATTTCCATCTCAACATGCATGGGAGGGTTTTTACTATTTACCTATATCTGCTATCTCTGACTAATATAGTGTGATTTTTACTCCATCCTCTAACCATTCAGGAACTTTTTCTAATGAGTAGTTACAAATGATTATAGCATTCAATGGCCTGAATATTTGAGCTTCAAAAAGTTGGCGGGGGGCCATTGATCCAGCCCCAATTGCCCCCTACATGGGTTCATCAATGGGCACAGGTGTCATATAGCAAAATACTACTGCCACACAACCTTTACTTGCAAACTTGTATAGACTACAAAAAAAAAATGTAATTGATGGTGGATGGAAAGCCATTCTGAATAGGAAGCTCATTATAAATAACATTTTTTTTTTGAGAAAAAAAAAAGAATTATAAAATAACATTAAGATGTTCAACTCTGCGGGTAATTCTACAACAGGTATACATTAGTGGACTTAATAATTTCTCATGATACCTGGCTTTCAGGACCTCCATTCTGTGAACCGAATTGTCTTCTGACAGAACTGTACCTCACTGCAATACAGACTGCTCGAGACAAGGCAATAGAAGCATCTTGTACAATGGTTTGGCGCACAAAAACCATTGTTCCATAAACTAGCTGTCTGGGAACATCGGACACCAGATACTTCCCATCCCTTGTAACTTGAGAAATCCTGCAGATTGTTCATGTTAATTTTAAGCACCTTGTGAAACTTAAACTGTCTGTACAGAAATAAACCCAGCCATTGTCAGCATTAAATCAACTTTTTAAAAAAAGTGATTCACGTACTGATGATGCTTCAGTGCAGGATAAAACCAGAAGTTACAGAAAATTTAATATATCTACAAGGCTCCTGATATAATAGCAGGTGCACAAAGCGTAACAGTATAAATATCCTCTACATTTTTTTTGTTTTTTGGAAGAAAAGATTGGCATTTATTTAATAAATGGTACCCCTCGAACATAATGAGACAGGATTTCTGAATACCAAAAAAAAGGAATATCCACTACATTCTACTTTGGTTCACCTTCAATTTCTCTGTTCAAAGTGTCTCTGCTACATGACAATTCAAGAAAGCAATGTTTCCTATATCAATGAGAAGATGTCACCATCTTTATCATGCAGATGAGAGATTTCGATAACAAAGGTAGGACATAAAAGCATGAGAAATTGGAGAGGATGGTAAATGATATAGCACAAAAAATGGATGATATGACAATAGGGTAACATGACAGCATATACATTCCAATTAGGCAAAAATGACAAATCAAAACCACCCTAAGTATTTAGTATTTACAAGAAAGGTCATACTACATTCTAATAAATTCCGGGGGGGGGGGGGGGGGGGGGGGGGGGGGGGGGATCTGCACATCAACATTCTACAAATAAAACTCTAGCACTTTATCAGACTGGATATCAAATTCATCTCTTTATGAAATAAATGTTAGGCACGCTACCTCCATTTTATTAAGAGAAGAGAATGCCAATGCAAAAACAACAAATAACGGATGATCAGATTCATCTTAAATGGGAATAACTCCAATGTCATGGTGGTACCAAAACCAAAGTCCTATCTTACATACAAGATCTGCCTGGAAAAAAAAACAATAAAAGAGTATGAACTATGAAGTGTAAAGGCGTAGAAGACAAACCGCATCAACATCTGATCTCTTGGTATGCGCACATGATCAAACTGCAGAACACCATTATCCATAGAGTTATATGCGCCATTTCCAAATTTTGTCCCAATATCACCAATAGTTATACCAGGGAGAGGTGAATGGTCGTCCAGACTCCGCAACTGTACAATGAAGCCTGGATATTGAGTAAAAAAATCAGGCACTTTATTATGATGGAAATTACAAGTTTATGTGGCATGCTTCAAACAAGAACAAAAAGTACCATGTATCCCGTGGTCCTCGCCGTTGGTGATGAGGCGGGCATAAACAACCGCATGTGTAGAAGCTTTACCCAGCCCACCAGGCCACCACTGTTCAGAGGAGCAATATATAGTATCAAAAGATAGATACGGTACACATTTCAACAGCAAAGCAAGGAAATATCATAACTATTAAACAAGAGCCAAATGACATTACCAATAGCCCATTCAGCAAGCCAGAGAATGGCTATGAAATAAGCATCCAATTTTCAACAACAACGACATTACACTAAAAAATAGCTCTAAAAAGGAAATAGAGAAAAAAGTTGGTGGTGGGGGGGGTGAGAGTTCAATCCGGCCACCTTCATTACTCACCTTACTTGAAGAAAGAGTTGGACTATGAATGACAAATTCATCAGTCTCTGGATCAAATGTTGCAGTAGTTTCAAGCCCTTGAACATTAGAACCATGACCAAGTTCAGTTTGAGCATAGCAGCCAATTATTTGAAATTTCTTGGCCAATGTCAACCACTTCTTCTGTTGCTCATCGGTTCCTTGTCCTTTGATAGCGGGTACAAACATGCCCTGAAAAAATATTTATGAGAAATGAATCAACGGCACAAATGATGCAGAGAACTAGGTATCTAATACTTGTAAGGACTTCATCATAGACATGGCAACAACAAGAACAGTAGAATATCATAATACAATGGGTCTGCTTCAGTCATACAATTTATGGCAGTGTGGATGTAACAACTTATTTTTACCTCCAGTTCATCTCTCTTTAATAAAAATGTGTGAATATAAAATTAAGAACCATGCTTATTTCTACTGGCATGTACATGAATATGTATGCAACAAAAATTTTGTTGAAAATCTCACCCAATGCAGGTCCGCATAGCAAGCTTCATCAATAGAAGATCTGAATTTGGAAGCCTCTTCCTCTGATACAATAAAAATCACACATCAGTAATGTAAAATGTTTAAGGTTAATAGTTACTATTGTCGCTTACATTTGATCCACATTATCAAGAGTACATGACGTAATATGAACAGTGTCTAGATTTATAACCTTTTTTCCAATGACTGAGAGATCCAAGCATGAAGCGATAGCCCCACACAGTGACATTGCTTATACCAGATCCACAAAAATCCACATCTTTCAATTTCTAAAAATGAAGTTTCTTTATAAAAAAATGACCCAAACAAGAATGTGACAACCCAGCAAAAAGGAACATTGCCTAACTCCACATTTTTTCAATTTTTAAAGAAGTTTTTGTTCCCAAAGGATTATAGCATCTTCTGCAACTACGGAACAAGAGACAACCTTGATCTTGTTGTATTAGGGAAAGTTATAACATGTTAGCAAGGAGGCGGGGTGGGTTTGACAAAGGGTGGGAGAATTACCAATAATTTGTATTGATGGGTAAAACTCAAAAGAGAGAGAGACAAGGAGTCAGCTAGAAAACATCAAAAGATGACAAAAATATTTTAAGGGATAGAGATTTCTGTATTCAAATTCTACAATGTTACATATACTTGCTCCACTGGGACTTTCATCTAGAAAAGTTACAGTGGGGTGAGAGAATAGGTGGTGTTCTTTCACCCTTTCTTCAGTTTTTTTGTTCTTGCTCTATATTTATGTAGCCGATACCTCATCTGCAACAGATTATCCCAGATAATAAATCCTGGTGGCATGCACCCACCTTTGCTCTCTCCAAAAAAAAATCTTCTAGGAAAGCAGGATAGTCGGGGAAAGAAAGTAGATCAACATGTAAGGGCCTTTAAAGGCTTAAATTCAAAAAATACCAGTAAGACGGAGCTCGACGATTCGCCTCCAAGCATGTGCTGCCTTCTTTAATGCGTTTTTAAATAGTTCCTTCCTGCTGAGCATTGCCCTATTATCCTTGCGAAACACCTGAACCAGAGAGCTTTCTCAGAAACCAAAATAATTGAATACAACACTTACAAATTTCTCTGGTCTAACCCATCAAATCATAATGAACCCAACACTTGCCCATTCAATGTTATCGATTACATCCAATATCTCAGAAAATATTACCAAAATAAATATTTGAAACACAGGAAAAACTTGATTTTGATGACATAAATCATTGAATCTTGGTACATTCGCTTCAATATCCAAAAAACAACACAAAAAACACAATTTTTTACATCTTTTACTCTCAATTACAAGAAAACACCAAAGTAAATATTTGGAAAAAAAATTCATGTATCCTGAATCACAATCAACCAAACACCAATAAAAAATATTTAAAAATCGATCACTTGATAAAACAGAGAATGGCATAAGAGATTCAAAAAAAAAACCTCACCGGATCGCTAGCGACGATCCGTGCCATCCGATCGGTGATCTCGAGCTCGTGGCGAGAGCCGGCCCAGACGACCTTCATAGCCAACACATCGAACTCGGCCTTCCTCCTCTCGTCCGCCAAGTGATCCACTACTTCCCCAATTTCCGCCATTCGATCGAAATACAAAACCCAAAAAAACACAAATGCGAAGAAACCCAAGCACGAACACGAAGAGAGAGAGAGAGAGAGAAGAACAATGAATGAATGGACCAGTATATACAGCCACGATGGATATGGACTAGCAGTCTAATGCCTCTCCGTATATTGCACGTATTTTGCACCTCCACAAGAGAGTCTCTGGACCGTTCAATTGTTAAGTTGGTGTTTAGTTGACGAGAAATGGATGATGTTATGGTTACCGGAGGTGTAAGCGTAAAAAAAACCGGGTATTATAGTAGACGGATTATCCGTCACGGATTGCGTTTCCCGAGAGTTTCGGCTGTTCCAGTGAAAATCGTGGTGCCATGATTGGCTTGGAAAATGTCTTTAGCCCCCTTTTGGAACGGGGATAGTTTTATTCTAGGGTATAGATTTATCCAAGTATAAATGAGTATAAATAAAGATAAAGTGATTTCGTGTTTGGTTGTATTTTGAATTATTCTTATTGGTAAACGTAAGAATAAATGTTTTGTTGTTTGGGTAAAATGTGAATAAAGTATGGATAAGGATTTATAAAAGGTAAAAAAGTAATGATAGTTGATTTGACAGGTGATTTATAAGAGGTGATGACAGTTGATTTGACAGTGTACCCACATATTCTTTAGGTGGAATAACCTAGGATAACTTTTATTCTAGGGGTTGATTGGAATTCCTATACCACTTTATCAAGGTTTATTCTGGCATAATTTATCTGGGGTTATCCGAGGTAAACAAACACCTCTAAATACTTATCCGAAGTTATCCAGGGTTATCCGGGGAGTTATTCTCGTTCCAAACGGGGGGTTAAAGTCCCTGGAACATCTCCGAATCTTTCGTGAGTGCTTTGGGACCCATCTCAAAAACATTTTTTTTATTATAATTCACCACGTTTTTCATATTAGTACAGTGCGTTTGGAGAAGCCGCGGGCCAGTCCGAGACAGGGACAGCTGAGTGAACGTTTGAAATGATTTTAAAAATCATGATCATTCCAAGGCAGGACCGGCTAACTAGGGATGCTAAACGAGCTGAACCGCTCAGACTCTATCCGAGCTCTACTATATTAGAGTTCGTTCGGACTCGTCCAATTAGATAAATGAGTCGAGCTCGATTAAATTTTAAAGCTCGATTGTAAACGAGCCGAGCCACAAGCTCATTTTGAATTTAGTAATGATTTTTTAATAAATTGTCTATTTTTCATATGTTATCTGTTTTTTCATGTTTTAATTGCTAAACGAGTTTATTTTTAGTTAAACGAGCTTTTTTTAGTTAAACAATCCCGATCTCGAGCTTGTACTCGAGCTTTAATCGAGCTTTTCACGAGTCAAATAAGTCGAGTTTGAACACAAAATTAAATTCGCTCCCAAGTCGAGCCTAATCATAAACGAACTGAGTTTGAATATGTCAAAGTTTGGCTCGCTCAGCTCGTTTACCATCTCTACTACTAACTGAATGTTTGGAAATGATTTTAAAAATTAGCTTTTCATGGAAATAGTTTTAGAATTTTTTAATTTGTATTTAGATAAATTCTGCATTTAAAAAACTAAAAATTCACAAACGTATATCCAAACACTTTTTCAATATTTAACTTTTTTAAAACACCATCTTTTTTTTAAGCAAAAAAAATCTTGCTATTGAAAAACTAATAGAACAACATTTTTCAAAAACTGAGTTTGAAATGTATAAGATTATACGAATCTCCGCGTTTCAATCGCACATCCAAATGCAATCCAGAAACATTTATTTAAAATTAATTTTTTTCTATAATTGTCAAAAGTTGAGATCATTCATGAGTTCAGTATTAAATATCATTCTTATAAAAATAGAATCTTCAAAAGTTATCAACGCGCTCTTTCAAAAATGTGTCTTTAGCATGTACTTTTGATTTTTTAATAATAAATATATTTTTTTATTGTAAATGAAATACATGATTATATGAGTTCAATTTATATATTTTTTCCATTTTTCATAAAATAATATACTAACACATATATTATAATAGGACATTTCATATATTGCATTTTAACATGTATTAACGTCCTTTCTTTTAGTCTAGTTTCACCACCCTAAAAAACATTGTAAATCTAAATGCATATGATTTTTTGGATGATAAAACTTGATAAATATATTTGGGTGGAACACTTTTTTCCTTTTTTACATTTGAAGTTTAATTATATTTTTTTCTCTGAAAACAGAAAAAATAATAAAAAAAACATAAAAAATATGTTTTTGTTGTTTGGTTCTTTTTAGACAATTAAAATTAGATAAATTAAAGATGAGATGCAGATAAGGATTTACAATTTTTTTTAATGTTATGATTATTATTATTATTTTTGTTGAGAGATGTTTGAGATGTATGTGTTTTTGTTTTATTTGAGAGTGTTAGACGAAGAAAAATTTCAATGTCGTGAAATGATATTTTAATTCGTTAGCATGGATAGTAATGTACTAGTAATTTCAATTCTATTGGAGAGATTTTGGAGTTCATACCAGCAAAACACAGTATTTTATTTTTCCAACCACAAATCACCCTGCCCTTCTTGAGTCATGTAATGTACAATCTTTTGTTTTATTTATATATATAATTGTGTGAGGGGTTGATCAACTTGTGGGGGTAAAGTAGATGATTTTAGCTTTAAAAATAGCTTTTTAGCCTCCGTTTGGAACTGGAATAAAGGGGTGGATAACCTAGTATAAAAGGGTATAAGGAATTTTGGGTGTTCGAAAATACAGAATAGCTAGGGATAAAATATGTCAGAATAAACTGGTATAAAGTGGTATATGGATTCAACCAACCCCTGGATATTATTAAAGTTATCATAGGTTATTCACCCAAAGAATATGTGGGTCACTGTCAAATCAACTATTATCACCTCTTATAAATCACATGTCAAATCAACTATCATTATTTTTTCACCTTTTATAAATCATACTTTTTTTTTTACCCAAACAACAAAACATTTCTTACGTTTACCAACAAAAATAATTCAAAACACAATCAAACACAAAATCATTTTAATATTATTTATATTCATTTATGTCATAATAAATGTATATCCAAGAATAAGTCATGTTTCCGTTCCAAATGGGAGGAGGAGCTCATATGTATCCATGATGAGACTGATTTGGCGGTGAGAAGTTGGAGAAACATCACTACAAATACAAATAGGTTTCAGATTTTTCCTCGTTCACACCACCCCACACCATCGAATAACATTGTGCTATACTGCTATGCCAAATTTTCTAGCATTTTCAAACACTTGCAAAACAATGTTTTCTACTACAGGGTTTGAATTCTTACATTTATTATGGAATAAGAACATCCACACCACGGATCCAAAAGAACTCTATGATGAGTTTAGCAATGGGATAAAAATATTAAAGATAATGGAGAAATACATATAACCTCTCACAAATAGATGAAAATCCGTATAACCCCTTGCCTTTTTCTTGAATTCAAATAACCCCTTGTAAACATAAACAAAATGCAAATAATCCCTTCCGTCAAGTTAAATTAACCTATAATATAATAAACCTAAGTTTAACCATACATGTGAAGTTACAATAATTTCCTTCCAATCCATCACTAACCAGCACAACCTAACCCTAACATTCCTCCTCCGTTGATTTCTCTTTTTCTTGATAATTTATTTTTTGCTCGTGTGAATAATGAGAAATCCATTTTGATTTTGTCATTATTTACATTTATCAATATTAGGATAAAAATATGGGATAAATTTTATTCTCGTATTTAAGTGGAATAAAATATCCTAAATTTCATTTCCCGTTTTATCATATTATTTTTCTACAAAAAATTTAATAAAATGTTCTTTCAATAACTTATCATTAAATAATCTTCTAATCACACCATTGATATTTTTGTCTCATCATTTAGCCCACCAGCATGGCAATGCCATTAAATTTTGAAAATAAGATATCTTAATTCCAATGAATAAAAAGTCATCACGTGCTTTTATTTTTATTCACGTTGGTGTTCCCTACTATTAATAAAAAAAAAGGCGTTGTTACACCTAGGTTTATTAATTTACAGTCTCAATTCCAGTCATATATGCATTGATATATTTCTATCAACGCATATGCTCACGTTAACAAGGTGTATGCTTTGAATGTTTTTTTATAAAAGCATGTAACTCATTAGATGAGGTATATTATTTAAAAAAAATTGAAACACATGTAGTCTGGAATTAATGCTGAAAATGAGGCTGGATGTAACATTATACTTCAAAAAACAAAAAAAGAAATTGGAGTGGACATAATTATTATTCAAACATGTAGGTATAAAAATATATTAAAGTAGAGATTCAAGCATAGGTATGTCTCTAGCTACAGGTTTGTAGGTTAGCTTTTCACATTTGGAAGGCATGTGGGTGGCGGAGAAGCATATGCGAAGAATGGGAGATAGGTCCTAGAAGGTATGTTATCCCGACGCTCGTGTGGTCCACATGGATGACTTGAAACCAAGTCGTATTTAAGGGTCAACATCCATATAGTGAAAATGGTTGGGAGATGACGACCGAGGGGCTCATTCATGTTAGGGAAATTATTGTGTTGGGAGGAAGGAGTAAGATTCATGGCTGATAAACTTTTTATATAAATTATGAATGTTTGGCCTGTTTTATCCTAATTCCTAATAGATGTCTCTTCTATTTATGATCAAGAGGCCTTTATTTGATTTTCCTATAACTCATTTGGACTTTCGTTTTAATATATTAAGATGATTGTCTACCATTTGCATAAAATAAAATAAAAAATGAGGAGATTCATATGTGGAAGGAATGTCCTATGAAAGTTGCATGGATTTGAACGCCTAAAACCATGGGCGTTCTTTGGTCAACCACATTACCCACTACAACTTACTCATACAAATCTTTGTATGAATAAAATGGAAAAAATTCAAATAACATTTAACTTTTCCTAAAATCAATATAATTCCCCAAAAACACTTGTGTAAATTCAAATAATCTTATGAGTTAAATTTCCATTGACTGATGAGGAATATTTTACGAATATTTTATTTTGTTGACCCTGACTGTAAACTAGTATTCCAAAATATCCATACAATTTGATAAAAATATAAAAAATATTTCATACATGACAGTTTTACCCCTCCTGATAGATTACAAAACTCATGAGATTTTATAATGAATTATGTTTATTTAATTGATCGTTAATAAATTAGATAAAAAATTAATAGAATAAGATGAAAAATAATTTGACATATTTTCCACCCATTCATAAGAATTATTTTATCATATAAGTGATAACATGTAATTTGATATATGTATAACATCATTTCAAGGGAAATCTTAAATACCAATACAATTTTTTTTCCATCTATTTGGATGTAGCTAAACCACATGTACCTTACAAAAAGTTTGTTTTTGGGCTTGTTTACTCCTACTCTATTCTATTCTACTATTCAAGCATGGGCTAATCAAACATATGGGTTAAATATAGTTAATTAGATGACTAAATACTCAAATAGTAAACACGTTAAAAGATACAAAGATACGTATTCAATTATTTGTGCTTAGAATGTGTTTTCAAATTATTATCTCTACACGTCTCTTTCTGAATATATATATATATATATATATACGTATCGATACGGGTCCATATCGCATACGGTCGGGGGCGATTCATCTCGACCGTTGGATGCGATGGATCGGATACGACCGCACGTCCCGCATATATATCCGACTATCTCTACAAACCTCTTTTTGAACAGTGGAATTGGATAATATAGTTAAACTTTAATTTATTGTTGTAGATCGAAAATGTAAATCTAAGATAAATATAGAATAATGCAGAGAAGAATAGAGAAGGAAGAGAAACACAAATTTACGGGAATACTACATCTTAAATATTCTGGATAATTAGAAAGAGATTACATGGATACTATTTATAGACTCAATGACTTAAGTTTGGATAGATACAAATCTCACCAGAGTTTATTAAATAAATCTTTCTGTTGAGATCTAATATTATCCATTACAACTGAGTCAAAACTCTTTATTCCTAATACCATCTTGCAATCACATATTCTATTAATAGAATAATGTGATTGTTACATATGATAAAAGCCTCTTGATCTACATCATTGAAAAACTCAATTGTGTGAATTAGTAGTCGTCGTCCGTCTTCAGGAATCCATCACTTTGCTCTTGCTCTTTTTCAGTATGTCGGAGTCTGTGGTCCATTAGATCAAATCTGCCATGATCTCTTTCAATAAACACTTTATGAGATATTTGGAATAAATTAAAAAAGATATCTGGGCTTAAATAAACAAGAAGGGTTTCATAAAGAAATGTAAAAACAGAATTGTATTGAATCAATAAAAAAAAAGCAGGATCGCATTATATCAAAATCTGATATGACTCTGATACCATGTAGTAAATGTAAATCTAAGATATATATAGAATAATGCAGAGAAGAAGAGAGAAGGAAGAGAAACACAAATTTACGGGAAAACTACATCTTGAATATTCTGGATAATCAGAAAGAGTTTACATAGATACTATTTGTAGACTCAATGACTTAAGTTTGAATAGATACAAATCTCACCAGAGTTTGTTAAATAAATCTTTCTGCTAAGAATATCCATTACAACTGAATCAAAACTTTTTATTTCTAATAATTATTATTGTTACCGGACATGTTGCCATGTTGGATTGTTGGGTGCCTGAAAGTCATGTGGGCAAGGGACTCGATCTGAATTGACACAGCCATCTAGATTGGTGTCCGATCAACTTTATGTAAGTGATTGTGTATGTAACCAAAAGAAAAGGAAAAGGTGCAGGTCATCTATAATATTTATTTTTAAAAAAATGAAAGAAAAAATTTACTTGAAAATTCCAAAAATAAATATAGGAATAAAATATTTCAAATACAATTTTTCTAATTATTCCATTTTATTAAAATCGATGTCAAACCTGACTCTTAGAGCTCGTTTGGATGTGCAGTGACACCGTTGACTTTTTTAAAAATCCAACCCATTTTAAAAAGCATGGGTTTGAAAACTTTAAAATGCCAAATTTATCAAAGAAAACGTGTGAAATGTTGAATCTACTGTATTTACGAAAGGGCACGTCTACTCCCACAAATCATTTGCCTAATAACACCAACCAAAAAAAAAAACATTTATAAATTTAATTTGAACATCACTAATCTCACAAACCATTCGATAGTCAACCTGTCAACTTTTCTTTTAGAACAATCGACGGTTGGTCTGTCAACTTTTATTTAACAAATTCGACAATCACCCTTGTCAACCTTCCTTTACAATCTTCAACAGTCTTCCTGTTAACCTTCATTTACAAACTTTGACAGCAGCTCTATCAACCTTTCTTTACAACATTCGACATAATCTCTGTCAATTTTTCTTTATAACCTTCGACCTTAACAGTGTCGAACCGAATATTTTTAAAAAAAAAACCTAAGACACATTTGACTACATTCAACATTAAATGCAAAGTAAAATCATCAATTGTTTATGGCTTTGTGAGGATTGGGTTAATGGATATAGTTATTTTAGTTGTAAGATTTTAGAAAAACTCTAGGAGTGAAGATTTTGAGATAAATGTGAGATTTTGTTTTTAAATTAGAGTATGCGGATTGGATTAATTGGTTTTGATTTTCTGCAATAGCTTGGCATGCAAATGCAAGAAGGTTGAAAAAATTAGTTGTTGCTTCTGGTTCAAGTGTTTTTATTAGTAGTCATGTGGTAATTGTAATATGAGTGTTGAATGTAATGTGAATGTGTTTATATTTTTATGTAGATTGAATGTTGAATGTGATCGAATGTGTCTCAAGTTTTTTATTAAAAATAATATTCGGTTCGACACTGCGAAGGTCGAACAATTCCTCCCAGGTTGACATACCAACTGTCAAAAGCTGTAAAGAAAGGTTGACAAAGTTGTCGAAATTTGTGAATAAAGGTTGACAGGGAGACTGTCGAAGGTTGTAAAGAAATGTTCACAAAGTGACTATCGAATTTATTAAATAAAGGTTGACAGACCAACTGTCGATTGTTATACAGGAAGGTTGACATGTCAACCATCGAATGGTTTGTGGAATTAGTGATGTTCAAATTAAATTTATATGTGTGTTTTTTATTTTTATGGTTGGTGTTATTAGACAAATGGTGTATAGGGATAGAAGTGACCTTTACATAAACCATTTAAATATGCATTTGACATTTCCATAGCAGGACCGCACACACACGGATCCTAAACCATCACATGTGCTCCCTTTCTGAGTTTGAGGGTATGGCGGTTCCAAAATTTTTTATAAATGGAGTCATTTAAAAAAATAGATTTTAAATTTTTTTATAAAAAAATCTACTATTATCATATATTTATCAAAATCATAAACTTTTTTTAAAAATAGAACAATAATTTATATTAATAAATAAATAAGGAAAATGATATTTTCAACCCCCATTGTAGCCCCAACTGTAGTTTAGACCAGTTTTTTTATATAAAAAAGCATTCACTCTCTCATTAAAGTACATGCATACAGTTATATAAAATAAAATATATAATAAGATACATTAGTGTATTTTTTTCGCGTTGAAATAATGATAAATTTTTTTACATTATACACTATGATAGAACCTCATACATTAAAATAACGTAGTATATATTATATTATTATAGTATATGAAATTATAAAATAAACTACAAAATTGATTGAGCGTATCTACGCTCAAAAATTAAACCATCAAATAATCAATAAAGAATGGTAGGGATGGTGGAGTCACCAGTGACATGGTGGGGTCATTGATGGCATGGGTTGCCATAATGACAGTCATAGTAAACAGGTTAATTAACCTATCAAAATGCATGTTGCGCCGCCCATTTGGAATAACAGACATTATATCTATACTCTATATCCTAAAGAGTGACGATACGACAAAAGTTTTCATCTAATGGGCTATTTGCAATTTAACCCCTAAGTCTCCTATATTTATAAGCAGGTTACTGTTAAAAGTTTTCATCTAATGGACTATTTTCAGTTAGGCCCCTCAAGTCTCCTATATTTATAACCAGATCCCTACACAAAATTGGTCAATTTTCTCAACTACCTGGTTTATTTGCAGATAGTGTCCCAGGTTCCTGATATTTACAATAAAATCCCTATCAAAAATCGGCTAATTTTGTCCTTTTGTGAGATATTTGAATTTCGACCCTCAATTTCAACCAGTTTTACAACCAGTCCCTATCTACGTTACAAAAAGATCCCTGATTCAGATTTCTAGATTTATAACAAGGTCCCTAATTTCAAAACACGTATTACCGTACTTCAAATCATATCCACAGTTTCCTTTTTGGACCATTAAGATACCTATAAAATTATAAAATAAATATTTTAGTCTCATTAAGCGCATAAAGTTATTTATAAGAAGTCTTTACTACTATTACAATTTTCACTTTCATATTTACAGTGATTATCATAAAATTAATTATTCTACAAATTTTTGTAAATCTTTTTTATTTCATGCAGGAAGTATATCCACTTGGTTCTTGTCTCTCTCTCTCTCTTCCTCCCTCTCCTTTTATAAATATTAAATAGGGGATTTGATTTTTAATACAAAAATTTAAATCAATTTATTGATTATTAGGGTCATAAATATTATTGACTATTTGTTATTAAAAATATTATAATATAATATATCTCAGTAAAAAAAATTTAGAGCAGAGGCCTGAACAATTTTAGATATTAGAATATCAGGTTTTTTTTTTTACTCATTCTTTATTAAAGTTTTTTAATTGCACTATATTATTTTTAGAGAAGTGAAACTTACAAAATCGTTTATGATGTTACCTGATAAAATCTTATTTTGCTTGCCTATGAGCCTAAAATAATATATATATATACACTTTCTTAATGTGGCTTATGAATTATGACGTTTCTTCACAATTTAGTTTTTAATATCAGAAATAACATAATTTAGCTGTACCTTGACACTATGATATCATTATATACTTTGAAGTATAAAAAACATATATAAACTTTATTTGTCATTTGAAAACACATTTTATTTGCTCGCGCGTAGGCGCGTATAGTAAAATTAGTATAAACAAAAAGTTTGGTGAAAACGTCCATCAGAGATTCCATCAACTTGCTCTGTGAGATCCCATGTGTGAAAACGTGGACATCATTAACATGACAAGATGACTGAACTTAGACCGATCGTGAGTGAGGAAACCGCGGGTCTGGAAAAAAGATGATGCGGTCTTACAAAAACAATTTAAAGTTAGAAAATTCATATAACCCCCTGTAATCTTTTAGATATTCATATAACCCCCTATAAATACACCATAAATGCAAATAATCTCTTGCGATTAAAAATTCTTAGAGAGATATTCTGTTATCTAAACTAAGTTTAACAAATATTTATTTTTTTAACCCTTGAAGAACAGATAATACTTCAAAAAAAAGCCCTCATATTTTCAATTTTACCCTTCTTAGGGTTTTTATTTTAAATCTTGGCTAGTTTTAGAGAGTTAAAAATATACATATTTGTTAATCATGGCTTAGATAACGAAATATATCCAGAATATTCTAACTTTGTTAAATAATTTTTAACCACAGAGGGTTATTTGTATTTATGGTATGTTTATAAGAGGTTATATAAATATATTGAGATTACAGGGGGTTATATGGATATTTGAAAGATTATAGGGGGTTATATGGATTTTTACCTTTAAAGTTTATCAGTGTGAGGTTGCTCTTGAGGTGGAAAAATAGATTCTGATGTACATATAAAATGTTACACTCCTATTATTCCTATAGTCCTTTTTTCAATCAGAACATGTTTTAAATTGACATGTCACCATTTGTTATTTCAATATATTCGGGTAGCCATTGTCTATCGATTCTTAGAAAAAAGTATTTTTAAATTTTTTTAAGAACAAACTTTTACAAAACTGAATAGAATGAATTTGAAACATACTTTTTTACATTTTCCCTAATAGGATAAATACTCGGTTAGTAGATCATATATGCTAACGGGGTTAGTGTATTGAAGAGGAAATTCAACTAAAAATAATAATTATGTAAGTGTCATAACACTATTGCCATTAGAGTTTTTAATGTGAACAATAAAAAAAAGATAGAAAAACGTTGATGTGGAGGTTTTGACTTAGTCAGATGACTATTTTAGCAAATTTTTGAAAATGATGATCAATTTGGTAATTTATTAATTAAGGGTGATTGATTTGGTAAAAACGGCCTCATTCAATATCGTTTGGAAACAAATCTAGATAAAATATAACTCTTATAAAGCAAAGTATTTAAAAATTATGAAAACATGTTTCCAAACACAATAGTCTACTTTCTTAAACATTATGATTATTCCTTATTACACACATTTTAATTTTTAAAATATACAATAAAATTGATGAAATATATTTTTTATAATAAATAAAGTACATAATTATATGAATTAAATTTATATTTTTCTATATTTTTCACAAAAAAAATACTAACATACTGGAGTATAAACTGTGTAAGGAGATTTCATATATTGCGTGAGATGGATTGCAAAGAAGACTATATCAGTCCCTTTTCTTTTGAGTATTAATAGACCTAACCGTATTTTTAAAGCTCCGTTTGGATATGAGTTTAAATAGATTCTGCGTTTGAAAAATTAATCCAAACACATTTTCAGCATTTAGCTTTTCAAGCCACCATCTTTTTTTTTTAGGCTAAAAAATCTTGCAGTTGAAAAGTTATTAAAACATCATTTTTCAAAAGCTGAGCCTAAAACACTAGATTCTAAAAATCTAGTTTTACCACTTGAAATGATATACGCATTAAGAGTCACTGGTTCTACTATTGGGTTAACTGGATTTGAATCTTGTCATTATTGTTTGGTTTGAGGAAAAACATGTCATAATTCATACTGGCTAAAAGTTCAACTGGTTGGGTCAGATTGGCTTTTAAAACATTGTTCGAAAATTATAAAATTTATACCTCAAACAAGTAGAACAAATATTTTAAAATCTAACATAGTTATTTGAATATTTATACAATAATATTTAAAGATCCATCGGAGTTGATGAGCCTTCAAAACATCAAAATCTTTCAAATGAATGGCACATTAGAATTGAGGGTTCTTAAATATCCAGAATTTTTGATGACCTAGTGGAGATGCTCTCGCATATAAAACACTGTTGTGGATGTAATTATTATTCAACATGGTATAAAAATAAAGGTAGATATTCAAACACCGTTGGTTGATTGAACGTGTGTACTATGCGGCAATGAGGATGAATCGGTGGTGTATTTGATGATGGAATGCACACTTGCAAAGCACATTTGGCAGCGCCTCTGTTTGGCTATAGGCTTGTCCGTTAATTTTTCAAATCTACAGGGACTCTGGGAAGCTGGCAAACGTCTTAGGGCGAGGGAGAACAGAAGTATCAAAGCTAAAGTGTCACAGTTTTTTATTTTGGTTGTCATGTGGGTTTTGTAGCTTTCGTGAAATAATTGTATATTTCAAATGAGAGGATTTATCCTAAAAATATGTGGGATATAATCTTTCATTATATTAAAGATTGATGACTCTCTTGTGCGTGAGTAAGCCGAGTTGTTTTGTTGGGAGAAAATATTGTAATCGAGGGGTTATGTTTTCTTTGTCTCTTTTGCTGGTAGAACCCTACTTTACTTTTTTTTTTATTTTGAATATGTTTTTTCTTAATCAATAAAATTGAATCTCATGCCTATATTTCCGTTAAAGAAAACACAAATGGAATATCTGACGAAATAATTCGAAGCTGCATGGATTTGAACACCTAAAACCATTGACCATGGGCATTGTTTGGTCAACCATATTACCTACTGTGAATATCTCCTACCCAATCGACCGAACCCGTACAAATTACTATATAATAATAACAAGTAACAGATATATAATAATATAAAGAAACAAACAAACAAAAGAATGGAGTGGATAGAAAGGTGACTCTGTTTGCAAATTTTTTTAATTAATTTCAAACACACCTTTAGATATGTAAGATTGAGAGAGGGGGGAGAGGAGAGGAGGGGTCGGGGGCAACGGTGGAGGGCGGTAAGGGGGAGGGGGAATGAGAGCAAGAAGAGAGAGGGAGAGAGAAGGAGATGGAGGAAGAGGAGGGCGTCCCCCAGCATGTACCCCAGGTGTCCCTATCTTAGAAATAAAGAATTGACTAAATTGTAAAAGGATAAAATCAAATTTCAATAAAATTATTTGATTAACAAACTCTGATAAGATTTGAGTCTATTCAAATTTAGGTTATTGAGTTTATAAATAGGATCCTCACCAGCCGTCCCGGGGTCCACCTCACCATCTCCGGCCCCGGATGCGTCCACGATCCTCTCCAACACCGCCGTCAACGCCTGGTCGACGCTCATGATCCGCGCCCCGGAGATCGTGAGCGTCGGTCGGGCGTTGACGGTGGCATTGGAGAGGGCGTTGACGCATCCGGGGATGGAGACGGTGAGGAGGACCCCGGGACAGCCGGTGACGGGAATGCCGACGATGCCGTACATGTAGGGGACGCCCTCCTCTCTTTCTCCCTCCCCCTTTCCCTCTCTCTTCCTTGCTCTCTTTCCCCCTCCCCCTCCCCCTCACCCCGATCCCTCCTACTACTCTCCTCCTCCCGTCATGTAATCTTCCTCGTCTCGTGCATCCACAAGATTAATTTATTTGAAAGTGTCTAAAGCACACATCATTTATTTGGATTGAATGTGCATAGATTTAGTTGTACTTGAAAAACTAAGGGATGCAATTATGCAAATAGAAGCACCCTACATTTGAAAGCGGTTGATATATATTCATGTTAAAAAGATACTTAAGGCTGCTGGCTGAATACTGCATGAGTTATTTTAATATAAATAATAATTATAATATATATAAAGAATAAATGATTTTTTATTTAATTATTTTTTAGTTATCTTATATTATTAAAAAAATTAATAATAAAGTTTTTGTTGTTTTATTGACCATAAATAAATTGTGATAAATAAATAAATAAAATAAGTTGAAAAAGGTTACTTAACAAGTGCACCATCTCATTCATAAGAATTTCTTTTAGGTAAAAATGCATATAGTCCTAAAGATTGCCAATGTCCATATTCACCTATCATTTTTATAAAAAAATCCAAATAACCCCCTGATTTTTATCATGATTAAACATATAGTCCCCGATTATAGTCTATTTTTTAAGAATATTCATGGAATATTTTTTGACTTGACAGCGACCTGAAAAATACATATTCATATAATCCTCTGACATTTAAAAATATATAAAAAGATTCCCGCAAATTATTAAAATTATCTCTACATACACAAAATTTAAAAATATATAAAAAGATTCCCGCAAATTATTAAAATTATCTCTACATACACAAAACCACTTAATTAGAGTCTTCTTCCTCCCAACTGTCCTTTTTTTAACTATTTGGGGGGGGGGGGGGTTGTAGAGGAGGGGTAAAATAGATGAGGATAATATGATAATATATAATCATATGTGATTAATTTAACTACATGGCTTAACATTTAAAGTCATAAAATCAAGGGGTTATTTGAACTTTTAGATAAATGAGGTTTCAATATGAATATTCTTTATTTTTTAGAGGGCTATATGCATTTTACCCCTTTTAATCATAGAAGTGATGACAAATTATTGATGTGTGTACCCTTATACCACTAAAATTAATTTGATGAACACCATTTCAAGAGAGATTTGAAATATCAATATAAACTTTTTCCTGTCTATTCTAATATATCTATATCTATTCACCTATAGAAAAACAGATTTTTGAACTTTTTTACTCGTATTTCACCCTATTCTCCTTTGTTCCGATCTACCAAACATGATCTAATCAAACATGTGGGTTTTTAAAATCAAGTGTAGATTAAAATTAAATTAGATGACTAAAAAAAATACTCAAGCAGTAAATGCTGAATTCATTTCAATATTTATTTTTACACATCTCTATATGAATGAGCGTTGGTACACTCTGTTCGCTTTGCAATATATATTCTTTATTTTTTAGAGGGCTATATGCATTTTACCCCTTTTAATCATAGAAGTGATGACAAATTATTGATGTGTGTACCCTTATACCACTAAAATTAATTTGATGAACACCATTTCAAGAGAGATTTGAAATATCAATATAAACTTTTTCCTGTCTATTCTAATATATCTATATCTATTCACCTATAGAAAAACAGATTTTTGAACTTTTTTACTCGTATTTCACCCTATTCTCCTTTGTTCCGATCTACCAAACATGATCTAATCAAACATGTGGGTTTTTAAAATCAAGTGTAGATTAAAATTAAATTAGATGACTAAAAAAAATACTCAAGCAGTAAATGCTGAATTCATTTCAATATTTGTTTTTACACATCTCTATATGAATGAGCGTTGGTACACTCAGTTCGCTTTGCAATATATATGCTATAATAACATAGTACATATTGCGTTATCATATTGTATGAGTTTTTATCATAGTGTATCACGTAAAAAAAATTTATTATTTTTTTTAATTAAAAAAATATATTAATGTATCTCAATATATACTTCATTTCATATAACAATATGCACTTTAATTGAAGAGTGTGATATTTAAAAAAAAAAACCAGTGTGATTGAAATTTGGGATGGACATCATTTTCCCTGTATGAATACATCAAAGTGTCGATAACGGGTCAGGCCGGTCTTGGGCCCAAGCCCATGGGCTCTTTTGACAGCAGGCCTGGCACGAGTTTATCCGTTAGAAATTTTTTAAGTAGATGGACTATAAAAAAGACTATGGATGTGAATGGTTACGCAATTATAAAACTGATTATGCAGAAGTTTAGGTTTTAAAATTGCTTTTGCAAAAAGCTTATCCCCCGAGCTTTTTAAAACCACAGCTTTTGCACATTTTTTCCCTAAAATATGTTTGCATTAAACTGCTACAGTAAAATTATTTAGTTACACGATTGTAGAAGCAGTTCCTATAATCGTAAAAATTGTTCAATCGTGCAACCAAACGCACCAAAACTCTTCAGAAAAAAGTTAAATCTATAATCACTGTCTTATATACATTTTTAAGAGACTTATAACCCACTTTTTAATTAAAAAATATTATACCCTATCTTGTTTTAAATGTAATTTTATAAAAAGAAAGTATATCATTGAAAAATTAAATGATATTTATAAAAAAAATTTAAAAAACTATAAAATTACGGTGCAACAACGCTTTTAAAAAAGTTAAAATATATAATAATTTATAAAAAAAATATCAAAAATATAACCCGTTACAACCAGCGGAGGGACTGTTAATAAAAGGGATTTTATTTTTAAGTCCTTATAAATTATGCTATTTAATAATCAATATCTCATTTCTTCATATTTTTTAAGTCCCTAATTTCAAACATCAATTTCATTATTAGTCCCTCCACCAAACTTTCATCTATTAGGCTGATGGATAATTGAAATTTCTAAATTACAATTTAGAATTTATATTTTTAAATCCATGTAAACTATGTTATTTAAAGATCGATTATGTAAACTATGTTATTTAACAATCAATCCCTGCAAACAAATTTTTTAATGGCATCTAAATTAAAAAAAAATTATGCAATCAATTCTAATTAGACAACTGAAGGCTATAAAAGAAAGCAATCTCGGATTATGTGGGCATATGCAGTGTTGAATAATATTAAAATTGTTATTGAATACCTAATAATGTAAATGTAGTTTTATTTTAGATATTTTATCAAACATTTTGTATATAAGTTTCAAATATCAAATTATTTATAAAATCATACCGAAATTTTTGTTCAATGATAAATAAGAAAAAAACATTTGATGTAGATGATTTAAAATGAAATATGAAGATGAGAAGGACTGATAACTAAATAATATAATTTACAGAGATTTAAAAATAAAAATTATATTTTACAAACTAATGGTACATGGACAGACATTTGACGTATGAACTAATAATGAAATAGAGGCATTCTAAATTGGGGACTTAAAAAGTAATATAAAAAAATAAAGAATTGATCATTAAATAACATAGTTACAAGGACTTACAAATAAAAATCCCTAAAAAAAGTGCAATAACAAGCGATCTTTTGATCAACCATCAACGAAGTGCGCGCTCAACGACACAAACCCAAAAAAAGGGCGAAATCAATCAAAACATCCCGCTCTCACCGAACTTCAATCCCCACCTCCAACAATCTCTCTCTACGATCCAAGAAACCCAAACCCACCATCAATGGAGTCCTTCGAGCAGAACGTGGTGGTGATGAGGCACGGCGAACGGATGGACCTCGTCGAGCCGCTGTGGATCACCAGGGACCCCCGCCCCTGGGACCCTCCCCTCACCGAGGACGGAAAGATCAAGGCTTGGACCACCGGGAGGAAGATCCGCAACACGCCCGGCCTCCGCATCGACCGCGTCTTCGTCTCTCCCTTCCTCCGCTGTGTTCAGACCGCCTCCCGGGCCGTCTCCGCCCTCTGCGCCGTCGGAGACGGCTCCGACGTCGATCCCCTCCTCATCGAGGTCGCCTCCGACGACTCCGCCGCCGCCCGCCTCGATCCGTCTAAGATTAAGGTATCTCGGTTTGGGTTTCTTGGTTTGGGAGGTTTTTATTTTTTTTGTTGATATTGTTGTTGGTGGTGATGATGTTTGGATGAATTGATGGGGAGTCGAAAGTGTTTTTTTTTTTAAGGTTTGTTTGATGGATAGGATAGGTGTTGTTTCTATTCTTGTTTGATTTGGGTGGATAAATGAATTGCCTTTCATATTAAATTTGGATAAATATAGAATAATAACTCCAGTGGTGTGGAATAGGCTTATCTACCTTTATAACTCCAATGTTTTTTTTTTAGATGAAGACAAAACATCTAACTTAAATGAGGTAAAATGCCAACCCACTAGGAAAAAAAGAAAATTTGTATTGGATAATAATTTTATTCCACTTTATTCCATTCTGTTTCTGAATAAGGGCTAAGAGAATTGATGGAAATGTTAGTGCAGAATCTGGGTTTATCTCATTTGCATTCATGATTTATCTTAGAATTCAAGATATACTTTTTTTGGGTTAGAATAACGGTTTGTTTCGATGAAGAATAACAAGAGCAAGACATGAGTGTTGTATGAATTCCATATGTACGTAGAAATTTAGACCAGAAAGATTGGAGTTTTGATTCAATCGAGTTAAATCAAACACTCTAAAAAAAAATTCTCCTCCTAATGTGTCAATCAAGTTCAATGGCTTTCATAATAGTTGTAGTTTCTTGAATAATAAATTTGAATTTTGAAGATATCTTGTTTTACATGACAGCTATTATACCAGTGTGGATGTCGGATTTGATATCCTTCTGCATTTGGTCTCCTTCTAATGTATCGGTTTGAATTTTAATGGTTTCTGCAGTAATAGTTGTTATTGCTGCATATTAGATTGAATGCTGAAGTAGTTGACTATTATGCAAGCATGGATGATTATTTTCATTTCCTTTGCATAATTTGGATGTGTTTCAGGTTTCAATTGAATATGGCTTGTGTGAGATCTTATGTAAAGAGACAATTGGTCAAGAATTGGTTCCAAGAGATGGAAACTGGACTCTTGATATCTCACAGCTTGAGGCTAAGCTACCGGCAGGTACAGTGGACAATTCTGCGGAACGCATTTATAAACAGGTTTGTCCAACTTTTCCTCTTCTGTTATGTTTTGAATAACTTTGTGTTTACGCATAATGCAAAACCACATCTATGGAAAAAAAAAATTTCAGATTTCATGAGGACATTGCTGTTGAGTTATAGGCTGAGATACCTTCACTGGTATTGCTGCAGCTTCCACAGTGGGAGGAACCTCTAGAAGTTGGAAGAATTCGATACAAAGATGTCATTCTGGCTCTTGCTGACAAATTTCCCAATGAAAATTTGTTGCTGGTAACACATGGTAATCTTCACTGCTTCCAACTTGCGAGGCTCTTTGGAATTTTTTTTATTTGAGCTGGTGGTTCTTATCTTACCCTTCAAATCCTATTTAAGGATTTAGTCCTGAAGAAATATAGTTGTTTGCTTATCCACACAAAATGTCATACTACTTCCTTTTCCTCAACTAAAATAGTCATACAAATACTTTGTTGTTGTATATCACATTTTATCTTAAAAAGGTGAAAAGGGCCATGTAATGTTGAAGCAAGGCTCATCAGCTCATTTATTTCATCCCAATTCAAGTTTATTTTGCCAAGTCTTTTTAACATTCTACAGAACAGAAGATTGAGTATGCATGATCAATAGGAGAATTGACTGTGTTTTGAGGAACTAAAGAATACATTGCTTGTTTGCCGTTCTCAAAATTTACGTGGGAGGGAAACCCAATAGATTCAAAATAACCCAGTCTCTGAAAACTTTTGATCTTGCCAAGTACATTTTTAGAAACTATGTGGAACAAAGGGTCACAGTTATTCTCTGAGAGAGTAACATAGCTAGTCTCATGCTTGGAACCAGGTGAAGCAGTTGGTGTAGCAGTCTCAGCCTTCCTGGAAGACATGGTGGTGTACGACGTAGATTTTTGTGCCTATTCACATCTGCGGAGACGAGTCAATTTCAAGCCCAATCAATCATTCACTGCCGAAGAGTTCCAGGTTCTGTCGAACACTGGCCAGACTGGTGTCTGCTACTACTCAACAAATGACATTCCATTGCTGTCCAACCTTTCCTGATTCTTTGAGTGCTCGGAGCTAACCGGCATTTGCGGCTACGTGAATGAACAGAGTGTTTTTCGTTTCGCTCTGTTTTTGCTGCTGCTGTTGTTTTTTTTTTTTTTAATTTTCTCAATGGCCAATCCTTTTGTTGTACTATATTGTATGCCTCTTCATTCATTCCGTTGTATGCCTATTTTAGGGCATATTTTTGAGAGGACAATATCAATAAAATTGAATTTTAGTTCAGCTCAGCTTATATATATCTTAATAAGGGCTAATTTATTAGCTTGCCTTCTTCCACGTAAATCTAATTCCAATACATTCCGTGAGGAAGAATGAAGAAAATTTAACCTGGGATGTATGACCATAGGAATAAGAGATCTCTCAAACTTCATCTTCATTTAACTGAGATTCTAACAGGTGAATAAGAATGAACATCAAAATAGCTCTAAGGATTAGTTTGGCCTTCATTCCTCTTTTCATTTATGAATATCGCAAACAAAAATTTATTTCCACATAATCTACTTGAACTAAATTCTTGGGAATGAGGAATACACCTTCTGGTCAAAGTTATTAAATTAGCCTTAAATATTTATTGTTCAGGCTCCCCTCTTGATGGGTTGATAACCCTCGAGAGACCTCTCATTTTCTTCCCAATTTAACCAGAAAAAACTAAAGTTCACCAAAAGTAATAAATTCAAATAACTCTATGAATTTCCCGAAATCTATATAACCCCTTGACTTTTTTCTGAAATCCATGTAACTCTCCGAAAACATCTGTGTAAATCCAAATAATCCCTTGAATTAAACTTTCATTGATAGATGATGAATATTTTCCTTGATTAACCCTAGTTGAAAACACAGTGTACCAAAAACCCGCTACAATATATTAAAAATGTGAAAACCTTTCATAAATGACGATTTTATCTCTCCAAATAAATTATAAAACCCTATTCGGAAAGGTAAAATAATCATTTCCAGAGTATTTTTCACATTTTTAACGCATTATATGAAGTTTTTTATTTATTTTTTTTCAACCAGGGTTGACCTAATAGAATATTCTTCATCTATCAACAAAAATTTCACTGAAAGGATTATTTGGATTTACATAAGAATTTTCAAGAGGTTATATGAACTTGAGAAAGTCTAACGTTATATGATTTTTTTCCAAAATAATATCATTTATGAAGATAAGTGCTATTTGATAACCAAATTAGATAACAGGGGCTCTGGATCATGACATTTCATTATTTTTCCTTAAAGAAACCATCATGAGAAACAGTGATTAATCCCTGATTTGTCCTGTCCATGTCCATATTATATTTAACACATGAATCATCCTCTAATCCACGTACATGGACGGCGACAATCACCATGCCTGTAACGCCACGCATGGGATACCTCGACCAGGAAAAAGTTATATATACTACCAAACCAATGCATGTTCTGAGGCACAAAGAAACAACCTCACATTCCTCCTCTTCCCAATGGCACCTTCCCTTCCCATTCTACTGCTCCCAGTCCTAAGCATGTTATTCGCGCACTCGCACGCCGGGAGCATAGCTGTATACTGGGGCCAGAACGGCGAAGAGGGCACCCTCGCCGCCACATGCGCCACCGGGAACTACAAATTCGTCAACGTCGCTTTCCTCGCCTCATTCGGCGCCGGCCGAACCCCACAGCTCAATCTGGCCGGACACTGCGACCCCTACGCGCACGACAACTACTCCCACCCCTGCACCGCACTCAGCGCTGACATACACTCGTGCCAGTCCTTGGGCGTCAAAGTCATCCTCTCCATCGGTGGTGGTGCCGGAGGCTACTCTTTATCCTCCAAAGACAATGCGAAGCAGTTGGCGGACTACATATGGAACAACTATCTGGGCGGGCGGTCCGACTTGAGGCCGCTTGGTGATGCAGTGCTTGACGGGGTGGACTTTGACATAGAGAGTGGGTCCCCTGACCATTACGACGATCTGGCGAGGTACCTCTCGGCGTACAGCAATCAGGGGAAGAAGGTGTACCTGACGGCTGCTCCGCAGTGCCCGTTCCCGGACGCGTGGGTTGGCGGGGCTCTGGAGACAGGGTTGTTCGACTACGTCTGGGTCCAGTTCTACAACAACCCACCTTGCCAGTACTCGTCGGGGGAGACGGGCAACCTGGAGAATTCATGGAAGCAGTGGACTTCGGCGATCAATGCGAAGGATGTGTTCTTGGGGCTTCCAGCTGCTCCGGATGCGGCGGGGAGCGGTTTCATCCCGACGGGGGACCTGACCTCAAAAGTGTTGCCTCTGCTGAAGGGCTCTGACAAGTATGGAGGGGTGATGCTGTGGTCGAAGTATTACGACGACCAGACTGGATATAGCTCCACCATTAAGCATGATGTATGAACTTGTGTTCATGGCTGCAGCCTAGTGTGTGATCACATCTGTATGTAATTTGTGTGTCTATCCTCCATGTAGTAGTAGTACTACTTTCATCGCTACCATTCATCTCTAAATATTGTCCAGTATTTCCGTCGACATAACTGTGGACATCGTCTTCACCGTTGCATTCCTAACTTGCAAGACATACATAAACAATTACGATTCATCAGAGGTGATCAAATGATCGATATCAGTAATGTTAGGCAAGAAATGTATACTTGCACAAACGCTCCAACTCATCTTTCAGCATCACCAATAATCAACATTGCTCCTGTAAACAGTTTAACTGTTCTCTTCATCTCGAGATGGACGCTGATAGTAGTATCTATTGTGAAAATGAAAGCAAGAATGACATAGGAAGTAAGCTATAAATGTCGATGTGCAACACTTGATTTTATAAATAGGTGGACAGTAACTTACACATAGATGCTTATGCCATAGATTGATGCATATTTACGGAGAAGGCGCTCTATAGTGTACCACTCAGATCGTCCAGATCCATCCTGGTACCCAATCCGTGGCATGTGGATAGATGCTTTGACAATTTACAGCATATCCATGAAACAAGAATTTTGTTATAATTCAGAATAGATGACTGTTAATTAGATGCAAGACACTGAAACTGGGATTTGTTTTCTCATATGTGCGAAATCTGAAAGGTATATCTGTATATTCCGAGGACTTCAGTGCATGTTATATCTTCACACAGATGCAGATATCAAGAGCAAAGGCCATTTGTAGTTGTAGTTGTAGTTGTAGTCAACATTTATTCCGAAAACGGTTGCAGTTGTAGTCAACATTTATTTCAAAGTTCATTTGCAACAAACAAACAAGTACCTGAATTTTGGGAAGCTGAGAAAGAAGTCTTTGACAAGCACCGTTCCAGGTCATCCATCAAAATATTGCTACGAGGAACCTTGCGCCGAGGATTATATGACTGTACGACAGCTAAGGCCACCCATAGAGGATTGGTAGCAACCTTTTTGTCATTGTCATGGGATACTGTGCATCAATACAACAAATTCTGTGACTAGAGAAGGAAATGATGAGTTTGCAACTTTCTAATATTTCAAGCATAGGACTTCTTTCCTTCAACCAAAAAAAAAAAAAAACATAGGGCTTCTTAGTGGGTTGAGAAGGTTACAAATCATAACCTGCCTTATCGACCACTATTAGATAGCACGACCATTATGATGCTGCTAACCTTCTCTGATCGATAGGGAATTTGGCTTCGACAAGGTTTAGTATGCATTTACTAAAGTAGGCCATATGGGCCTGTTTTACTGATGTTTGGGGTCCTTTGCACAGTTGACAGAGTTGATTTGTCAGAATTGTGGGCATTCGGGTTCAAAATCTCATTAGCAATTGACATGGTAAACATTCTTCAGGGGTAAGGAAAGAGTATCACAAATGAATTAATGATGAGTTGATATCTTAATTAAAAACCTTTTTATTAGAGTTCATAGGAATGAACAGATTAAAATAAAGGGATCAAGAAACAGGAAAGCCATGCAATAAAAGGAACTTACCATCTAACTTTATAAGATGGACATCACCTAGATGAAGGTCCCCACATTCAAATGCTTGCTGATAAGCATCTGGAATACTTGTAGATAGATTTTCTAGTGCACTGAACATTCCTCCATGGCCCCAGTTTCCAGAGTTATCCACGCAACTGCCATAGAACACAAGATCATGCACACAATAAAAGAAATTCCCAAAATATAGTAGATAAATAGGCTTAAATAAAGGTGTGCATCTGCAACCAACAATAACAGTCGTTACATTACAACTTAATTTAATTTTAAAAAATGTCTGAATCTTATAAAAATGCTTAAAAAGACCTACTGCATCAGAACCTTCAGAATTCACATAGACTTCAAATTCCATACCATCGTTATGATAGAAACCACCAACTGGGGCGACAATCAATAAGTCTTCTCTTAAGGGAGTAACCAATAAACATGGATTGATATGGATACTAATATTGGATCTTCATGATGTTGATCTCTCACTGAAAAAAATGATGCAAAATCCAAATATTGCTAGCAATTTTTTTGTTTCCTGGTATTATATATCCATAAACTTCATGTTGTTTAGCTAATGCCACTACCATTGTATAACTTAGATTTTTGATATAGTTTTACACACTATTGATAACATAATATTAATAATGACACTATCATGAGAAGCAGCTAAACTTTAGAGGCACTTTGATGAACCACATGACATTGGTATTGGTATGTGCAATGAACCGTGGACAGAGCTGGTCTAGAATACCCAAGTCAGGGTGGTGACTGGAGGAGATCAGGAGACACCTAAGTAATTTTAGAAACATGAGTGGGTTGGCACACTTTGATTTAATGATAGAATTTTCTGCACTACCTCAGGCAGAGTCAGGATTTCTAAGCCTTATAAAAAAACCCAGAGGCAACAAGCCTAACTAAAAGACAGATTGGCTGTTTGGTCAGATTCATGTTATTCCGCCTACTTGCAGCCCTATAATGACATACATCCGGTATAGAATGGTGGTATGTCGAGCAGTTTTAAAACTGCAATACTTCATTTCTCACAAGTAATCATAGCTTCATGGCAAGTGAATGAAAGTGAACAGAGAAGATGAAAACAAGAAGATTGACCAACATAAAGAAAAGGATAGTCCATGCAAAACTACCATCAACTTCATCATACTTTGTCAGTATAGAAATATGATTCATAGAATTTGCGTATCAATAATGCTGAATTTGTACCTGAATATTACTGCAGGCTCTGAGGGACAAAGTTTTGATGGATTTGTGCAATCTCCAAAAACAAATTGAACAGAGCCTGAATCTGACATAAGGTCATCGTTCACTACACCAGCAGGTTCTTTGACAGCCAATGACTGGTAACCTAGAGCTTCCCACTTGGCTTTCTTTCTTTCTTCTAACTTTATCTTCTTCCTTTCAGCTTCCTCTTTTTGTTGCTTCTCTTCAGGCAAGTGCCTTCTCTTGCCCAACTCTAGTGTGTGGCTTTCAATTGTTTGTGATGCCTCTTTGAACTTTTCAACCCATGCTAAAAATGAAGCCTCATCAAGGATGGGGTCAGAATTAATGGATGCAGAAGATTTTCTCATAATCAATTCACCATAGTTTGTGAACTCCACTGGATTAATCTCAAACTTCTGGTCATCCTTCCCAGATGACAAATGGTTACGCATTTCAATTACTTTCTGAACCATTGCATCCAGTTCTGCCACATCAACTCCATTTGAGCTTTCGGGGTTCATCCCTGTAGGGTCAAGCTTATGTAATCCAACTATGAGTGATCGCAAGTCACCAGCATCAGCTTTCACTTCTTTTCCTTCTTTGTGCACATTGTCCTCATCAATCACGTCATGGCTAAGTTGCAACTTCCTCTCTGCTCTTCGCATGATTACCTGTTACAAACATTAAAATTCAATTTCTTACTCATTTTCCATATAACTTCCTGTAATTACATCTCACCTCCTCCACTGTTCTTGCCGTAACTAAATTTATGGCCAAAACGTGGCACATTTGGCCAATACGGTGGGCACGCTGCAACGCTTGCTTGTCCACCTGAGGGTTCCAGTCTTGTTCATAAAAAATAACCTGAAGGCATAGATGGAGTAAGCATCGTATAATATTTAAGTTCAATATTCTAAGTAAAACTAAATATCACAGACAAATATTGGTTTAATTGGATGTTATCCATTTTAAGTTCATATACCTTAAATCTTATTCACACAAATAATAACCAAATGACTGATTGGCTTTAGTTACTGTTATAAATATCATTCTTACTCTCAATAAATGCATCACACATTCTTGTAGAGGATCAAAATATGCAAAAACATGAACCAGTTCACATACACATGCAAAAAAAAAGAGGCAATACATCTTTGTTGTAACAACTGGAAAACACATTATTGCTGAGAAAGGGGATGCCAGAGAAGGGAAGGGAAATGACACATTGCCTATCAATCAATAATTTTGACTCACAGTATCTGCAGCCACAAGGTTCAAACCAACTCCCCCTGCTCTAGTTGATATCATAAAGACAAATGCACTATTTTGGCCATCAAGGGATTTCAATTTCAACCTTCCTTCATCTGATTGCTTGCTGAAGCTCCTGATTGCGGCAAATCGTTCCTCTGCACGAACTGATCCATCAAGGCGCTCATAGGAATACTTCCGCAATTCTAGATAATCCTACACAACAAATGGAAACATAACATATCAGGAGTTTTGTGTATGTAAAATAAATCATATTTAATCTCCACATTCCTACAGTAGAATATACAAAAGAAACAGCACCTGAAGAATGTCTAGTGTATGAGTCATCTGCGCAAACAAGAGTACGCGGTGCCCTGAAGCATGGAGTCTCCTTAGTAACTGGTCCAGAACTACAAGTTTACCACTAGCCTGACAAATACATGGCAGATTAAAGAACAAAGTTAAATGCATATCCACAGCATATGAAGAAACCAAAAAGACTCAAAAGAGAGCAGCAGGTGTAACAAATGAATCATAACAATCCTCTCCATGGAAGCAATATAAGATTTTCTATTTCTCCCCTATTTCTTCTTGCCTCATCCTATGCACATTCAAAAGTCAAAAGAAGGTCTAAGAAATTAATCATATCTCCCAGTTCAGGCAAGAGAACATTTTCTTCTCCATCTTGTTTCCTATTTGCGTAATCTATTTCTGCACCTAATCTTGAGAAATATGTTAAGATATGATATGCCACCTGGACCAGATGTTCGCCTTCTTCATATGGTTCTGGCTCAATACCATTGAACAGGTATGGATGGCTGCATGCTTTGCGAAGCTGTATTACCTGAATAGTTATGCAAGAAAGAAGGTTAACTTATTTATCTATATAAAATTTACAACAGAAAAGGAAACCATGTAGCATTTAGAAACAGTGTTTAGCATAATAAATATGTAACCATCATGATAATTATTATTTTAAATGCACCATGGTATGCGTGTATGAAAAAGGGTGTATACAGAATCTAAGGAAGATACGCATGTTCTACATAGAAGGTATTAAAAGGGCAGAAAGAATACATATCCAATCAATTTTTATATTACAATATAAATACAACAGCCCCTAATTTTTAATATATGTTGCCATTCCAGAAACAGCAAAGATGATCGAGATCTAGACTTAACAGTAAAAAAGAGCAATAAATTGAATATTTCAGGATCGGTCATTTTATCTTCTATCTTTTTTTTTATAGACCAATTGAATATATATATATATATCCATATTCCTCAATTAAACAGAGTAAATCAAAGGGCATCATCCAAATATATGTTTCTAGGTGATTAATCGAATTGGCATTACATGATACTACTAAGTTATCAATCTGCAAAAAAGTTAACAGAGACATAATAATTTACTAGTAATATGTTATTATGTGCATTCAATACTTGACTTTAAACGTAATGATCATGTCAAAGTAATAGAACGACACTCGCTTCTTTTTTCCTAAGAAATATATCATCATTGCTTGATTTTCTGTTTGACTACTAAGCATCTACCATACCCCTTAATTAACCAAGATATGTCCATATAATAACTATGGTATGGTACCTCATAATATTACGTTTATGAGAGAAACACTTTAAACTAGACAATTGTTTTTGGTAATAAGACTCCTCTTTCCAGATAGGCAGCAACACAATTTATTTTACAGATCAAATGCTGAAACTCCAACCATCAGGGATACGGGTTACACACTCCTCTAATGGGAGAATGTATGATTCTAGCAACCATGCTACCCTGCCCCCAGTGGTCTTATAATCCAAGAGACTAGTGAGTCTCCTGTGTATCTCCGGACACCATGGGTAGTGGAAAAAAAAAGAGCGACTTACAACTAATCAATCAATTCTCTAAATGCTTCTACCTATTGAGCCTTTTGATTAAATAATTTAAAGGAACCAACGTTTACTCTTCAAAGACAATACCTATTTTCACTTCTGCAAGCATAACATATAAGGGTATAAAAATATGAGTTTCTCAATAGCACATTATCATTTTTTTTTCTTTGTATGCTCGAACAAACCAAGTTCATGAGTTTAAATAATTGTTAATTTACAAATGGGAGAGTAAGATGACATATAAAACAAAAGAGCTCGATAGGACCACATTCCATTCACAAAGTAGCAAAAATAAAAACTAGGAAATATAGAGATTACAATATTCTGCAATGACCAACGACTAGAAGTTCCTGATGAAAGTGCAAGAAGCTCTGGTAATTCCCTCCTTAAAATAGACAAGTACACCTTTTTTTGCAGGGATACCAATGGTGTCATCCAAGCAAAATAATTCCATGACATCACACATGCCAGTTAAGAAAAAAAAGGAGATTTCTAGGAAAGGAAAGAAACTAGAAGTGGAGAGTAAATTATTTAAATTTAAATCAAAATGGAGGTTCTAACACAGTAATCTCAGTAAGTGGAGGCAGCATCAGGATTCCTCTCTCGATAAGTATTGACTTTGTACGCCGAAGCATGAATGCTTTCAGTATACATTTTAAGCTTTTGAATTGTCCCTTATTTTCAGCTGTATGAAGACCTGAACAGAGAAGTACTGCTACTTATAAAAGAATCCAATTACATCCTGAGGAAGACTAATTAGAGGAATACATTGAAAAATAAGGTTGTTTAAATAAGATAAAATTATAAGTAATTAACAAAAAAGCACTGATGGAGTAGAAAAATAAGTAAAAAGGGAAATGCAGAGATAAAAATTGAAAATAAACTCTCTAATAAGCTGAAGTCACTGACACTGTTATATTCAAGCAAGCACAATTACATGTAAATTTTTACAAGGTAAAAATCTGGACATTATAATAAAGTAGTAGTTGAAGCCTGACAAGGTAAGAAAAGTGCAATACAAAAAGGATGATAGCAAGTAAGGATGCTAGGAACTCCTTTTACTTTCTCATTGCATATCTTCCTTTTTATGCAGGTTGATGATAAACTTTTGGCCATCTAACAGGTCAAGGAAGTCTACTCTGAGTCTTTAATCACTTTCTTCCGGATAACCTACATGATGAAAATGTCATCTAGTGCAAGTAAATGTTAAAAAAAGGTTATTTCTCAAACTCTTCATTCTATGAAGGAAGGATGATGATAATGCATTGTCAAGCAAAAAACTACTCAATTTACTAGTGTGCCATTAACAAGTTTTTGTGGAAAGAAACTGTTTTCTCAATTAGCATTTTGTGTATGGAATCTCTCCGCCTTAAATGTGGCATTTCTTGTCAGGACTTAGGATGATTTGTTCAAAATTCAAGAAACAGTCAAATTGTCCACTCCAGAATGAGCAGAGTTAAACTTCACCGGAATGGAGTCATTACACATTTACACCTATTTATTACATGCATGAGAAAAACAATCAAAGCCTCAATTATCTACATCTCTTTCTCCAGATGAGGACCTTCTGGTCATGTGTGCTGAATGTGATTTTTGCATTAATGTAGAGAAGAGGTTAGGCAGTTAGGTTGTTTTAAATATGCTCCTTAAATATGTGAGCATGCATACTCCTTTTTAAAAATAAATCAATCAAATTAAGACATTAAACTTGCGTGTCTTATTTTGATAACCAACAAATATTGAACTGAATTTTATCTTAAAGCGGTCTGAAATAAATGATGTCATGGACCAAAAAAATATTAACTTTGTCTCACATTTCATATAATTATTTTTAGAAATCCCATATAGGACAAGTTCATCAACATGCAACAGTGCAACCCAAATTCACACAAGTAGTGATCTTATGGTCACCTTGTGACCGCAAACTTACTCATCGTATGTAAAAAGTCAGAATAGGACACTGAAAATTCTACAATCACTGCATTAAGTGTTGCACATTTCTCTCCGTTGAGTATATTGTAATTGATCTCAACCACTTATTTATTTATTTTTTATATTTTTTTGGACTTCAATTGAGCATATGAAAAAGCACCTGATCACAGGAAGGTAATGAATACACCACTATCTCAAGAGTTGTAAAGAAACTGGACCTGCAGGAGAGACCTTGGCTCCCTTGAATGTGGAGAGGAACTCTTCCAAATCACCAAAGACCATGGGCATACAAAAATGCATTAAAGCCCAAAGTTCAGAGAGATTATTTTGGATGGGGGTGCCCGTCATCAGTAACCGTCTAGGCATGAGAAAATGTTGCTCAAGTACTTTATAAAGAACCTGAAATTGTTGACAAACCAAGAACAGGCATTATACAGTATTTGCACTTGATTAATGCATTAGATTTAAGCAAACAGATAAGAAAACATTATCAGTAAATGTATTCCATATTCCATATACGGAAACAACGAGATTATCCACGGAATTCCTTCAACTCACAAGGATAGCCTCGACCAGAGAACAACTATGGCAGAGAAGGAAGCAGAAGAATAAGTCTAAGCATCAGAAGAAGCACTGAGGGATGCAAGAAGAAGCGACTACTGAGTCAGATTAAGGAAGAAGGCGAGCGAAGTGAAGAAGTCATATTCATTCCCCTAATAAACGGACGTCTCTGGAACTGGTCTCCCTGGCCTGTCGTAATGTTAAGATTGTGACCGTCACTTCTTTTATATAAGAGGCGAATGAACTGAACTTTGTCTTTGTCTTATGGTAAAGTATTTTCCGGTATTATGGAAACTAAAGTCCTTATGATGTTCAGGTAGACATAGTCACTCAGGGTTAGAGTACTCTTTCTTGCTGGACACTTCGTTTCGTCTAGAGTTCGAGACTAACCCACCTTAGTCGTCTACCTACCTTTAGCTCTAAGTCATATCAGGGAATTCTCCTTCCTGACGTCTATTTGTATCTATGGTTCCACCACCACTGCTTGCGTCTGTCTCTCTCAACAAGCTTCCGTTCTACCAAGTCTTCTGTTCTCTCCCCCTGGCCACAAAGTTTAGACAAATACAAAAAGAAATCTTCGATTCCCTAACGAGGCGATCAAAGAAAGCTACACTTTCCCCTCTCGCTTCGCTCACGCTACACTCGACCGCTTGCTTCTTTCTTCTGCACGCTGGCTTCGTTCTGTTCTTTATCTCATTACGCTATCGCTCCATTCGACCGCTACGCATCGGTGACCGATCGCCTTGGCTTGAAGTTCTTCCAGCAAATGCTGATTCAGATTCTTCTTGAAATGAGGCAATCGACAGATTTGACTTACTTTTGAACAGGCTTAGCTAGTGAAAAGGGGTCTAGGCGAACACGCTGGTGAAGATTCAAAGTCTTTAGTCGTAGCCCACGCACAAAGTCAGAAGAGTAAAAGACTAAGACAAGCTTACCTAACTTCTGCTATACTTAGTATAAATCTATGTCCCATGTTCTTTATGAAACCCCTGGCCTGGCTTCACTCCAACAAAAGCGCATAGAGTCTTAGTAGAGTAGTCGATATAGCTCAGAAAAAGTTGACAATGACGGTTATAGTCAAGTAAATTATGTCTCTATAAGTCAAAATCCCTATTGCTTATTTTCTCATATGTGGTAGGAACTTTGAAATGTCGGATTAGTAAAATAGGTCAACAAATAGGAATAGAAAAGCACACGCCACTTCTTCCTTATACCTGAAGCACCAACGGATAAAGAAGTTGTTGGGCACAGGGACCAGAGAGAGACTAAAGACTAAGATCAAAACACTGGCATTCTATGCTCCGCACCTCACTCCGCTCGCCTATATGTCAAAGACAAAGTGACGAACCAAGTTTAGAGTTCTTGGTAAAGCGGCACGATCTCCTTGAAGTGGATATCCACGATGTGAGCCGCATCCATCGTCTTTCTGCAGGGAACGAAGTGAGCCATCTTACAGTGAAAGATAGTTTGCAGGACCAAATTGATTTCAACAACAAATGCTCATCTTATGGGCATCTTGACTGTATTATATTTGGAAATACGGTTATGTTAAGTTGTTTATGTAAATTTTAGTTTCCTACCTTTGTTCATTCGCTGACACAAGGTATGGAGGCTGCACATCAAGTTTAGAAACAAGAAATCATTATGAACCATGAAAATTAATTTGTTCTTTCTTATGACTTTTGGGGTTTAAAGAGAGAGTGAGGGATGAATCACTGGGGGTACTGTGGTCAGTAGATCATAAAAACCTCGTATTGGCAATCTACAGCACTAGATGTTGACTGCCTAACTGAAAAAATTAATGTAGCGCATTGACACAAACCATAGAATTTCTGCCATCTTAAATGAAGAGCTCAATCGCAAGCCTTTCCATCAGATAAAGTTGAGCGGTCACCATTTCATATTTACAGCAGGAATTCAGACCAACAACATCCCCATCTGAATACTAACCCAGACTTCCATGAAATCTACCAAGATCTTCACAACATAAAATTGCTTCCCGGTGTGGATGTGAAAAACAAAAACAAAATTTCTTTCTGTGAAAAATTTGTTTCACAAAAAGGGTAAAACATATAATAACAGCTGTTCTATCTCAAAGGACACAAATTTCAACCTAGAAAAACAGATCAACATTGCTACTTGTGCTGGTATAGATGACCACCCTAAACACATTGTGTTATATGCTCCTAGCGATCAAAAGAAAATGCTTCCTGCAATTAGAACTTGGAAGATTGCATCATAAAAGTTAACACATACACTGTCAGGATTTTTCACCCGCTGAGCTTCATCAATAACAGCATACTGCCAAGGAATCTGAGAAAGAAAATCTTGATCCAACAATGCCAAGTCATAAGTCGTCAACAACACATCAAATGGTAAAACCGACTGCCCCTGTAAATCAATCAGAAGAGCACAGACAAAGGGGAAGATAGATGCAAGTCACTTTCAACTTACAAAAAGTCATAAAATCTTCATAACAGATCACAATGAACCAATTTATCACTGCAAAAAAATATTAACATATACAAGACTAACATTGGATGGAGGACACTGTTGCTTCACATGCTCAAAAACCGACCTCCGCAGATCACGTCGGAACCCTTTATCACCCACGTATTTCAGTATCCGAAGCACTGGACAGAACTTGGCGAACTCCGAAACCCAACCTTCCGTCACACTCAGAGGGCACAACACCACTACAATAAAAAAAAATCCAAAGCTAACACAAAGAGACCCAAAAAAAAAAAAAATTAAAATTAAAAAATGACTCACGGTACGGCCCCGGATTCATCAGACGAGTCTTCAAATAACCCAACAGAGAAATCGCTTGCAGAGTCTTCCCCAAACCCATCTGTTCAAAAACCCTAATCAATCGCAAAACAAATCCAGAGTTGCTAAAAAAACAAACCTCAAGCATTCAATCCGAACCTCGTCTCCTGCAAGACCAAAACCATTCCATATAAACACGAATTCGCGGTTCACAGTATTCGACATCATATGCATCAGAGAAAGAGAGAGAGGGAGACTGACCAAGGACGACATTGACGCCGAGGAGGTACCGCCGGACGAGCCAAGCGAGCCCTTCGACCTGGTGAGGTTTCAGCTCCGCCGTTACCCCGAACTCGGCCGGGTCGGACGGGATCTCCGGCCGGCCCGGTCCGACGGGGGCCTCGTCGGCGGAGATGACGAGCTTCGCCGCCGCTATCAGCCTCTCCTCGTATTTCATGGTTTTGGAATTGCAGAAATGGCGGTTCGAATTCAAGCAGAGAAGGGAAAGAAAAAAAATTCACGAACGGTTAAATAAAAAGCTCTCACACGTGTCGGTATTGATCGAAAGCTCTCACACGTGTTGTCGCTGCTCGTCGAACCAGAAGAAACGAAGCTCTCTCAGTGAGAGAGAGGTCACGAAAAACAAAAATGTTGTTCACAGCGAAACCCGCGACGATCTCTCACACGATCATCAACCCTTACAAACCCTTCCAAAACCCTAACCCTAACCCTAACCCTAACCCTAACCCTTCCCTCCTCCGCCTCCGCCGCCACCACCTCCGCCTCAGATCCGCTTCTCCGCCTCCGCTCACCGTGGCGGAGGCGGAAACGGCGGCGGAGGCAGCGTCTGCGCAGAATCGGGTGGACATCCTGTCCGAGTCCCTTCCGTTCATCCAGCGCTTCCGGGGGAAGACGATCGTGGTGAAGTACGGCGGGGCCGCCATGAAATCCGAGGAGCTCCGCACGTCGGTGATTAACGACCTGGTCCTCCTCTCCTGCGTGGGCCTCCGCCCCGTATTCGTCCACGGCGGCGGTCCAGAGATCAATCGCTGGCTCGGTCGCCTCGGGATCGAGCCCCGGTTCTCCCCCGACGGGCTCCGCGTCACCGACGGGCCGACCATGGAAGTCGTCGAGATGGTCCTCGTCGGCCATGTCAACAAGAAACTCGTCTCCCTCATCAACCGCGCCGGCGCCACCGCCGTGGGCCTCTGCGGAAAGGACGCGCGCCTCCTCACGGCCCGGCCCGCCTCGGCCACGCCGGGGCTCGGATTCGTCGGCGACGTCTCTAGGGTCGACTCGGCGGTGCTGCACGCGGTTCTCGAGGCGGGGCAGATACCGGTGGTGGCGTCCGTGGCGGCCGACGAGGAGGGGCAGGCGTACAACATCAACGCCGACACCGCGGCGGGGGAGATCGCGGCGGCGTTGGGGGCGGAGAAGCTGATACTGCTCACCGACGTCACCGGGATATTGGGAGATAGGAACGACGCGGGGAGCCTCGTGAAGGAGATTGATTTGAAGGGGATTAAGAGGATGGTGGAGGAGGGGGTGGTTTCGGGAGGGATGATTCCGAAGGTGAGGTGTTGCATCAGAGCGCTCGCGCAGGGGGTGAGAACAGCAAGCATCATCGATGGGAGGGTACCACACTCGCTCTTGCTGGAGATTCTCACCGACGAGGGCGCGGGGACGATGATCACTGGCTGACCACCAAGTGAAAGGTTTGAACTTTTTTTTTCCTTTCATATCTTGTTTTGAGTTAAGTTTTAATTTATTTGCTATTATGGGATTTGCAACGTTGAGCTATTGGAAATTTGTTTTCATTGATTGAATGAATGGAAGTTGGGATCTGTCCATCACGATTTATGTTGATTGGTATTTGGTGTTGTCAGTGAATGAAACTCTGCATGTGATTTGATTTGCTTATGGGCTAAGGAATGTCTTTGCGAGTTTTCTGTAATGTAGGTTTTAGTGATTTTTGTTCATACTTGTCATTGCAACCACAAGAGAAGAATCAACTTATAAAAGTGTATGAAAATAGAAAAAATGGCAGGTTTCAACTTTTAGGGCTCCTAGTTTAGAATGGTGATTGCATGGGTGTTGTCTAAGATGGGATTGAAGAGTCATAGATCAAGTTTATAGCTAGAGATTGCCCTTATTATGTGGATGCTTAATCTTCTATATTTGGTAGAAGTCTCCCATGTGGGAGGCAAGTTGTTGTCGCATATCTGCCTATCTATGTGCGTGCAATAAAAATCAACCCTGATTTAATCTTCAAATTTCTACTCTTACCAGGACATTATTCTTTATTTCTTTTTGTTAATGGGTTTTTTATTCTATTTGTCATTTTTCTATTTTTTTTAATTCATGCTTTTGTCAAAAATAATACATGCATTGATGCGTACATTACACTAGTGGATAGATTTCATGCACGAACCCATGTACGAGTTACATTGGTCATGAGGCTTTTTTTTTCCTTTTTTTGGTCATGAGGCTTTTTTTCCCTTTTTTTTAAAGAAAAGGTAGGCTCGTTTTGCCTCCATTTCTATTAAAATAGCGAGTAGAAACAGAGATTGAATCGAGGTGAGAGGAAAAGAGAAAATGTAAAAACAAAATGAGAAATACAAGAAGAAAAGAAAACCAAGGAAATCCAGGGGTAGCACCAGGGAGGACGTAGAAGAGGTATCTACCCCTCCGCACCCGGACCCCATCCCCCAAACCTCTCCTCTTGGCTATACCAAGATCCGAATTCCAACGTTGGAGAACTCGATACCCCTTGCACCCGCAATGTGCTCACCCCAGGCTTTTTTCCCCTTTAAGGGACTGTATATCGCATCAATGGGAAATTCTTTACATGAATTGTATTTTCATATTGTATTTTTTATTCCAATTGTCTTTTTTATTTTCCTTTTTTAATCTATGACACATGCATTCGTATGTGTCTTTAGTGAAAGGGATTGCAGCATTGTTTCAAAATTCCAACACTAAATAACACAGACAAGCACTTCGACTTGATAAATTTTGTTTTTTCAAATTATTTTATGGGATCTGCTTTGTATTTATTATGCTGGCCTTGGGTTTGTTCGACTGAAAGCTGGTTTTATCTTGTGAAAAATTTGCAAACCCATGGGATTTTAATTGTGCTCGTGATTGCTGCCTTCAACTTCATCCAAATCATCTCTAACTCCCACTCTTCTGTGTAGTTTGTTGGAATCATCTTCCTGCATAGGGTTTTTTCTTCCTCTTCGTGGCTGACTGAAGCTTTACCACTATTTTTGCTGTTGTAGTCTACGGTGTTAGCCATAGCTCTCATGTTTTGAGATGAATTCCGTTTTGTCTGATGCTGCGTGTAAGTTCCTCTGAATACAATGGTGAAAAACCATTGACGCCATCACCATCTAAGGTTCATAAAATCAGGAGCATGTTCTCTGTGGGTAGCCACTTCTGAGGAAGAATTGAACATTTAGTGCATTTCCAATAGCAATGACAACCTTGTAGTCTTTTGTAGTCTATTTAGATCCTATATTCCTATTGGGCAATCACCAAAGGGTTTATTTATATTCTGCATTTTTTTTTGTGCTGTTTTCACTCGAATCCATGGTATTGCCAATGTGAATGATAATAATGCTACAAAATATAGTAATGCTATATTTTCCTCGTGGGTATAGTCTATAGGGGGGTGGTTCCTTTTAATTTACCTGCTATGTTGCCATCTTACTCTAGAAGTACTTGCATGCCCTTGGTGGCCACTGTTTGTATTTAATTGTTTGTCTCAACATCTAGAATTATTTTGCTGAACGCTTTTTACAATCTGTCAATATAAACTAGGAAATTGACATATTCATTGTATGTGCAAACTGTATAAAGTTTTAGGTCATTGGTGTGGATGGTTATAAGCTAATCTGATGGTCCATCAACTGTATGATTTGCTCGGTTGGGTAATGATCTGTTTTTAAGTTGAAATGCAACATGACTAAAAAGTTTATAGGGCTCATTTGAGTGTGAATGGTTTTCTGGTGGAAACATAGAGCAACTACAATTATATTTCAGCGTTCTGTAATGGAAGTAAACAAGTTGAGAGGGTTAGTAATTGGATAAACAGAAGTTATGATAAACGGGATCATGGAAATAAGAAGTTGTTTGGAAGCAGATAGTCTTAGTTTCAATTTCCAGAAAATGAAGGTGTACCTGGACACCAATTGTTGTTATCTTCCATCCATGTAAGTTCTACATTGGTTCCTTCTATGTGTAGCATGTGAAAGGCTGTTTGCTAGATTAGTTTATATCAGGTCATGAAGTTGGCATTCAATTTCAGCTGATGTTAACTGATGGGTGGGTGCTCACTTTCTGCTTTATTTCTCAATGTCCAGTGTGGAACTAACATGTGACTGAAATGTCACAAGTCTCACATGTCATGTTGTTCAGATATTTTGTGAGGATACTATTATTTCCTCTTGCATGTCTAAATTGTGTCTTAGGTGGTTAAAAAGGATAATATATTTATGATTGTTTAATAAAAATATCCGATATTCAAATATTCGGAGTGCAGATATGGATATCAGTGTATCCGATCCAAAAAATATTCATATCCGGCATATATTATAAAAATATATATATGTGTATTATATATTGTTCATATTTGTTATTTTGTATGATTAATTATAATAATGTTATATTATATTATTATTAAATTTTCAATGTATGATATCTGTAAGAGAGAATAAGTTTTAAAATCTTAATTTTAATTTTCATAACTCTCTAATGTATCACTTGATTATACAAATTAACGTTATTTTTAAACACGTCAATTATCCCAAAAAAAAAAACCTGTGTTTGACCCGCATCTTAATAAATCTGAATCCGAAAATTAATATTTGAATTTGAAAATTAGGATATAGATATCAATGTATCTGATCCATATCTGTTCAATTGACAGATTTAGGTGTAACCACCGACCTTTTTTCCTTTCCCCTTCAACATCCTCCTTCGTCTCTTTCATCCTAATCTAGTTTTTAGTTTTTTATGGCATCTCTCTTGCTCCGGGGGATAAATGCAAATCTTTTGTGAGTGCCTCCTGTAGCTATCATCGTTTTGTTACTTTACTTCTAACGCATTGTGAAAATGATAGAAAGATCAACTAGCGTTGAGATCTCATAAGCTCATTGAATCCACAAGGAATCCTTGAATCCACAAGGAAGAAAACTCAAAAGGGAGATAATTTTATTAATTGATCAAAAGTTGTTCATTACAAAATATGGTGATACTCATTATATAGGCCACAAACATAAAATACATATTAATAATGCGAATTATGACTCTACTAAAAATAGTAGAGACACAATTACAATAATAATTATTAAAATCTAATAAAATAAAATATAAACACTAAAAAAGAAATGAATTTTTATTAGCATATATAAAGAAATATAAAAGCTTAGAAAATAAAAATACATTAATAGACTAATAATTCTATTTAATTTAGTTCAACATGAAATTAATTCAATTGATATTGCCTTCAGTCAAACTTGAGCCTAGCTTGTATACCGACCTACCTGAACATGGATCATGTTGTGTTAGATTATAAACTTTCGCAGCTCATAGAAAATGGACAATAGGTGGCAGACAGAATAAATGCTATATTTCCAGAATATTGGTCTGTCATCATACAAATGAGTCCCCCTCCGATATGTACCTCAGATTTTCAGCCTTTGTGGAGGTGGAAGCAATCTTTGGAAGAACAACCGAAGGCTGGTGAGGTGTATAAGGTGTTGTTCCCTTCACCAATAAGTGTCTCAGACTGAGGTATGGAAAAATATATGGAAATTGCCGATTCTCCCAAAAAAGCGTTCTTATGGCGTGGGACAGACTTTCTGTTCGAACTTATTTGGATATAGTATTGGAATGAGAATGGATGTTAGCTGCCCATTATGTGTGCAAGAAACTGAGTCTTCATGGCATTTGTTTGCAAATTGCATATGCACAGCAGAGTGTTGGAGATTTATTCACAGAGCCTTGCATCCTCCTTTTCAAATATGGAGTGATTCTTCTTGGCTGCAGGTTTTCTCAAGTACGGCATGGGGACGGGATACGCGAAAAAAACTTCAACAAGTTATGTTTGTTATTCTATGCTGGGCTGTATGGAGGGAGGTCAAGGAATGATTTTGTATTTAAGGGTGTTGTCTGCACCTATTCAGACTGCCCGTAGAGCAGTCACCTATATCCAGGAATGTCTGTCTATTATCGGGTTAGAGGATACTCGATTGTTGACTTACAACCTATTTTGAAATGTTCAAATGGAAGGCCATATCCAGTACTTTGATTCAAAAAGGTTGGTAAGGGATAGACCAGCTGTGATTATTACTGATGGGAGTGTGGATGAAGCACTCGCAAAGCTAGAGTGGGATTTATTATACTCTGTTTTGGTCCCAGAAAAATTCTTGGAGCAGGATATAGAGCTGGTGTTGGACTTCCCCATTGCGGCTAAGGCAGAGGCAATTAGATTGGGCATAAGGTATGCCCGATATCTTAATTTAGAGAAGTTGGTGGTCTGTACTGATGCTAAAGCATTAGAGAGACTACTTCTGGAGAAATTGGTCCACCACAGATTCAGGACAATATTTCAGAGATTTATGAACATAATCAAATACAAGAACATATCAAGTTCGTTAAGGTATCCAGGAAGGCTGTTTTTGTTTCTGAACAACTGGCTAAACTCGCACGGCGTTCACGGAGTTTACAGTTTTAAACTGGACTGCAAAGTGAAGTGGTGTGGATATGCATATCCTTTTTTGTATATGAAGTGTGAGGAACAACTGCAGTTGCTTAATATGTTGTAAATGATATAAATTATTGTTTTTCTGTCATATAATAGAATAATATATATGCCCAGGAGGCTTTACAACAAAAAATAAAACGTGAGCCTAGCTTGTGAAATTTCACCCTATACCATGATATTTGGTTATGAATTTACAATAGGACAAAGGGATTAAGATTTAATTTTAAAAAAAAAAAACTCATTTTTTAATAATGATTTGGACCAATAAATTACAGTGTAGCAGACATTGTTAGAGGGGGACAATTGCACCACCACTGAGCTTTCTTTCCATGATTGCACCTTGACCCCTCCCATGGTTGCAGTTCCAGGCAACACAAAGTTGAGTCAAATCAAAACCTGAGAAGTTTGTGAACGAAAAGCTCAACATGAATTTTTTTTAAAAAAAAAATTATTTACAATGCATCGAAAAAGCTTCTCGTGATATCCACTGTCCATGCCGTCCATCCAATTTTTTTATTAAAAACAGGGGAAAAGTTCAAATAACCACTTATAAACTGTTCAAAATCATATGATCTATAACTTTTCTTCAAATCCATATAAATTCAAATACTCCCCGAAATTAAATTTCTTTTTAACAGATGAAAAATATTCTACAAACATTCCGTTTGATTAATCAATTGAAAACATAATATACTAAAAACATCTACAATGTATTAAAAATATGAAAAAACTTCTATAAAGAGTGATCTTATTCATTCGAATAGATTATAAAAACTCTATATAGAGGGATATAGACTCATCATTTATAAATGAATTTTTATATTTTTAACACATTGCAGGAATTTTTAGTATACTGTGTTTTCTGTCAGGATTTATCAAACATAATATTCATCATTTGTCAATAAAAATTTAACTCATATTTGAATTTTTGTACGTATTTTCAAAGAGTTATATAAATTTCGAAAAAATCAATAGTTATTTGGTTTTCGGTTACATACTTACATAGATATTTCCCTAAAAACAAATAATAAATCAAGAGATTCCACTAACGACGGCAACGAAGAGACCTCTAAGAAAGGGACCCGCCCTGTTTTTGTCATTTCCGGCAGGCATCTCAACAAGCCTCTCCTATGCATCAAAACACAACCCCTCCCCTCCACTAACTGACACCACCTACATTTTTTTATTAATTAAAAAATTATGCATGAATGCCCTACAAAATCTTTAACATACAAATATTATTATTATTATTATTATTATTATTATTATTAGGAATGAAAATTATTATGTGCGGCGAACGGTGGGTGCGGCCGCGACGTGGGTCGTTCGATCGCGGATCCATCGCATCCGACGGTCGATTTGAATCGCACTCGACCGTCCGATGCGATGGACCCATGATCGACGGCCCATAATCGTTGCCGCACCAGCCGTTCGCGGCACGTAAACACTTCCCTTATTAGAAAAATATGGATTAGTATGGTTTAAAACAGACAGTAGAAGTACAGGCAAGATTTAAATCGAAATCTTTAGGATAGATATCCCTACCACCAAGCCACTGATCCAAAGGACCCCTCCATTCACATAGCATGATTAACAGGATCCTTGGTCAAGATCCCATCAGTGATGAGTATAAGATTTTAGGTACAATATTATTATGTAATGAACGTAAAATTGATTTTCTTATATAACATTTTATATATATATATTTATTTGTCATTCCAAACTCATCTTATCATAGTCTCCAATAAAATTAATAATACTTAACAATGTCATAGCCTCACAAGTTAATTAACCTTTTAAATCTCATCCCCTCAACCTAAAGAAACCAAAGAAAAAACAACAAAAAAACATAAAAGATGAATGCCACTTCCCTCCACCACCACCACCACTACTACCACCACCTCCTCCCCTCCAAACCACCACCACCCACCAAATTCTCCTCCTTAAAAGCCACCCCTCCTCCTCCTCCTCCTCCTCCCTGACAGCCAATCCTCCGCCCGCGGCGCCTCTCACCGACGAAAAACTCACTCGCCACCGCCCGACCGACACCACCACCACCACCGATGACACAGAATACACCGCCTTCTGGGACTACCAGCACCTCTTCATGTCCCAGAGGTCCGAGGCCGTTGAACCAGTGATCCTCCGCGTCGTGGAGGGCGCGGTCCCCCGAGAATTCCCTTCCGGGACCTACTACCTCGCCGGGCCGGGCCTCTTCTCCGATGATCATGGGTCCACAGTCCACCCACTCGACGGCCATGGGTACCTCCGGTTCTTCTCAATCGACGGCGGAGCAGGTTGGTTTAACTGTTCATATATAGCCTACAAACAACTACGACAAACGACTTAAATAAGGAAGGGTGCGTTTGACAACCTTATTGAGGTTGTTTTTAACTTCTTTAAAAACGGAAAGCCTCAAACAAGTTATAAACAAAATCATTTAATTAAAAAACTGTCATCGTCATTATATATAAAAAAAGTTGCTTCGAAAACTTAGTTTATTCCAACAAAACAGCTTCTGTTATGAGCAACGAACAAGAGATTACTTGATTAATTAAAAAAAAGAGCCTTCATAATTACATCATAAAAAAAACGTGTATAAAGCTTAAGGTTGTTTTTTCAAATTGTGTTTTCAAATGTACTATAAAACAAAGGTTGAACAATTTCTATGTGTAGTCTCGTGTGCAGTCTCAAATCTTTAATAACACGTGTTTTTAGATTTTTCTCATGTCTTAAGAAAAAAAAATCAAAACATCTTGTGAATGAAGTTTTAGTTTAGTCTGGAAGCACGAGAATCATTCTTAACAAAAAAAAAAATCTAATCTCAAGACTATATGCTAGATTCTTACTAACATCATTATTGATCCCTTTCTTTCTTTCTTTTTTTTTCTTTTTTTTAACTACCTCTTTCACATGTTATGATTCTTCATTGAGAATTCCTAATATGAGTATTACTCGTAGGGCTGGTAAACGAGCCAAGCCGCTCAGGCTCGGCTCGGGCTCGGCTCGGTTTAAACTCGTTCAAGCTCGTTTATTTAGATAAATGAGCGAGCTTGAACAAGTTTTAAAGCTCGGTTAGGCTCAGAACCTAGATCGAACTTCATTTTATGTTCAAATTCGACTCGTTTGTGTTATTAAAACTTAGTTGAAGCTTGACTAAACTCCTTTATAAAATCAGAATATTAAATTAATACAAAGTTATGCTCATTCAAGCTAATGAACTTGGCTCATTTAGGCTAAAAAAAAATTTTCAATCCTTAAAAACACTAAAATGAAGAAGAACACCAAGCTCGTTGAAGCTCGTGAGCTCGGCTCGGCTCGACTCGTTTATAAACGAGCCGAGCTTGAACATGTCAAAGCTCGGCTCGTTCGGCTCGTTTACCACCCCTAATTACTCGTCAATAATTAAAAACAAAATACAACCTTCCAAAACAAGTAGTATCATAATTAAAAAAAAGAGTTAGTTACCGTTATTTTTAACAATCATTTTTTTAGTCCTAATACATTTTAGTTTTTTACATATTTGTTTTTTAATAAAATAAATGCTTTGGCAAAAAAAACACATACTTTTTTTGTGGGCTTTTCAGATGTCAAAGCCCATTATGACCAAAAATGTGTTTGTCTGAGTCCAACTCGTTTGGACTAAGTTTGAGTTTTACAGACCCATTCTCAAGCTCATTGACTTAATATTCTGGCTTGATCTTTTGTTATAGTAGCCCAAATTCAAATTCAAATTCAAATAGATTTTTAAATATTTACATTTGAATATTTTAACATGTGACTGTTTATATTTTAAAGAAAGTTTTTATTAGCAATATTTAACGCATTAATGAATTATTTGAGTCTTAATGGAAAACCGCGTGAGCTGATACGCTGTTTAAATAAAACGCGTGAGTTGATACGCTGTTTTAAAAACAAAATGTTTGCGTTAATACTGCTTTCCTTTTAAATCAGTAACAGTCGACGTTTATTGTCGGGCAATTAAAAGTTTTCAATGCCATTATTAACATTGTCGTTGTGTTTCTATGCGTCTAGGTTTCTCCACTATATATAGTGGCATATCAAATGTTAATTCAATCAATCAGTCAAAGAAAAAAAAATGTTTTTTTTCATTCATGAGTGTCTCTTGTTTTCGTCTTTTTCTTAACAATAAAGGTGTGTGAGTGAGCTTATTTCAGAAAAGCCCCCGTGAGTGGTTTATTCATAAAAACCCCCTTGAGTGTCCACTTCCCATATTCAATCCTCTGTGCTTCGGCTTCGGCCACTCATACTCCATTACACTCGTTCACTCACTTTTATCAAGTTGTTCATCTTCTGATCCTGTCTGGGCATTTGAAAGGATCGCGGTTCGTTCATTGTGGTTTTCTCGTAGCTCGCACCCCGAGAAAACATAACCCTGGTGGTCGTATCTCTCCGTGGTAGGAGCCATTCAACCCTGTGCGTGAGGGGGCCTTATTCACTGAGGACAGAGTGTCTCTGCTCGCTTCCGCCAAATCGATACGCTTCTCTAATCTCTTTTTTTATTGTTTTATTGCAGAACATCTTATACATGCTGTGTTTTTCATCTTGGTTTGAATCTGTGGCTTTTGTGTGATTTTAATAGGTTTATGCATAGCCCTTAACTAATTATTTTTCCAACAATCTCAGTGAATAAGAGCATCAAACCTATTTTTCAATCTGTTTTCAAACCGATTTTCTATTTATCTATCATCTTTTAAAAATGGGTCTTGTAGAGGATTTATCGGCTAAACCGGCTTTATTTGATGGAACCAATTTTAAAAGATGGCAGCAACAATGTAGGTACTGGCTCACCACCTTAGGTTTGTTGTCTGTTTTGCGAACTGCCCTAGGTGAAACCAAATCCCGATCTGAAAAAGAGTCTACCACCAATGACCTTTCTAACTCTGCTGATCCTAAGGACACCATTGGTGATGACACAGTAGATCCAAAAGGAAAAGCTGTTGAATCAGAAGGTGACTGGGAAGATAAAGACTTCTTGTGCCATGGACGAATCTTGAGTGCTCTGTCCCCAGAATTGTATGATATCTTTTGTACAACAAAGAACACATACGAGTTGTGGACAGAACTTGAGAAAAAATACAGTCTTGAAGATGCGGGGTTAGAAAAGTATGCGGTTGGTAAATTTTTAAAATTTAAAATGGTTGATAATCTGTCTATTATGAAACAAATTGTAGATCTCAAAACCATTGTTCATGAAATTAAGAAATTTGGCATGACTCTTGATGACACCTTCCTTGCATACTCCATCATTGAAAAATTGCCTCCTTCATGGTCTGATTTTGGAGTCAAACTCAAACATCGTAGGGGTATCCCAGTCTTGAATGATATTTTAACCACCCTTAGGATAGAGATGAACATAGGCTCCAAGACAAAGTGTCACTACTTCCTAAAGAGTTTTCAGCCAAAGCCCACATAGCCGAAGGTATTAAACCTAAGTCCAAACCTTTTAAAAGAAGTGGGGGTAAGGGTCATGCAAAGCCACAGATTAAAAGAAAAACCAGTGATGAGGTTGGTTGCTACGTGTGCGGGAAGAAAGGGCATATAGCAAAAAATTGCTTCAAGCGAAAGACTCTTCCAAATAATCAGAAACTTAAAAGCAACCATCAAGCCCCAAAGGATTCTGATAACAAGGTCCAAGCGAATGTGGTGATTCATGAACCTTCCCCCTCCTCCTCCCAATTTAGGTTTGTCACTGTCCATCCTGAATTAAATTTGGCACATCAATCTACCGATTGGTGGATAGATACAGGAGCAAACATACACCTATGTTCTGATAAATCTTTGTTTGCTTCCTATCAGGCCAGTGATGGGTATGTGAAAATGGGGAACAATTCTACTGCACGTGTTATCGGAGAAGGAAGTGTTGACTTACTATTCACATCTGGAAAAGTCTTATCACTTCAAAACGTGCAACATGTTCCTGAGTTGAGAAAAAACTTAGTTAGTGGGTCGTTGCTGATTCAACAAGGCTATAAACTAGTTTTTGAGGCAAATAAAGTTGTAATAACTAGATTTGAATCCTTTGTTGGGAAAGGATATGTTTGTGATGGTCTGTTTAAGTTGAATGTTATGCATGATTGTTCTTCCTCTTTATCTACTACTGTTTTGAATGTTGAATCTCATAATATTTGGCATGCTCGATTAGGACATCTAAATTTTGGATCTATAAGAAAAATGATGCATCTTGAACTTATTCCTAAATCTAACCTTGATGGGACATCAAAATGTCATATATGTGTGCAAGCCAAACATCCTAGAAAATCTTTTAAGTCTGTTAATAGAAATTCAGAATTGTTAGGCTTAATACATAGTGATATATGTGAAATGAATGGTATTCTAACTAGAGGAGGAAAAAGATACTTCATTACTTTTATAGATGATTTTTCAAAATTTTGTTATGTGTATCTGTTGCGAACTAAAGATGAGGCTATTGAGTTTTTTTAAATCTATAAGGCAGAAGTGGAAAATCAATTAGATAGAAGAATCAAATTGATTAGGTCAGATCGAGGAGGTGAGTACACATCAAATGAATTTTCAAAATTGTGTGAAGAAAATGGCATCATCCATCAAACCACCGCTCCCTATGCACCCCAATCCAATGGTGTAGCAGAACGAAAAAATCGGACCTTGTGCGATATGGTTAATTCCATGTTATCAAGTTCTGGTTTGTCTGATAACCTTTGGGGAGAGGCTTTATATTCAGCTTGTCATATTCTAAATCGGGTTCCCCTTAAAAATTGTGATAAAACCCCATATGAGTTGTGGAAGGGAAGGAAACCTAACATGAGCAGCCTGAAAGTGTGGGGGTGTCTAGCCAAAGTCAGCATCCCTCCTCCTAAGAAGAAGAAGTTAGGACCCAAAACCATTGATTGTGCTTTTGTAGGTTATGCATATCAGAGTGCTGCATACAGATTTTTAGTCATCCAGTCAGACGCCTATGACATTAGTTCCAACACAATAATAGAGTCTAGAGATGTTGTATTTTTTGAAGATACCTTCCCTATGAAAAATACAATCTCTAAAGCTACTAGGGGTCAATCAATTTCTGAAGTAGGTGCTTCTTCTTCTTCTATTCCATCTCATGACAGTGAACCTGCATTAAGAAGAAGTAAGCGTCCTAGAGTAGAAAAAACATTTGGAGATGACTTCCTCACATTTCTTGTTGAAGATGATCCATTAACTTTCGAAGAGGCTATGTCTTCTCCTGATGCACCCTTTTGGAGGGAAGCAATAAACAATGAATTTGAATCCATTCTTCATAACAATACTTGGGTTCTTACTTCTCTCCCTCCAGGCAATAAAACAATAGGGTGTAAATGGATCTTTAAGAAGAAGTTTCGTCCTGATGGCTCTATAGAAAAATATAAAGCTAGGCTAGTGGCAAAGGGATTTAAACAAAAACAAGGTTTGGATTATTTTGACACATATTCTCCAGTCACTAGAATTACCACGATCCGTATTCTGGTCGCCTTAGCAGCTATTCATGGTCTTGAAATCCATCAAATGGATGTCAAAACCGCATTCTTACATGGAGATCTCGATGAGGAGATTTATATGGACCAACCAGAAGGATTTGTGGTTTCAGGGCAAGAAGAGAAGGTGTGTAAACTAGTCAAATCACTGTACGGACTCAAACAAGCTCCTAAACAGTGGTATGAAAAATTTGATAGGGTTATCTCTTCATTTGATTTTAAAAATAATGAATATGATAGATGTCTTTATTTTAAAGTGAAATCAATGCTTGTGTTATTCTTTGCCTATATGTTGATGACATTTTAATATTTGGTTCTAATCAGGACATTATTACTGAAACCAAGAAATTTTTATCTAAAAATTTTGACATGAAAGATCTTGGTCAAGCAAGTGTAATTCTGGGCATAAAATTATTCAAGACCTTATCTGGCATTAGACTTTCTCAATCACATTATGTAGAGAAGATACTCAAAAAGTTTAACTTGTATAATTGTTCGCCTGTGCATACACCATATGATTCTTCAATTAAATTGAAAAAGAATTTGGGTGATCCTGTGGGACAGGAATTATATGCACAAATGATTGGAAGTCTAATGTATCTAATGAATTGCACTCGTCCTGATATTGCTTATGCTGTTTGTAGGCTAAGTCGATACACAAGCAACCCTAGTCAAGTGCATTGGACTGCACTCACACGTGTATTTAGATACCTACGAGGAACTATTTCTCTTTCATTGCATTATATTGGTTTTCCTCCTGTTCTAGAGGGTTATTCTGACGCCAACTGGATCTCTGATTCAGTTGATATTAAATCAACCAGTGGATTTATTTTTTTGATAGGTGGTGCAGCAATAGCTTGGAGGTCTGTTAAGCAGACTGTGATCGCTCGTTCCACCATGGAATCAGAGCTTATTGCGTTGGACATTGCAGCTTCAGAAGCAGAATGGCTCCGGAATTTATTGAGTGAAATTCCATTAATGAAAATGCCATTCCAGCAATATCCATAAGATGTGACAACAAAGTTGTAATTGCGAAATCATTACAAAATAATGATAATGAGAAAATGTCTAGACACTTGCGCTTGAGATATAAAACAATTCGAAACCTGATTTCTCAAGGAATAATTACTCTAGAGTTTGTGAGATCCGAAAGAAATCTCGCAGATCATTTCACAAAAGGACTTGTCAAACGACTTGTCCATGAGATATCGAGGGGGATGGGGCTTAAGCCCATTACTTAAATTACCTGCAGCGGGCTCCCTACCATTGTGATTAGAGATCCCATGAAGATGGTTTTCAAGGGGTTAACGAAGTTGTATTGGTAAACTTGTGAGTACTGTTGAGAAAAAACTCCTCTAACCCATCCCTATGATAACAGTACTAACTGTAGCGGTAGAAGGTTGAGCTTACGCTCTTAATGGGTTCGAGTCCTTTTTGGGACAGGGTGTGCTCCGTGCAGGCACCCTGGAGAACTCACCTATATGAGTGCACGGGCGTGGGGCCGCGTCCTTTGAGATTTGGGCTAAATCTCTAAGGCACTCAAGAAAGGATACGAGCACATGGCCGTAACGTGCTAACCCGCAGAACAGAACCCATATCCTGTACCGTGTGTGTGACTAGTGAACTCTGGTTATAGGGGTCGAGTTCAAAGACATAGTCTACTCAGGCTTCTCAGTTGGATCTAGTTTACACTAAGTGAAGGTTCAAACCCACAAGGTACCTTCATCTATTACATGGTATAAAACGCCCAGATCAAATCTCTAATTATTGCTCTTTTTCTTTCTTCTCTAGAGTGTCACATTTTTTGTCAGTGGGGGATTGTGGGCTTTTCAGATGTCAAAGCCCATTATGACCAAAAATGTGTTTGTCTGAGTCCAACTCGTTTGGACTAAGTTTGAGTTTTACAGACTCATTCTCAAGCCCATTGACTTAATATTCTGGCTTGATCTTTTGTTATAGTAGCCCAAATTCAAATTCAAATTCAAATAGATTTTTAAATATTTACATTTGAATATTTTAACATGTGACTGTTTATATTTTAAAGAAAGTTTTTATTAGCAATATTTAACGCATTAATGAATTATTTGAGTCTTAATGGAAAACCGCGTGAGCTGATACGCTGTTTAAATAAAACGCGTGAGTTGATACGCTGTTTTAAAAACAAAATGTTTGCGTTAATACTGCTTTCCTTTTAAATCAGTAACAGTCGACGTTTATTGTCGGGCAATTAAAAGTTTTCAATGCCATTATTAACATTGTCGTTGTGTTTCTATGCGTCTAGGTTTCTCCACTATATATAGTGGCATATCAAATGTTAATTCAATCAATCAGTCAAAGAAAAAAAAAATGTTTTTTTTCATTCATGAGTGTCTCTTGTTTTTCGTCTTTTTCTTAACAATAAAGGTGTGTGAGTGAGCTTATTTCAGAAAAGCCCCCGTGAGTGGTTTATTCATAAAAACCCCCTTGAGTGTCCACTTCCCCATATTCAATCCTCTGTGCTTCGGCTTCGGCCACTCATACTCTATTACACTCGTTTCACTCACTTTTATCAAGTTGTTCATCTTCTGATCCTGTCTGGGCATTTGAAAGGATCGCGGTTCGTTCATTGTGGTTTTCTCCGTGGTATGAGCCATTCAACCCTGTGCGTGAGGGGGCCTTATTCACTGAGGATAGAGTGTCTCTGCTCGCTTCCGCCAAATCGATACGCTTCTCTAATCTCTTTTTTTTATTGTTTTATTGCAGAACATCTTATACATGCTGTGTTTTTCATCTTGGTTTGAATCTGTGGTTTTTGTGTGATTTTAATAGGTTTATGCATAGCCCTTAACTCATTATTTTTCCAACATTTTTAAGTAGATGCATTTTTTTAATAAATTTCTATTCAAACATATATATATTTTTAAAAAAATGGAAAAAAACAGATACGATGTGAATATATATTCAAGAGATTTTCTATAAAGACATACAAAGCCAGGACTATAAAATAAAAAATAAACCTGTGTAACAGCACTCTTTGATAATGAATGCACAGATGCTTTCATTTTCTTTAATAAGACTGTATATCATATTAAAAAATTTATATGCTCAGTTAGGATGGCAAGGACTGGTAAGTGTATTCAACTCCCATCCTAATCTCTCTCAAAACTACACACAGGTGAGGTGAGATTCAAAGCGAGGTACGTAGAGACGGAAGCGCAGGCGGAGGAGAGGGACGCGGAGACGGGAGGTGGAGGTTCCGCACCGGGGGCCCTTCTCGGTACTGAAGGGTGGGAGGAGAGTAGGGAACGTGAAGGTGATGAAGAACGTCGCCAACACGAGCGTCCTCTGCTGGGGAGGGAGGCTCCTCTGCATGTGGGAGGGTGGTGACCCTTACGAGATCGACCCCCGGACCCTCGCCACCCGAGGACGGTTCGACATCATCCGAGGTGACGCCCATGACCCTTTCCATGGCTGGCTCGACGCGGTGGACGTCGCGGCTCTCCTTTTGAAGCCTGTCCTTCATGGTACTGGTTAAAGTTAGATTTTTTGTTGACCCACACATGGATTCTCTGTTTCTCCGATTTATTTACTTTTGATAGTTGATTGGATGGTGTTAGGGGTGTTTAAATGCCTGAGAAGAGGATATTGTCGCACTATAAGATCGATGAGAAGAGAGGGAGGCTTTTGATAATGTCATGCAGGGCGGAGGACATGCTGCTCCCTCGCTCCAACTTCACCTTCTATGGTATTTTTTTTCTTTTTTTTTTCTTCCCTATCTTAATATTGTTTTTAATATAATAATTAATTATCTATATTGAGATTATTTGGGTGTATCGGTCCAAAATACAGTCATTAAGTGGATAATGTTTTTCTTTTTTTTTGTGCTTCTACAATCACTCATGCAAATATGTTTTATTTTATTTTTATAAATATATGTATTAATATACATGAATGATTAAAGATGACATTTTCAAGCTGAGATGGCGTTACATTCAGTCTTTTTTTCCCCGCCGCCTATTATTTGAATTTGGTTGTGTTCATAGTTCATACAAGGGAGAGTGTATTAAAAATTAAAATAAAAATAAAATATATACAATTAAAAAATTATGTTTCATCGAAGGAAACATTTTAATTTTGAGTGTGGCTGATGATAATTTTTGCAATCCTAATAAATTTTAATTTTTTTAAAAATATACACTATCTCCTGAATTTTAACTTCATAAAAAAATAAAATACATATTTGAATGCATAAATTTTTACATTTTTATACATATTCGGTTATCATATACTTTGAACACAATATAAAGTTTGGTCGGTGAAATAATCATTTTGGGCATGCAGAACTGGACTCGGATTTTAAGCTGTTACAGAAGCGAAACTTCACCATTCCCGACCACCTCATGATCCACGACTGGGCCTTCACAGACACCCATTACATCCTCGTCGGTAACCGAATCAAGCTAGACATCCCTGGTAAATAACCACCACCACTGACCAAGTGTCTTAGCTTTGATTTCTAGACTTCCATCTCAAACAGGCTATACTTGTTTTTTTGGACATTCACAAGGGTATCCGCACTGTCGGTGTACCCGAGCCGACCCACATCTCCGATTTACCTGCTACCCAGATCGTCCGATGGAACCGGTGAGACGAGGGACTGGAATGTCCCGGTCAAAGCGCCCGCTCAGATGTGGGTGTCGCATTTTGGAAATGCGTTCGAATGCGTGGGCGAGGCTGGCAACATGGAGATCCAGATACAGGCCTCTGCAGGTTCATACCAGTGGTTCCATTTCCATAAAATGTTTGGTAAGGCTCACTTAAATATCATGAATCGAGCTTTAAAAAAGTTGGCTAATACCCCCATTTCCGTAAACGATGATCAAGGATCATGTCTTGATGGCATCAATCTTCAAAAAAAAAATTAAGGCCAACTTAAAGATGACGCTTGAAAACAAGTTTGAAATAGTTTTTCATTTAAAGAAATTTTTGAAGATAGCTTGACAAGAACCATACTATTTTTAAAATTCATGAAATTTTCTTTTTAAAATAGAAGTTGTTTTGAATGTTGAAAACAGAGTTTGGATTAAATAGGATTCTTACAAAAGCATAATGCTAAAAAGCTATTTGAAATGTTGTCTAAGGCTGCTTTAATCAAGATCAATTTTGTGACCCAAACTGAGACGGACATGACATGATTTTTCATCATTGGTTCAAATCAATATGGTTCATAATCGATCAATATCTGGGTCACTGGATCTGCACTCTTGAACAAATTAGTTATATCACAGGTTATGACTGGAAAAGTGGAAAACTGGATCCAGCTTTCATGAATGCTGTGAAGGGCGAGGAGTCTTTGTTACCTCATTTGTTCCAGGTTAGGAATTCGGGCACCATCACCTTGTGATCCATATTCACCTTTATATAGTTTGGATGCATAACACAGACTTGAGTGCAGATATCCATCAAGATGGACAAGAAAGGGAAATGCCAGGATTGTTCCATCACCCCTTCAGAACAGTGGAAGAAGCCCTCGGACTTCCCAGCGATCAACCCATCCTTCTCTGGGACAAAGAACTCGCACATATATGTCGCGACCACTTCACGCTTCCGCAAACACTTGCCACATTTTCCATTTGACAGCGTGGTGAAGCTCGATAGCGACCTGGACAAGCCGGTGGCAATACGGGCAGCGGGGCATCGGCAGTTCATTGGAGAGCCTGTCTTCGTGCCAAAAGGGGCTGAAGAAGATGATGGATATGTTCTTGTTGTGGAGGTAAGAAAATCTGTTTACTCACTGAAACATCCAGAAACCAAGGTTCCAAATGTGATATAAAAAAAATGTTTTGTTTTTGTTATGAATGCAGTACGCAATGTCAGTGCAAAGGTGTTACCTTGTCATACTGGATGCGAGGAGGATCGGGAGAGATGATGTTGTGGTCGCGAAGCTCGAAGTCCCTAAACACCTTAATTTTCCTCTTGGCTTCCATGGATTCTGGGCTGCTAATAACTGAATTACGTGATAGATGAACAGAATGAAAGGGACACTAAAATAGTATAACAAAATTCTGGTTAGAAACCAGAAGATTCAAGCATTACATTCTCAGTTTTGAGTATGCAAGAAGCTACTGATGCAGAGTCCACAAAGCAAAAGAAAAAAAAGGCCTAATTTACACAAGAAAGATTTCTTTACACAAGAACTAAGAAAAATATTAAGTCATTCAGTGTATTCAATCGGTACGAGGAAAGAGGCAAAATGAAAATGTAAGAATAACTACTTTGAATGTTCACAGGAAAATTAGATTAACATACTTGAACCAGATGGCAAAAATTTGAATTGGACTTCATTATTTTCTTTTACAGTTGAAGAATTCTATGTTACAAGTTTAATAAAACATTAATTCAATTTTTTTCTTTCTTTTTTTATTCTTCTGTACAAAGAGTGACGTTGGTACACATACACTAACTTCTCCGTGAATCAGCCTTCACATCTTCTCTCTTCAATATTCATAAAATCCCCCCTGCAAATCAGAAGGAAGAAGGGTGAGAAAGAAAAGAAAAGGCATACCTTAATACGAGTGGGAAACAACAGATACATGCTGGGCATAATTAAATCCAATATGTACAGCAGTCCAATTTATTTTGTGCAATGATAAACATTTATCACTCAGTTTTCACAGCTGATCTCATCAATCAGCTAGAAAAATGGAGCATGTAAATAACTCTTGTACTGCTGTCACATAACCAGTTAACCACATGTTTAGAAATTGCCTAGTTTAAGCCATAGAAGCCTATATTAAGTTACCCACGTAGAGATCTCTTCCTAATCAAACAATGAGATTAAAGAAAACAGATAGAATCAAAGGAGTGATGCACACAGGACACAATCTGAGCCCAAGTCAAAGTTCCCAACTGAAATAAAATTAAAGTACGCAGCACAGCTGATGGAATCAAGAGCCAGATAAAGTTGATATGTGCAATCAAAAGAGCCAGATGTAATTGCTAATGCACAATATTCAGAAAATGACACATAAGAAAGATTCACATACCACAACACATAATAGTCAGAAAATAGAAAATGAAACTAAAAACTACATGCAGCAAAATTTAGCAACTCGTTAAGTTCAGAGTCGTAGGTGATCAGCACAATTAGCAGGTGTCAGTTCACAGAATTTTCAAGTACCTCGATGTAACACCCACTATTTTCCTACAATTTCAGATCATTGCTTTATTCAACGCCACTACATGATAATATTCCTTCAATCAAAATGGCATCTTTTTTTCTCAGCAATATGCCAGAAAAAACATCCCAAATGGTCAGCAATTATCGATTAGTAGAAGGATGAAGAGAAGAATAAAATAGGAAGCTAGCATTGCAAAAGACCTTCGTGTAAACTACTGGTTAGTCGAAACAGAACATGCAATCTAATGTCAAAGAAAAATATCAAGTTATGATTAAAAAAAATGGAAACTCTGCCGAAGCAGAATGTAAGACCATGGCATCTCGTTCAGACCTGAATAGGAAGAGCAGTCCCACCCTCTTTTCCACTAAATTGCAGGACAGCAGGACTTACTTGCAAACTGTAAATTCCAGAACAGCCCCTCTCGTAAACCATTAGAAATTACATCACCTTCTCAAAAAGAAAGAATCTTGTCTGTCCTTCTCAAAAAGAAAGAATCTTGTCTGTCCTTTCCATGCCCTTCAAAGTATTGTTTTAATGGACTGTAGACTCATTCTATCAACTGTTGGAAGTAAATCACTAAGAGATATAAATCTGGTTCAGCCTGTTAAACCATATAGAGTGAAGAATCATGTGGAAGATATCATATTTGATCGGCTTTGCATGCCATAGGAAATGCTTCTGTAGTCTTTTTATATTTGCCTGCATGGAAATATATTGTTTAAGAGAAATTGCTGAAAGGATATCCTTCAGATGGGGTATGTCTTTTTCCGCAATAACCACTGAAAATGCACTCCAGTCCAACACTTCATCAAAAGGGAGCACAAAATTATCTGCAATAATCACTGGAACACACTCATAGTATATTGCCTCGACGATCCTGGGACTGTTAACCTCATAACCCATGGGACAGATGCAAAACTTGCTCGATTTCATATGTTGGGTGTAAGACATTTTTCGTGAAACTCTATTTGGAAGGGGGCCATAAATTTTCATATCTTCATCATTTCCGCTGCCCCAATACTGAAGAAGCATTGGTCGTACACGGCCATGCATGTTTCCAGCAAAGAAGGCAAGGATCGAACGCTGGGAGACAGGTTTACCTCCAACTTCTCGAAGAGGCCTCCTTGGGGTCCTTATAGTTGTTTCAGGAAGAGAAACATCCTTTCCACGGATAAAGATTCCTTCAGAGGCATCTGCATTGCACAAGGCTTTAATTGTGTTCTTGCAAAGTTCATCATGCTCTGTTGTCGTGTATGATCCCTATAAAAATCCAATTGAATTGAGAACAAAAGATTGTTAAACTTTGTCTAAAACTTCCAAAGCTCACCAAAAAATGCTTAGTTTGCGCTAGAGGAAACAGATAACCTGAAAATAAAACAAATTGCTCAAGAGAACACGACAACAAAGGAGATGTATATGAGTTTCACAAGGAAGTATAAAATATATGCACAGTCTAATTATCAAATAATGAAATTTCAGTTCCACCCATTCCATTTCTTTGGATATCTTTAAAGAAACATTTTCTACAACGTTGCAAATGCATACACTTGAATCGTAAAAATTCATAAAGCAACACAACATGGAGCATTAACAGCACTATAACTCTTTCAAGATGGCAGTTGAATGATCAACACTATTGCAAATCATTGAGGATTAGTATTCCAGGAAGCATACCCAGTCATGGCAAGCGACAAGAAAATGATCTGAACCGTGTGTTCGATTCCAGAACGGATATTTGGAAGCTATTAAATTTATATAATCCCTCAAAAATATGGACAGCAGACGCAGATTGTGGGAGTCAGGAACATAAAGTGCAACTTCAAGTTGACGAACACTGTATGGAAGATAGAATAAATGTGCCTTGCTCGCGTCCTTAGTCACAAACTGCTTGTTCTCCCCCAATAATTTCAAAAACCATCCTTCAGAAGCATATATTCCCTTCAGAAATGGTTGGTGGAAGATTGGTCTCGAGCCATCACGATATATGTAAACCTTAAGTAATTTTTCCATCAACTCATAGCTCCTGAAATTATGACAGTATAAAAACTCAATTTTTTAATTTGAAAACAATAAAGGATAAAATTTCATAAAAAGTTTTGAAAAAAAATTCTCTTCCAACATCCAGGGTGCAGGCATACTTTGTTTATCTCCATATTTATTCTGATGCACTAAGAAATAGAACAAAAGGTGTGCAGATTGAATGAACACAAGGAAATGATTATTTCATAAAAATAAAGATGAAGAAAAAAACAAATAAATGGATATACTTGGAAACTAGCATGTGTCCCACTCAATCCAACTACTTCCATAAATAAATTTAAAAAGAAAAACTTTAATCTGGGACACCTCCAATAAATAAATAGCACGATGGCATTAAAATCATTCCCTGTGCAATTCAAAAAAATTCATGTGCATCCTCAACATCATTATTGAATATTGACCCACGTCCTGAAATGACAATAGAGTGAAAACATGTAGCACCCATGTTGGTACATAAACATTCCCAAGGCAATACATCTCACATTGTCTTCTTATGACAGTCAGCTTACGTATGCTTAGAAAGCTCTCCCCATTTAGATTTTCACATGCCAGAGCATTAGTATGCATATGCAAATACATAACATATATGAAGAAACAGTGTATGGAAAGTCAATGTCAGGGTTTTAATTTTCAGCAAGAAAATAATTCAAGATCTGTTATATCCATATACATATAACATCATAATGCAATCTGTTTGTGTTAAAGACACAATTAGTTTGCATAAATGTCTCCAGTAAATATCAGACCAAGAATTCCATGTTAGAAATATAATTTCAATTTTAAATCAACTCATTTGGGTAGCAATAATAAATAAATAAAAGTCAACCCAGAGCTATTTCAGGAAACACAAACATTATTTTTGGATTTAACATCCATGTCTAACCCGGAGGAAGGGTACCTTCAATTACCCTAATCTTATCTTTACTCTTGCTTTTATGATTCTATTCTCCCTCCTTTCAGAGTTTGTAATTCGAATTCAGTAAATGAAATCGGGTAGCAAATATCTACCTTTTCTTCAAAAAAAAAAAACATCCATGTTTAGCAACTATCTTAAAGACTATTAAACAATTCACAAAAATATCTTCATGTTTAGAAACAAAGGCATAATATTTCTACTGAGCATACTCAAGCTAAAAGAAAAGACGAATTTCAAGATAAATTGTATATGGCAATACTATCTTCTAATTGTTGACTCAGACTGAAACAAATCTTCACCGACTTTGGGCAATAACATGCAAATAAGTTCCATTTTGGTATAAACTAATGCCATTACATATCCTAAGACTTAATGCATCTCGGATAAAGCTGCATGATAAAATATCTACCTACAACTTATGCATTGAATTTCTGGGTAGCAAGCTAATACAAGGTCACTTAAAAGATGAACAAAATTAAATACATTGACATTATAAATTAACCCAATTTTTTCACCTCTTAAAGACCGAGACATTACGAAACAGAGGTGAATACAGATCAGGATCGTCGGTGACAATCGGGGCACGCTCAATCTCTCTCTTCGCATAAACCAACTCTCGCTCAGGTGACTGCAACTTTACCGCATTCTTTGCAATCAAAACCATAAAAGGACAAAACAAACAAGATCAACAGCCTATCCCTCTAGAAAGACTCTCTATATCAATTCAATTCCAAACAAAGAACAAAAGACAAACAACCTCGGTAGGAGGAGGAACTCGGGCCGTCTCTCGTGAAACCGACGCCCGCGATGATCGCAGCGAAGTCACATTCCAGAGATCGTCTGAAACGATAGACTTGGATTCTACCTGTAAAGAACCACTGCCTATCAGAGGGACTTCAGGAGGCGATGATTGCACCAACTCAACGGACACGGACGGAAGAACCCGCTCGGGCTCCGCCTGAGGAGGCAGAGACAGCGTCGGAGACCAATCACTGTAGTCGGAGGAGGTACTGAAGGAGGAGGGAGAGACGGAAGGGAAGATCGTCGACGTGCGAAGGACGGCGGCGGTGGTCGTCACCAGAGCGACCGCCACAATCACGACCTTCCAATCGACTCTGCTGCACGGCCTCCAAGGGAACCACCACCGTCCGACATCGGAGAAGGCCTTCTGGTGCTCCATTTCGAGCTTCGATCGGATCGATCCGTGGCAGTCCGATCGCGTTCGCCGATCGAGGCGGGGGAGGAGGAGCGTCCGCTGCCGTGGACGCTTCGCGAGTGAGAGTTTCGCAAGCAAAGCCAGAATTTCAAATACGGCGATTCAAAAAACCTAAACGGGACGAATTCATCGATTGAGGGGAAATTAATGATGAGAGAGAGGGAAGGGGAGGAGCGACACGTCACCACTGCCTTTTCGAGAGACAGGAAAAGAAAAGAAAACGAACAGAGCGCGTTCGCGGCAACGGACGGATTTTGTAAAATCCCTTATTTTTCGCAATGAATTACGGGGACTGCCACGCTTTGGAGAGTGGATTCGGGGACCTCGAACGGCGGTTGCACGGAGGGCACTACGGTCCAGAAAAGAAGGGTGGATTTGTGGGTTGTGGTTTTGTTGATCTGTGTTTACGACCGACGGATTGGTGGTCCTTTTCCCATTTGGTAAACGGAATAAACAAGTATAAGGGTGGTATAAGAATGGATAGAGAAAATTATTGTTTGTTTGTATGGTATAACTTGGTATTATTAAGCCAGTTTAAATGAGTATAAGAGAATATAATAATTCTAAATAACCCCTAGAATAAACTATACTCACTTTATCTATTCTCCTGGGCTCACATGTCAAATCAATTTTTTACACCTTATCTGATAGGTTGGTGCTAGACCTAGCCGGGTTGGCATGCTTATTCCAAGCGTTCGGCTCGTGCGAGACGCTCGGAAGGTGTGGGACTTGGATGTACAAGGCTGGCAGTTAGATCTTAAGGAGATTGACATGATAAATCAAAGGATGAATCAATTATTTAGCTTTAATTAGTTTTCTTATTCGTATGCTTAATTAGTTTCCTTATTCATATGTTTAATTAGTTTCCTTATTTGGATTTATTAATTGAGGGAGAATCTCTAAATTGTAGGAAGTTGTTAGGTGTTTGTCTATATAAGCTTTATGAATGAATAAATAATGCATGAGAGATTATTCCAAAGTCCTTCTTGTTCTTCTTTCTTTTCCTCTTTCTCCTCTAAAATTCTCTTCTGACCTCTTCTAATTTTCATATTATTTAAATCGCAATTGTTTGATAGGTCTCTTCCTATCAATTGGTATCAGGCCAATATGTCTACCAACAACTGCTCCACCTCTGATGAAGATCGATTATCGAAACTTGAAGTTGATGTGCATGTCTTACAGATGACTCTACGCAACCACACCGATCAGCTTGAAACAATCTCTAGCCATCTCGACACGATTGCTACAAACATGTCCGCCCTCATGAAGGAGTGAACGTTGGAGTCACCAGGTAGCTTGGACCGTGACAACCGATCAAACCATTTCCAGTCACCGGAAAACGGGAGCATGCAATTTTGTTATGCTCGGATTGATTTTCCCCGTTTATCGGGGGAGGATCCGACTGGATGGATCTACAAGACAGAACAATTCTTCATTTATCAGAGGACTCCGAAAGATCAAAAAGTTCTCTTAGCATCATTCCACGTACAGGATGAAGCCCTACAGTGGTTCCAATGGTATTCGTCATACCATCCACGCGCGACCTAGCAGGAGTTTACCAAATAATTATGTGTTCGATTTGGGCCCTCTGAATATGAAAACTTTGATGAAGCATTGGCCAAGCTCCAACAAACCGAAACCGTCCGTGAGTACCAAACCCAATTTGAGCGATTAGCATCTTGGGTTTGAAACTGGCCGGAAGAGGCGCTCCTCGGCAGTTTCATTGGCGGGTTAAAGGAAGACATCCGGATAGAGGTGAAACTATTTTGACCGATGACAATGGCATACGCCGTTGGTCTTGCGCGACTGCACGAGGACAAGATCTTGCGTGTCCGAAGGTCCAACCCACAGATGGGGCCGCGACAAGTCATGCACCACCGGTTTCCACAACACCAACCCGATTTTTCCAAACACCAGGTTCTCCACGACCGCAAGCAGGGGTGGGGTTCAAAAAATTGACATGGGAACAGATGCAAGCGCGACGCGAGAAGAACCTCTGTTATAATTGCGACGAACGTTCGTGCAGGGCATGCTTGCAAGACTCAACAGTTATTCCTTTTGGATGGGTCCATAGACGATCGAAGAAACTAATGTTGAGGAGGAAATTGGAATCGAGAGCCCAGGAGACAGATGGCACATTATTGAGACCCGAATTGGCCGAAATCTCGATACATGCATTGTTAGATTGCATGTCTCCACAAACAATGCACGTGTCAGAGTCGTGGAAGGTCGACGGGTCTCCATTCTAATTGATAGCGGTAGTACGCATAACTTCATCAATGATTGGTTGATCAAGAAGCACAGTTACGTTGCTTCACCCGCAACACCATTCTTGGTCATGGTGGCCGACGGTAACAAGCTAGCGTGCAAGGAGATATGTAGAGAGGTGGGAATTCAAATACAAGGATATCATTTCTCTACTGACATATATCCTTTGAAACTCCAAGCTCAGACATTATATTAGGCATCTAATGGCTAAGGAGATTGGGTCCCGTGATTTGCGACTGGGAGAAACTCACTATGGAATTCAAGAAGAATGGGGATCACTACCAGTTTGTGGGAGATACTAGTGAGCCGGTGCTACCAAGAACGATATAGGTTGCAGCTGAAGATGTGAATAGGATCGCCTTTCATACTCATGGAGGACATTATGAGTTCTTGGTGATGCATTTGGCCTTACCAATGCTCCAGCCACATTCCAAGCCTTGATGAACGACACATTCAAGCTCGTGGTGAACCAGAAGAAGTGTACCTTCGATCAAAGAACGATCAATTTTCGGGGCTACCGTTGGAGAATGTTATTTGGGAACCTTACGAGAGATTAAAGCTTCAGTTTTGTCATCTAAACCTTGGGACGAGGTTTGTTTGGAAGGGGAAGGGAGTGATAGGTTGGTGCTAGACCTAGCCGGGTTGGCATGCTTATTCCAAGCGTTCGGCTCATGTGGGGCGCTCGGAAGGTGTGAGACATGGATGTGCAAGGCTGGCAGTTAGATCTCAAGGAGATTGACATGTTAAATCAGTGGAGGAATTAATTATTTATGCTTAATTAGTTTCCTTATTTAGATTTATTAATTGAGGGAGAATCTCTAATTGTAGGAAGTTGTTAGGAATGAATAAATAATGCATGAGAGATTATGCCAAAGTCCTTCTTGTTCTTCTTTCTTTTCCTTTTTCTCCTCTAAAATTCTCTTCTGACCTCTTCTAATTTTCATACTATTTAAATCACAATTGTTTGATAGGTCTCTTTCTATTATTATACATCAAATCACATATCAACACCTGTTATACATCAAAGGGCTCACATCTCAAATCAATTTTTTTATATTTTATTTATATTTTATTTTTTATCAACCAAACAACTCAACATTTATTCTTATATTTTTTAATGAGAATAAAAAACACACAACCAAACATAAAATCTTTATTTTGTAGATTTATTATCTATACTTACATAATTATCTATCCAGAATAACTTAATTTTGCTAGGAATTGATGAATGCTATTGGTGGTTGCCGATTGTTGTACTTGTAGACTTTAGTCACCGTTCACGTGGATCACGATGATCCCGTGATTGCTACGCTATTAATCTGGACTGATTAAATTAAAATGTTGAAATATGTCAAAGTCTTTGCTGTCCACGTGTTAGTTGGGCTTTTTTTTTTTTTTTGGTGTCATACGTGTTAGTTGGGCCTGGACGTACCAAACCGAAAGCCAGTTTAATATCTCTAGACAACCTCTAGTTATATACACTCCAGTATATTCTATATAGCGTATAAAAAAACTTTTTTTTTAAATATAGTATTTAACTATTTATCTATGTATCTTTTCCATTTTTTCTTAAAAAATATATACTTAAGAAAGTATATATTATTATGAAAAATCAAACAGTTGGCTTGCATATGGAGTTGTGATGTATCATTTTTCCAAAAAAGAAGATATTGTTATTCATTCCATTTTGTATGTCCATTTACAACCCAATATCTCATTAGTTGCATCTTACATACTCTCTTTGTAACGAGTTATATATCTTGTTATAATTTTTTTACACATTCAAATGATTCAATAATTAAGTTCATAAAATTCATTGAAATATATATATATTTAATATTTGTCGATTTAAGAAAAAAATAAATTAATACATCAGACCCCTCTTACAGCCCATGTGCAGCCTCAAACCGTTTTGATTTTTTTTCTTAAAGTATATGCTCGCCCAATAAAAATATAAACTATTATGAAAAATAAAGTTTTTAATATATGTCTAAATAAATCAATACAAATTCTTTTAAGAAAAAAAATCCATACTGCACCAGAGGAATATACACACCCTCCACCAGGGAGCCTTGTAGGAATTGTATGTATCAGTACTCATTCAATGAAAAAATAGCTTTGTTACATATTTAAAAAAATATAGTCATATATACCTCATTAGCCTCTTTCACTCGCTGTATTGAGGTATATACCTTATTATGAATTTTGCATATTTTTTTATAAATGATACCATTTGATTTATTATAGTATATATATATCACATTTTATAGAAAAATATAATTTTATAATAAGTTAAAAAATATATACGATCTATATTTTGCATTTTAGATTGTAAAATGGACCGAGTGTAATATTTCGATAAGGAAAATGATGCACTCAGTCGCATTCACTAACCAAAACTCAGACCTTAAGTGTTTTTATTTTTTTAAAATAGTAAACATTATCTAATGAGATATATGCTTTGATAAAAAGTGCATATCACTCCATTTCGAATTGAATGAACCTATTTTTAGTAAGTATAAGAAAAAATTTAGTGAGGTATATACATCGTCTAACGAGGTATATGCTTCTGTAATGAAGTATATAAGTCTGTGTTTTGGACCAAGAAAAAACTGATTGTAGCAACACTCTTCAATAAAATAAAATGCTCAACATGACCCACAACAAATCCTAGCCCAAGCCCAAGGAGGTTGGCTACCTAACAACGCCTCGGAAAAAAATATATCCATCCCCACTGCAGCCTCAATTGCAATCCAATTTTTTTTAAATAATATTATCTCTCTTTTTTAAATGTATTATGTTATATGAAATGATGTATATACTGAAATATAAAAATATATTTTTTTTTAGTTGAAAAAAAAATCATGTCATATACTATGATAGCACAGTATATACTGCACTATTATATATAGAGTTTTTTTTAAGTCCTCATAAACCATAGGATTTAGTGATCGATCCCTTACTTCTTGATATTTTTGTTTAGCCCCCATATTTATAGGATTTGTTCATTTTTAGTCCCTCCAAGGGACTAAAAAAATTAGGGATAGATCATTCCGAGTGACTAAATGTTAGAACTATCACACAAATAATAAATTATGTTGTATCTCATAGAGTAATTAATTTGAAGAACTCATATATAATATGATTGATAATATTAAAATAATAAGATTGAGAGAAAAATGATTGAAATCGCCTAGTCAAGAGGCACATAGGAGATGTTATCCTTGAAACGAATATATCCTTCATACACACGGAGTTTCACCGACATAACGTTCCCGAGATACAACTCGATCCGCGAGATTTCACCGATTCCCCATGGTGCGATCAAGTGGAGTCTTTGAACCGAATCCTTGTATTGTCAATGCTCAGAATGGAATAGATAAGGCTTGATCAATATCAACATATAAGAAGTATTTTCGAGTATATGAAATGAGTACTTCATTTTATTCTCTCTTTTTCACGCTTAAAGAGAACAAAAAGTTGTGCTTAAACAGGAGAGAAGCAAGATGAAATAGCTACTCATTGAATCCCATACGTTGACACATTGATTAATCAACGTATAAGATTCAATGCTCCTTTTTTTAACTCATGCATATTAATTTTATTCATCCAAATATCTATTAAACATTTATGTATGTATGTAACCTCTAAACAAATGCAACACATAAGAGAACATTTAATCATATATTTTGGTAAATTCCAACATAAAAAAAAATATATCCTATAAATTTAAAACTAAAATTAAAATATCAAAAAGTGAAAAATCAATGAGTAAATCATATGGTTTATAAGAACTTAAAAATAAAAAAAACTCTATAATATATTGGATTGCAAACAGAGTTACGTGTATCAGGGCTCCCCGAGGCCTCAAATTAGTCACGAGCCCGGCCCTTCAAAGATCAGATTCAAAGAAGCCCATTGACCCGCCCCACGCCCCCACCCCCCTTAAATATCAGGGGACGGTCAAGATCGCATCTCACGAAATCGAAGGGCCTGAATCATTTATTATAAATAAAGTCCCACCCACAAAACCTCTCCCCAACCCCTCGAAATCAAACCCTACTTGTCTGCGGCGATGGGTGAGTCTCCTGAAACCCTTCTTCGCCTCCCCTTTCGTTTTTCACGCACGAATCTCTTCATTAGGCTCTGGATCTCGATCTGGTGTTCTTGATGTTCGGGATTTCTAGGATTTCTTCGACACATCACGAAATGCATTTCCGAGACTGATTTTTTTTTCGTTCTGTTTCTTTGGATCTCCAAAGGTGCGTACAAGTACGTGTCGGAGCTATGGAGGAAGAAGCAGTCGGACGTGATGAGGTTCCTGCAGAGGGTGAGGTGTTGGGAGTACCGACAGCTCCCGTCGATCGTCCGCGTCACCCGTCCGACTCGCCCCGATAAGGCTCGCCGGCTGGGTTACAAGGCGAAGCAGGTGATGATGAAACTCCGGAACGATTTCTTATTTGAATCAGAAAATGAACATTTGTTCAGCGTCTGTGTTTAGATATCAGTTTGACTATATTGTGAGATCTGGATCGCTTGTCATGGAATCTGTTGTGTTTTAATGCATTATAATCGGTGTCTGTGATACTTGATTGTGTATATGTATGATTTTAAGTAGCTTGTTGAAGCTTTTGTTTCCAGTAACTTTGTCTATTCTACATAATTAGGTGTTTCATTTTCTTTGTTGTTTTTAGTTTTTAATGCTGTTTATCCAGTGTATGGTCGTGCTGTTGAGATTTTTTTAATATTTTATCAGAGTTAGGGTTTTTAAAAGTTTGATGAAGTTTTTTTACTTTTATGATTTTCACTTTTTGTCTCTGACATGGCTGTGAATGAGCTGATACCTATTATTAGTTTACTGTTTTGTTTAATTGTATCTTGAATTAGTGTCAAACGATAGTTTTTCTCCCATTAGAAGTTAGATGTCATTATTTCAAAATCTTGTTTTGCCACTATCAATACTCTGTTTAGACTTCAGATGATTCTTGGTTTCCCATTGCACACAGCATATTGATTTTTCTTGTTAATCAAATAAGGCTATTTTTGACATATCTACTTGTAGAGAATGTTGTTTTCAAGGATTTTTCTGATGTCTTTTTTAACACATGTTTTTTTTTTAAAAAATGCGTTTGATTTTTACCACCTGTATCATTTATTTGTAAATATGGAATAACTTACTCTTAAGAATGTTGTTTTAGATTATCAGATTGTAGCCTTGGGTGCTGTATATTAAATCTTGCTTTCTTTTAGTGAATGAATTGCATTTGGGATGACATACTCTATTGCATGTTTCTTGCATTTAGATGCCCATCATGCATTATTTAACTGTATAGTTTCTGTCATATACAAGAAAGGGGATGCCACTTATATTCTTTTTCTTGCATTTTGCATACTTGCAAGGGGCCAAACAAGTCAAAGAGTTCTCAGTGCATATTATTGATGACCTAAAAATATAGATTATACATTTTTCTCCCACATAACTCTTGTTGTGATAAATGCTAAATGTTCCTCTGACATGGCCATTGTAAATATTCCCATCTCAAATGTGTTATATTGTCTGTTCAACAAAATAATAGTATTCATTATCATGTTTGGTTGGCTGCAGAGTGGTTTCTCATTAGTTGCAATAGGTTCACTGTTGGGAAATTTAATGTAAGTATATTTTGTCTAGCAATGATTTATGGCTGAGTATTGAGAGTAATTATGAAACATTTCTAGATAATAAATGCATGTGAAATGAAAATGTTGAATTGGATGAGCGACAATGCAAGGATAGAGTAAAAAATGTATGGAAAGTCAGATTCTGTTTTAATAGAGTGTAAGACAATGAGGGATTGTGTGGAAATGTGTGACGGAGACAAATGAATGCATGGGTTAGGAGCAATGTGGTCGTCTTTGAAGGAACTCCTAGGATATGGGACAGTCCATGATAAATCTGGATTACGACAGTAATAAGGGGCATGCTGACTGTCTATGTTAAAAATGTTGGTTAATCTGCTTCACGTTCCCAATTCCAAGTTATGCCTTGTGAATTGCTGATATATGTTAGCTCTATTTTGGTTGGGGCTGTTATTTCTTTTAAGGTTGATTGCAGCAGAATTTCATTTCTTTTCTCATTCATACGTTACTTAGGTGCCGTCATGTTTTAAATAATATTTGTCATCCATTGCACTTGATATGTCTCTTTGGTTTAGCATTGGCCTTTTTTTAAAAACATATTTCATCACAGTTTACCAGTTTCAAGTTTTTGGTCTTGGAACGGTTAAGCATGATGGTTATCTTATTTGATGGTGGGGAGTTCTGATATTTCTTGGTAAGCCTTTGATGATGCAATTTCAGGTTATGAATTTGTCTACAAGATGGTAACTTCACTTTTTACGTTAATGTGATAAATTTGATTGATGTAGCAGTTCTTTTTAATTTTATGAACGGTCTGCTTTCTGGATTTTGCAATGCCCAAATACATGTGTGCCATCTTATGGGAATCAGCCTCTATTTAGCTAGCTTGGATATGTTCGCAATTGGAGCATGGCAAGTTGGTGGTTCTTTCATTAATATATATATATATATATATATATATATATATATTTTTGGTTTTTTGTTTCAATAATTGTTGATGCTAAAGTAGTTTCATAACATTTGCTTAGATAATAATTGGTCTTGGTATTTCTTCTCCACCCAATTTTATGTATGCTCCTAATTAACTATTCCTAATCACCTAACATCAAATATTCAGGGATACGTGATCTATCGCGTTCGTGTAAGGCGTGGAGGCCGCAAGAGGCCGGTCCCCAAGGGTATTGTCTACGGCAAGCCCAAGAACCAAGGTATCACCCAACTGAAGTTCCAGAGGAACAAGCGATCAGTTGCCGAAGAGAGAGCTGGACGCAAGCTTGGAGGCCTGAAGGTCCTCAACTCTTACTGGGTCAATGAGGTCAGTTAGCAAACATTCCTGACCCAGCCCAAGTTTTTATCCCCCTCGCAATTCCATATCATTCTTTTCTGTTTTTTTTCTCACCAGGACTCGACGTACAAGTACTTTGAAATCATATTGGTTGATCCCCACCACAACGCGATCCGCAACGACCCAAGGATCAACTGGATCTGCAAGCCAGTGCACAAGCACCGTGAGCTTCGTGGGCTCACGTCCGCCGGGAAGAAATACAGGGGTCTCCGCGGGAAAGGCCACCTCTACCACAAGAACCGCCCGTCCAGGAGGGCGACCTGGAAGAGGAACCAGACCCTCTCTCTCCGCCGATACCGTTGATCCCTGCTACATTGATAACTCTGGCCTTGCATTTGTTTTGGAGGTTCTGGGGGTCTGTTTTTGTTTTCTCAGGTAAGTTTGAGTTAAAGACGGTGCGTGTTTCATCTATTGAACTGGATTATGTTCTGTTTGATTATCTGGATCTTGGGACTATTTTACAAATGTTTCAAGTCATGTTGGGATATGAAAGTTATTCTGTATTTGCCCTTTTTTTTATTGAGTTTTAATTACCTAACATGATCAACTTTATCTGCATCTAAAAGCAAGTGCATCTCCATTATTATAATAATAAAGAACCAATGTGGAGCAGGTGTTTAAAATTGTAGAAAAACCTTATTCACCTATTATAACATAAATAGATTGTGGAGAAAGTTATTAATTAAACTAATTATGGGTGTGGATCGTAAGAGTTTCAAAATGAAGGCACACTTTTTTTTTTCATTTTGTTTGTGCTGTGTATTTTCCAGACTATAAGCTGCATTTGTTGTTTATTAAGGTGAAATTAATTACTGGTAATCAAGGATGGCATTTCACTTGTAGAAATGAATTGTCAAGTGTAACAGTAGTTCCCTTTGTAGTGACAATTTATTCTGGTCAGAGGTCAGGTGTCTCGATTAGTTTGTCTACTACTAATCTTTGATCCGTTTGACAGATAAAATATTATCTAAATATTTACAGTGTTGATACGGGTATCAGGATATTCGTTGAAAAATAAATATGAATCAAATATATATTGCAAAGGTAAATTATATATGTTTGTATACTGATCGATATTAATTTATTTGTAGGATTAATCATAATCTAAAGAATTTAACTAGTATTGTAATTTCTTTATATGTGTACGTATATGAAGAATTAGAGAAAAAAACAAAGAATCTCATTTTTAATTTGCTTTCTATTAAGTTATTTGACCACTTGAATGAGTGTATATTTAGACACATATATAAATTATCTGAAAAAATAACTGAAAAAATATCATATTTAGGGTGCGTTTGGTTAGCGTGATTGCGCTACGATTGCGATTACAGGAAGCTGTGTTTGCAATTGCGCAACCAAACAGTTGTAATCGCAGTTTTAAACCCAGCGATTGCAGGCAAATAGTGCCCAAAAGCTGCGATTTCAAAAAGCTGAGAAAGTGAACTTCCTGCAGAATCAGGTTTGCAATCGCAGATTCCTACAGAATCAATTTTGCAATCGCGCAACCAAACACACCCTTAATGTGAATAACAATTCAAGGGTGGGGGGGATCCCGCAACACGTATTTTAATTTCTTTTTAAATAGTCAATATCATACAATGAGGTGTATATATATATATATATGGGAGCCGATTAGGTGCGGTTTACGGTCGGTGCGGTGCGCGATCACGGGCCGTCGATCACGGGTCCATCGCATCGGACGGTCGGGTGCGATTCACGTCGACCGTTGGATGCGATGGACCCGCGATCGGACGGCCCACGTCGTAAACCGCACCGACCGCATACCGCACGTAATCGCGACCATATATATATATATATATATATATATATATATATATATATATATATATATATATATATATATATATACAATGAGGTGTATTGTATATATACACCTTATGCGGGAACGTGCGCGAACGACCACGGGCCGTCGATCACGGGTCCATCGCGGGTCCATCACATCGGACGGTCGGGTGCGATTCACATCGACCGTTGGATGCGATGGATCCGCGATCGGACGAACGACGTCGTTCCCGCACCGTGCGAGACGCCGCACGATATCACTCGACTATATATATATATATATATATATATATATATATATATATATATATATATATAGGGAGCCGATTAGGTGCGGTTTACGGTCGGTGCGGTGCGCGATCACGGGTCCATCGCATCGGACGGTCGGGTGCGATTCACGTCGACCGTTGGATGCGATGGATCCGCGATCGGACGGCCCACGTCGTAAACCGCACCGACCGCACACCGCACGTAATCGCGACTATATATATATATATATATATATATATATATATATATATATATTTATTTATTTATGAAATATATTTATATATACTTTTATTTTTATTTTATTTTTAAATAGTAAATATCATACAATGAAGAGTGTATATATATTTTTATATAAAAAAAACATAAAATGTATATGTATATAATTAAATAGCTATAAATGTATATGTACTATCAGTAAAACTGTCCCACGAGAGAGGGCTGAGGAGTGAGGACCATTTAATGATTAGTACATGTATAGATGCTTCCCTCAGAATGGCGAACTCCTTTGGGAACTCCTTTGGTTGATAATTCCCTTTTTGGTGGATGTGCAGAAAAGAATAGAAGAAACGTAAGGCGACAGAGAAACAAACCCATCCAGTGCAGCACATCAAAAATCTATGCTATTCAAACTCATCAATGGAAAAAAAAGGAAATAACGAACCCCTACTATTACATGATTGATATGTAATTCTATATCATGCTATTATCACATGATGATTGGCCCCTAATTGTATTTTTAGACAACCAAAATTAAATGTGACATTCATTCTCATATTCCTTCTGGAATGTTTGATTGCCTGGGAAAATTGTTTGTGATCTCTCATCCCTATGTTAATTCTTAAACATATCTTAGATAAAATTTGTGCTTCCACACAATTATTAGAACTAGATTATTAGGAAGAAGGAATTCTCTTTCTGACCCAAAGTTATCAAACTAGTCCTCAGAAGCCCAACAAGAGTGCAACTAGGACAAAATAATTTATTAAGTTTATATGTACAAGTCCGAGTAAAGCATGGAAGACAAGAATTATCTTGGTTGAACAACAAAAGACCATCCACCTTACTAAAACCTGGACAGTGACTACGAGCTCTCTCTCCCAGGGGACCTCAACCCATCATATCGGCTCGATGGAATCGAGTAACCACAACAATGATGAGGACCACCACAGAGAGCATGAGAGAGGACCTCACGATGTCCTCGAATTGGTCCTCGTGTTTTTCAGTCTCTGAGTGACGGAGGAGGCCATTCACGAGCTTCGTGATCTTGTCGACGAATTCTGTGACCTTAGCCTTTGTGTTGTCTATGATCCACCTCAGGATTTTTGTGGTGATGTCAGGGTCCTCGTCAGATTCTTGGGCTGGCTCGTTGTTCACTGTATGACATAAGGAAAATGTTACTTGGTCATTCCTGCAGCCATTTTGTAGGCTGAACACATTTTGTTTTTTTTAAGTATGTACTTACATGATAAAATATACATGTTTTCAAAGAAATTGAAGTACATACACGAATGAATACAATGCATAAATTTTTACATTTTTCATAATAAAGTATTTATTGATTTAATAAAGTATATAGTCTATTAGTGATTTCACATACCATGTTTGATGTGTATGCAGAAGTGTCTGAGTGCATCGGTGCCCATGACATAATGAAAGAGTAATGGAGAAAATGGAAAAACAAAACATAACAAATGGAAGGGTTTGCGTATGTGTGCTGCATTGGACACGCTATGGGAAAAAAGAAGAAGATATTGCTACATTATGCTTGAATGATGGGTGTTCAATGACAACAATGAATCATTCCCATTCCATTAATGGAAAATTCTATGATCATCAAATATAATTCTTGAGTTCCTCATAATTTCTATTTGTTTCCCAGATTTTTCCACATACTTCTTGAAAGCAACTTCAATTCAGTAAACACAAAATGATTATAATTGCCCATTTTCTTGTTTCAATTCTCGCTTCAGGTTCTGCTCACTGGAAGCCACAACTGACATGACTGTAAGAATTAATTATACTCTGAAAGCAATATTATTGCTGGCTCAGTAAATTCAGTGGCAGGGCACCTAAGTTTGTTTAGTGAGTGCAGAATTACAAATTTTTTCATCATCCATCAACAGATCACAAATCTCAACAATAACATACTATCCCTCCTCAGGCATCATCTTCCTGGATGAGCATCAGATTCGACGTACCCAAAAAAAATTTCATTAAATATAGCACATCAAGTCTATTTACTATATATAACACAGGATATGTCATGATGTATTGGTTCTCCAAATTTGGTTTCAAAAAGGCATGACCTCATCAAAAAAATCTATTTACTATAACACAGGAATGTCTATTTACTATAACATCAATTTTTTATTTTTATTTTCCTGTTTTTTTGGAGGAAAGCATATGCACTGATCTCATAAAGGCATGATCATTAAGAATTTATTCTAGAAAAAAAAAATTCCTGAAAGACATGCCTGGTTATAGGAAATGGGTGAGGAGAGTGTAATCCTACTAAAAAACAATGGTTGCTATTTTATGTAATTGGTCAACGATAATAACCTGCATAAAAGGACTCCCTGAATTGTTGTACAACTTCATTCTTCATAACTGCATCCCACACAGCTTTATCAGATGACAGAGAGACGACCATCCTCTGCATATTATTGAAGTAATACATCAGCCAGACTAATTGATTCACATGATAAAAGTGCATAGCTTAAAAAAAATCTCTGTTTGGAAAATTTTAGAATTGATTTCCGCTAGTGTTGTTTGGAGTGGAATACTGGGAGTGACATGAAGAAGGTTTATGAGATGGGATGCTTCATTCAGTTCTGTACAACAGACATTCCAAACTATTTCAAGAACATCTCATGTAGACCCATAATTCCATGCATAAAAATGACTCTCTTCAAACATATGTTTTTTCATCAGTAGCTGTCATTGTAACCCATAGATAGACTTATTAGCTAAGCCAATATTCCTAAGGGATATAATGCTGTTGTGGTTTCAGTAATAATATAGAAAACAGAAAACAACTTCTAATTAGCACTTTCACAGCCATAGGGCATGATTTTCTTCAAGATGTGTTTATATGCTGTGTACTGATAGAGAAATAACTTACAAAAAAAACATAAAAGAATTTCTGTTCACCAAAAGCTACGGTTTAGGAAAACCAAGATAAAGAGCATAACTTTACAGAAGAACTGAAGCTAATTAACAAACCATGGGAAAACCAGAATTGCTTTTTCAAAAAATTGACACAAAGGAAAAACAATGAGCATCTTAACACTCATTTAATGGAACAAATATAGCTTGTTTTAAATAAATAACAGAATATGCAGATCATATAATGCATATTAGCTCAGTTAATAGACGACAAATGCTTCAGTGGTGTAGATTTTCACCCATGCGCCACAACGCAAACATGCTTGTCAATCCATATAGCGTGCCACAAACAACACTCACATAAACATGGATATTTGTCCCTTATGAAAGAGCTTGCAGTTGGATTGAATTATGGAAAACATATGAGATAAACAATTACATTAATGGATGTATAATCAACATATAATTTCATAAGGAACAACCTCATGCTGGGGAACACAATCAGTGAATGGCATACATGGAACTTCTACCTGTGAAAACATTAAACACTGCTGAACAATTTCCATTTCTTTAGTATTCCAGCAACCACCACAAGAGGTTTTCAGACCCATTGTAGCAGGTACTAAAGATGATACTAAAGTTTAACTATCAAACTCTTCCAATTGTCAAATAAAGACAAATCAAAAGAGGCAAATGCAACATCAACTCTGAGCAACCATAAAGGGAAGAAGGGCTACAACATAAAATCCTGGAGTATGGTCAAGAATCGTTTTACTATCCTATAAAACACACGGATAAAATGCAATAACCTGAAAGTAACATTTACAATAAATTAAAAATAAAATGAAACAAACAACCGGATAATATGGATGACGAACAAGTTGTGTGTGTGTTTTTCTGTAACAAAAGAAAGAAAGAAAAAAAGAAGAAGAGGAAATAAGCCCGCCATTTGAAGTAAAAAAAAAATGAAAAAGAGCTTGCCTTATAAATCTCAACATCAATGAAGAATAACCTTTAGCATTTATGGATGATACAACAACCAAAAAGCCAATTTCATGTAACCTGGATGGATGGATTTGTCTGCAGCAAACGGAAAGCATCAACAACTTTATTTAACCCTTGAGTTTCCGGTGTTTTCAAGTTGTAAAGGTGCATTGGAGGCTCAATCCATTCCATATCTGATTCAGACGAAGAAGCTGTTTGCCATTTCATATCAGTATAATTAGTCATTTGGTCAGCAACATCGTCATCAAGGGAAGAGAAAAACCCACCTTCGACAGCCTGTGAAAATGAAACCGGGACAAAGATCCTACACATGCAAAAACCAAAATTTAACGTGTGTAAATCATGATCCCTAGTGGGAAATAGTTCATCAAATCTCCACTGAATAGGTAGAAATGAAACATGCAATTTAAAATTTGGAAGCTGCAGCATATTTTTGATTGATGAAGAGTACAAATTATATGCGGCAAAGGAAAAGTAAATAACATCTTCTGACACTTCTATGTAAATATCTAACTTCATCACTTACTGACACCATATCTAAACATGCATATTTAAAAAGGATTCAGTTTCAACTCTAATTACGTCATGAAATGCAATGCACTCTAAATTAAAAGATCCAATGACGACAAACATAAAATAGATGATTATGCTCTAGTCAAAGCCAGCACACCAAGCACAGTAACATGATGCCTTGGTCATTATTCATCAGGCATTTACAATTTATCACCAATTAAAGAAACATGCAAAGAAAACAGTTTAGCCTATTTGTCCATGGATTCCAGTTAGCCATCTTGTAGCAGATAACAGAAGAAAGCTCACAATCAAACTTTTTAACACATCACAAGATTTGTGTAAGTGGCATCTCTTCCTTATTCCCTTTTCTATAAACAAATACGCTATTAACTGCTTAAGACCCCAGTTACTCGTAAAATAACAAGCAATATCAAGGGCCTCCTATCATTGGATACAATATTAAATTCTAAACTCTCCTTTTCAAATAATATACACTGTTTAGTAGTACTTTATGATAATAACATGTTAAATAACATCAAGGAGTTCAACGCAGCCAAGATATTTGACTTACTGTGTCCATCTTTTACCACAACAAATTAAAAAAAAAACAGTATCCGACAGTAAGGGGTTCCAAAGCCTAGAACAAAATTATCACTATCAATAATTTTGTAGCATAGCAGATAAAAGCTGCAGATGGCAAAGGAAGAGGGGACCCCTTAAACCCCACCAAAATCTGATTCTTTAAATATCCAATCAGCATAATTCTTATTGTAGCTGATAATTAAACATGTGTCAAAATATACATTCAATATTCAAAGTACGACAAATTTTTGCAGTGTGTCAAATATTATTGTCAAAATCTATAGCCCAATCACACAAGACCACTGAAGCAAACCCCACATATACAAATAAAAAACCCAACTTTCTCAAAACAACATAACCATGTAATCAAAATCCAAGCATAGAAGGGCTCACTCTCGAAGAGAAGAGACGGCGTCTTCAACCTCCTCCCTCATCGGCACCTGCCCGAACACGAACCTCTCATAGTACCCTCCGACGGACTCCTCCTCCTCCCCCTCCACCGCCTCCCAATCCTCGATCCCCCCCCAATCACGCGAGACGACGAGCCCCAGCTCCGCGTCCACGACATCCCCGACACCGAGACGTTCGAACGAGTCGGAGACGACAACGAAGAAGATGAAGAAGAGGACGAGAGCGAGAGAACCCGAGAGGGACGGGCTACGGAGGAGGTGGCGGAGAGGGCCTCCTGGACCCCGCCGAGGCTCGCGCCGACGGCCCGCAACATGCTTCCTCCTCCGCTGCCGCCGCCGCTTTTGCCGCCGAACGCCCTCATCATCGGCGGAGATGGAGGTTTCGGATCACGTTATCCACTCCAGAGGGACAATTTTTGAGGGACTATAAATATTCGGGTTGGATTTTCCGAGGAGGTTTTTTGTTTGTCTGGGTGCGCGTCGTGTTCTGCTGCGCATCCGCGCGGGGGATTAACGGCGCGTGTCACGACATGTGAGGGGTCACGTAAATCTCTCTCAATTATGCGTGAAATATCCTCCCCGCTCGTATCAATGAAAACATTTATATCATATGTTATTATTGTATATAATAATAACAAACAAGATTTTATACAAGGATAATGCCACGCATAATCCATTTTTTAGCCCTCATTCCAGGGCTACGTATGTTTTGAATTTTTTAAAAATATTATAAATATGAATCATATACTCTAATGAATTTCATTGATATATTTATAAAAAATGTAAATTTTTTTTTATCGAAACACATACCTCATATAAAGTTGAAATTGAGGTTTGAAATTTTTTTTGAGTGTAACAGCACTCTTATACCAATTGTAACTGCTCAAGTCTATTATTTGTTTTGTTGAACCATGTAAACCTGCGTGTTCTCTTATGTGATTTTATTCTCTTTATTGTCCGCTTTATCGTTAAGTGAGTTAATGGGTTTAAAATGCATCTTGGTGTGTAAAAGTGTGTTCATATACACAAACCATATTCTCTCATTCGACAATGTGATACTAAACACCTCACTCTCACCCAATCTATAAGTCTCTTGAGACTCTTGAGTCTCTTGGGCTATCTCAATCTACCACCGCCTCAACGAGCCAGGTGTCACACTTATACAAAATAATATTATCAATTTTGTTCATTAGTGGACTCACGAGTCACGACTTTAAAATACATATTGATGTATAAAAGTTGTACTCGCGTATAAACATACTACATTTTTCTCACTAAGTGATGTGCGACCAATTTTTTTAATATAATAAATCATTTCACCTTCACCTACATGAAGTTTTTGAGACTCTTGCTTCTCTTGGCTATCTTGACTCACCACCCCTCTCAACGGGTCATGAGTGACATGGTATGCCTATCAAGCATCTCGTATGAATTCATGCTTGGCTACTCCTTTAGCTTGATCACCATGTCACAAAGACATTCATCATGTAGCGCAGCATGTCCGACTCAGGCATAACAGGTCGATACCAGCAGATGGCAATGCTATTTCTACTCAATGCATTATTCTCGAACCTGATCGGGTAGTGATGCATGGCCTTGTATAACAAGACCTACTTAATTGATAATCAAAACATAACAGAGAACACTGCCTTGTCCACACTGCCTTTGGTGCAGTGGTCAAGGACACTAGGGCTGCAACTCGGGCGGGTTGGGTTCGGATTGACTCCAATCCGAACCCAACCCGAATTCCAAACTACTCAACCCTAACCTGATCCAACCCGATTTTCAACCCGAATTGGACCAACCCGAACCCAACCCGAAATTAAATAAACCAACCCGACCCCAACCCGATTTTCAACCCGAATTGGACCAACTCGACCCAACCCGAATTTCTAACATGATGTGTAAATTAAATAAATCAACCTCACCCAACCCATAAGATTAGCTAAGTTTACCTAAAATTTGGACTACCCATATTTGAAATTACAAAATAAACGGCCATGATCTTTTTTTAACTATTAATTTACGGGTTCGGGTTGGGTAGGGTTGGATCGGAGGCCAACCCGAACCCGAACCCGATTTGATCAACTCAACCCATGTAAAAATCGGGTTCAACCCGTTGGGTTCAGGTTCAACCAGACCCAAGTTGCAACCCTAGAGGACACCCTCCCCCACGGGGGAGGCGCCAGTTCGAATCTTTTTACCCGCAAGAGTGTAATAATTAGTGGTCCCAGCCCCTTGGCTTGTGTTAATGGGCCAGTAGGCTCCGTTTAGTCTTGTTTCAGGTACTTATAGCCCTTTGTGGCTTTTCTAAAAAAAATAAAAATACAACAGAGAACAATAAAGAATAACACAAAGGAGGAGAATAATAAAGAATAAGGATGACCAATTCTAAAATCATTAGAATTGTTAAATAAAGATTGAAGACTCCCGATTGAGATGACATTTAAAAGTCCTCCCCCGCTCCGATTGTAGACTCTGACTGACTCAAAGGGCTGGAGCAAAGTGATTCTAAAAAACAGACGATGACCGTAAAATATTCTTTGGAGTTTTGGAGTGCTGAATAAGTATTAGGGGTATATTTTTAGTTTGGGGGTATATTTTTAGCTTCTAATTTATTGATTGGAGTCAGTGGCAGAGCCATGATTTTTATGAAGGGGAGCTTAATGTAACTTATATAAATATTTTTTAAAGTTATATCATTATGTTTTTTTTTCAATTTCAATAGCATAACTTAAAAAATAAATATGTATGAAATAAAATCAAAATACTTACATAAAACATATCTCTGAATAATTTTACAATATAATTATTATATTTTAAAACGATTTATCAAATTTCATATTGATGATTCACAAAAAAAGATGTCAAAACCTAAATTTAAAAAACAATACATACCTTTAAATTTGACCCCAATGAGGTTTCATATTCTGAAAATGTTGAATAATTTGATTATTTTAGATATTTACACAAATATTTTAAACTTTAAATAAATTAATAACAATGACAATAAGTTAAAAGGGAAAAATTATATGTCTTCGAAGTGTTAATGGATGAGAGGAGAGGATTATTAATAGCAAATTCCCAATTGTAGGACGATTAATGGAACAAAAGGTAAAAATTAGGGATTTTTTCAGAGATAAAGATTGATATTATGAACAATTGAGATACAAAAAAAAAAAGATTAAAAAATTTATTTTTTTCAAGATGGGCGCTTGGGTCGGGATGCTGAGGAGCGGAGTCCATGCCTTCATAGCTGTGTGTGAGATATGGATATTGAAGGAGGCTTGGGGGTGAATGAAAAGGTAGAATCAAAATAGACTTTTGTTTTACTTGGATGGGAGGGTTAATTAGAAGAAGGGGTGAGGGTACACCATACACGTGGATGTTCCAGATAGATGTGTTGGGTTGTTTCTGTTTAGAGAATTTCATATATAGTTGGGACCCATAACCTATAGTTTTAATTAAAATTCCATCACCTAAAAAATAAAAGAGCTTAAAAGTAAATAAAAAAAATTCAGGGGGGTCATGAGCCCCCCAGGCCTTAGATGGCTCCGCTACTTATTGGAGTTGTTTGTTAGGATTTTAGTTTATCATCTTTGTGCAAACTCTAAGGGTAATATCTTTCAGAGTTTGAAAGGGAGGGGATGTTAAATGTGTTAGATTATATATCAGCTTGTTATTATATTAGTTTGTTATGATATTAATTTGTTATAGTGTTACACATGTAACACTATCTTGTACTATTATATAAAAGATTTTAGTCTTTTTCTAATAAAATCAGAGCTAGGATTTCATTATTATTTTTCTCTCTCCTATTTCTAACAAGAATATAAAGAAAAACTTTTCATTCACCATAAAGCTCTATCCCTTCCTCCTTGACATTATTGCTTTATTACAAGAGAGAGAATTCGAGGATGTTTAGCAGTTTAGGAGGTTCCCAACACATTAAAAAAAAACTACCCAAAATAGCCCCTGTTAATAACCAAATCATTGTAAATTAATTGACTATTACAGCCATAAACAGAAACCACATAAAATAACTACTATTAACAACTAAATTATTAGACATTAATTGATTGAATATTTGACAAATACTGTCAATTGATTCAGTCATTTAATGCCTCTATTAATAACATTTATTAGTAACTGAATTATGTAGGACATTTTTAAGGTTACAATAATATTTTAAAGGGAAAATAATAAAAAAAATCTTATAAAAGTTAGAAACATCAAAATTAGTCTTTTTTTTTTTAAATTATACCAAAATAGTATAACCTACCTTTATGTTAATAATCTAATTACATAATGATATATTAGTTTTTTGTTTTTTTAAAATTATGAAAGTGATTGATTTGAGTATTTCTAATTTTTAAAATATTTTTTTATCATTTTTCTCATTTCAAATGAATCGTGTGTAATCAAGTGTTTTTATTGTCGGAATACCAAATTTCACCTTGTCGATTTTTTGGGTCCTCGAATCCACGATAAGTACTGCTGTAATCCCTAACATTCGGGGATTATGCATTCAATCGAGGTCACATTGTTAGGCATGTCAACGGGTCGATTCGGGTTGGGATAGACCCAGACCCAATCCATTTGATTATAGGGTCCTTTGAGTTGGATCCATATCGGGTCAGGTCGATCCATTAACAGACTTACGTCATACAAGGAGATGTCAAATAACTTCTTCAGGTTTACAATGACTACATTTATTTTTTAAAAATAAATTTTAGTGTATTGTAAATAGTTCTTCATTATTTTAATTTTTTAATATTTTATGAGGAAACATTTAGAATACGGTTTGGATTGATATGTTTTTACGTGAAGTCAAAAAATTATAAAAAAATTCAAATACTTAAAATTTTAAATAATTATTGAGTATTTAGATATAAATGTTGAGTTGAATCATGAATGATGGGTTAGATCATAAATAAATAAAAAATCATATAGTATTTGGGTTGGGTCAATCGGGTTCATAAAATCAGGTCAAGATGGATTCAGACCCGACCTGTTTTGATTGTCAGGTCCTTTGGGTCGGGTATTTACACCTCTTATTGGATCGAGTCCCGGTCAACCTGCGACCAGTTAATATGTCTACACACCGTCGATTAAATGACTAGTGTCAGCATGATAAGAAGCTCAAGTTTAACATCAATAACGCATTGACGATGCTCCTATAAAAGACGACACTACATGAGAGTATCCATAGAACACTATTAAAAAAAAAATTATTTTTTTTAAATAATAAATTTCATCTAACAATATATATCATTTGATGAAAAATATGTATCGCTACATTTTGAATTGAATGAATTCATTTTTAATAAATGTAAAAAATTTAATGATATATGTTTTGTCAATCGAATTATATGTTTCACGACCATATATGGGATCCGATTACGTGCGGTGTGCGGTCGGTGCGGTGCGCGATCACGGGCCGTCGATCACGGGTCCATCGCATCGGACGGTCGGGTGCGATTCACGTCGACCGTTGGATGCGATGGACCCGCGATCGAACGGCCCACGTCGTAAACCGCACCGACCGCACACCGCACGTAATCACGACCATATATATATATATATATATATATATATTTTAAAATAAAATACATATTTAAATAAATTAAATGTGTATGATCCATCAAAGAATTTTATATACAAAAATGAGGATACATGACATTTGAACGTATTTTTTTAATTCTTCTTCTTTACAAAATTTAATTAGTGAAAAAAGGTTAAAACATGTAAATCCATACAAATATTGGAATACTCATATAAGTCCCTACTAAAATTGAGACAGACACATGAGTCCCTAAAAACTCACAAAAACCCAATTATCATCCACGAGTTAAATTTTCATCTAAACTTAACAGAATATTATCAGAATATTCCATCACATATAATTGTGTAGACATTGAAGTCTCTATAAACAGTCATAAAAATAAATTAGTCCCTACAAAAGATAAAATTGCCCTTGAAAGACTTTTACATTAAATTGTGTATATATTGCAGTTTCTATAAACAATCATAAAGACAAATTAGTCTTTGTAAAAGATAAAATTGCCATTGAAAGACTTTTACATTTAATTGGATAGACATTATGGACCTTATAAACAATCATAAAGACAAATTGATCCCTGTAAAAGATAAAAATGCCCCTGAAGGATTTTTATATTTAATTTATAAACAATTACAAAGACAAATAATATAATCCCTTAAACATATTTAAATGTAAAAATCCATTAGGGCCTTTTTGTCTTTTACATGAATCAATTTGTCTTTATGATTGTTTATAAATACTGTAATGTCTATCTAATTAAATGTAAAAGTCTTTCAGGGGCAATTTTATCTTTTGCATATACTAATTTATCTTTATGATTGTTTATAGAGACTACAATGTGTATACAATTTAATGTAAAAGTCTTTCAAATGCAATTTTATCTTTTGTATGGACTAATTTATCTTTATGACTATTTATAAGGACTTTAATGTCTACACAATTATATATGATAAAATATTCTGACGATATTCCGTTAAGTTTGGATGGAAATTTAACTCAGAGACGATAATTGTGTTTTTGTGAGTTTTCAGAGACTTATACGTCTGTCCCAATTTTAATATGGACCTATATAAGTTTTCATAGGGACTTAGATGTTTTTAACCCGTAAAAAAATTCTTCTATTATATCAAAATTACAAAACTAACCCTAAGGTACAACGGCAGGATTGACTCATGCGGGGATTACCTGTGCATCAACACTCGCATAAATAGCTGACTTTCGTCCGTTGGAAGCTTAAAACGAGCGAGGCAGCGTTTGTGAGTTGCTCGACGAGAGAAGCCGGGGACGGAGACGCTCTCCGAAAAGGGGGCGATTGCCCACTGAAGCTTCGACTATCGCGCAGAAGAAAGAGAGCCATCGATCGATCAGAATAAGGTCCTCAATCGCTCCTCCAACCGCGCCTCCCCCCCCCCCCCCCCCCAACAAAACCCTAGAAGGTCCTCAATCTGTATAAGGCCGATTCAATCTATCCATCTCTCTATCTCTCTCAATGGCTGCAGAGAGTAATGTCCCCACCGACTTCGTCCGGACCTTCAAATTCCTGATGGGTTGGTTTTTCTTTCCCTCACTTTGATGTTGAATTTTATTCGCGTTGTTGTTTTGGGATCCAACTTAATTTCTTGATCTCCTTTGTTTTCTGTCTGTGTCTCTCTGTATCTTGTTTGAATTAAAATTGTGGACGGGACCAGCCACGCAGTTCCTGTCCAGGGGAATACCATTCTTGTTCAACACATGGATCGCGAGGAACCTCAGCGAAGTCGATTATTCGGTAACTCCCATCTCTTTCACAGCCTTTTGAATGAGCCTCGACTGCATTGGTCTGGTGATATACGTTGAAGGTTTTTAATGGCTCGAATATGATCTGATTATTAGTAGGAAGCCTATCATTATGTGAAATGTATCTGAATCCGCTCTAATGGCGTAGACAGAAATTTATTTTAGAGTGGGCAATTTTTTTCCCTCATCAACAAGATGAAACTTTTATCTATATCGATAATAATAAAATGGTACTTTTTTAAAGTACAGATTTAGTGAGCACAAAATCATGCTAAACTATAGCATTCCAAGATGCTTACAAACAAAATGTATAAAAAATGAGGTCAATTACGTACTTTATATCAATTCAAAGAAGCAAAATTGATATCAGTCCTGTTTGCAGTTCCAACGATTTTTTCTGTTTGGTGCTTTTATGATCGTCCTTGATGAGTTTTCATCTTTTAATATGTAGAAACCTAAATTAATAATATTCTACAAATATATGGTAATGTTATAAATCATTAAAAAAACTCATTAGATAATAAAACACAAATGGAGGTACTGCCCTCATTCTGATACGCTCTAAATCTGCATTTGAAAAATCACATTTATCTGACACTTAAATATATGGAATGATTTAGAAGTGAATAAGATTTTAAGGTATCCACTCTGAAATATCAATATGATATATATTACAAATATATATAATTATATTATCTATTATTTGAATTTTATTATTTTATAAGGTGACTTATAATACTCAAATCTAAATACCCCGTCTTTGTTTCTCTTCAATCTCTCAAGGAGGTGAGAAATTCTAACAACCCAATTTCTATTCCTTCTCCGATTAGACCATCTCTCATCCTTAATATGTTGTCCCATATGAAGGTGAAAAGATCTTGCTCCAAATTAAGCATTTGAGTAATTAGAAAAATATTTTTAAGATGTGAAATGATCTGAATTTGAATATTAATATAAGTATCTATATTCATATACGTATTTGAAAAATTTAGGAGCAAATATAGATATTATGATATCCTATATACTGGTCTATTTGAAATGTTTAGGTAAAAAAATGAGTCCTACATATTTATAATGCTATGCATGTTCTTCTACTATTCTACGTCGAATATCATCATAAATAATCGCTCTTGTGCATTTCTTGCCACTTTTGCTTTTTTTTGTCACACTAGGGTCCATCTACATGAAATGTGATTGTCAACTTGATTATTGCATCATGGTTTCTAATCTGCAACCCATTTTGGTTCCCATGGATTTTTAAGTAGCCATTTATGGAGATTCAGTTTTTTTAATGGTTCATTGGTGGTTTCTTGGGTAATGGATGTTTTCATGATGAGATTGAAAGGATTTGGTGTGTGGAATTAAATGTGGAGTACTTATGCTGTGCATGGGAGGGAAGTTCTTCAATCTTGTTGAAGTGCCATCATTGATCTTCTTGCTTTCTTTTCTACAACCATAGTGGAGCTGCTTATTTTCACCTATGAGAAAAAAAATTACTTAAAAACAAGTCTTTTAACAATTTGGTGGAATAACCATCAAGTGGATCTCGTTGTCTTTTGGTTTACTATACATTGGGAAATGTTATAATACCCCAAGCTTATACATGAAGATATTTGCTTTGCCCTCTACTGATTCACATCTTTAAAATGTATCTTGGTGTGTTAAAGATGTGTTCACATATAAGAACAAACTATCCTCCCCCATTAGGCAATGCGAAACTAAATTATGTATAAGCATTACCCTACATGAGCTTATTGCGCTCATGGCTAAACCAGCCACCATCCCTGCCTATGTAACCTATTGAAGGGGTGGTAAGCTGGGATAACCAGAAGCCCAGTAGGCCCACATGGGAGGGAGTTTGGAGGTAGTGTTCTCCTGATGGTTTACTCTAACATCGCCTAGCGGGGGAGGATTATTTGTACTAAAGTGTGAATACAACTTTTGAATATTAAGATATGTTTTTAAAGTTGTGAGCCCGTTGAGAGTCAAAACAAACAATATCTTGATGTGCAAGCATAGGGCGTTACATTTAGTATTAAATTTTATCAGCTATGTTGTGGGTTGGTTACAACCCCACATATGGATCTGTATTTTATTGGGGGAGTTGTGTCCTGTGTGCCCTGTTGGCGGTTTGGGCTATCCCATAACTCCACATGTTCATGTGATTTGAGGGGTGAGGTGAGTGCCCACACCTTGGTTTAGTCCCACATCGTATCGTCTGATGAGGATGGTATTTGAGTACATGTGAACAACTCTTATACATTAAGACACACAAATCCATTATCCCATTAGGAATAAAATAGAAAATACTGTTGTGTGTATAGAGATGACAATGGATAGAATTTTAGATAACCCACCTTGCCTTGATTCTGTTAGGGCAGGTGTGGATTCCTTGATTTTTGTACTCATTCTGCCCCAATGCATTAATGGGGCAGGTTCAAGTTTCAAATTTAAAATCCGTTGTCCCGCTCATAATCAAGCTTTAGTGAGAATTTTATATGAGCTTTTCTGATATTTGTCTAATTGATATTTATGTTGGAATCTATATTTATTTTGATACAAATTTTACTTTCATATTTTTTTAAAGGGAGTTCTGTATCTGTGCTTTGATAAAATAATAATTTTTATTTCTAACTTGTGATCCAACTGAGCCCAGCTTGACCCCCAGTATAGGGGCGAGACGACGAGGCAGAATTTGTGGATTTTAAATGGACTGGATATGGGTGATGGGCTCTAAAACTCGAGGTGGGGTGGGTTGGGTTTGCATTGACAATTTAGGGTCAGGGCGGGTGCAGATTATGTCAAACCTGATTCCAACCCTTCCCATTACCATCCCTGTGTGTGTAAGGTTGGAGCATTACAAGTCTGAAGTTAAACTTGGATGTTATCGAACCAAATGTGAAGTTTGTCCCGCATTCTCTTTTGGTTATTGTTTATGATGCTTGCAGTTCCTTCTGAAAAATACTTTTGCCTCTTTTCTTAAGCCGCATTTGCTTGGACTTTGTTTGATGCAGCTCTATGCAGTACAGTTCTACCTTCTCGTCACATGTATCTTATTTGTTAGTCGGGAGGGATTTCGTCGGGCATGCATGCGGACAGATATTGGGTGATTTTTTCCCCCACATGTAGTTAACCATCAACATATTTTTTTCATTTTTTTTTCTGTTGGATTTAATATCTTGGTGTTATAACTTCCAATCATATGAGAATTCTCATCAGTAGTTCTCTCCCAGCATGTGATTTGATAGGCATTCTTATTCGTTGAATTGATTAGTATTCTTAGGATAGATTAAAAGTATTAATTTTTAGCATCACGTGTAGGCTCATTGATCTTCAGCTACTTAATTTTTTTGCCATAATTTATTTGGTTCATACCTCCGCTTCTATCTCTTTTCTCCTTTTCTTTGTCATCTATTTGCTATTTGATCTTTGCCTTCTTTTCGAACTTTTTCGCCTCTATCCTTTTTACTCTTGTTGCTCTTTAAATGCTTTCAAGTTTCAAGTTGATCTTTTTCTTCTATATTTTTTTATATGGTTCCTATTGTTATGTTTTTTTTAAATATTTTCTTCCTTTTTTTCTTGTTTTTCTTTAACTCTCTATTTCTCTTACTTTTTGTTTGCTTATTTGTCCATTATTCTTCTTCTTATCCATCTTTTCTTCTTTTAAGTTGATCTTCCTTTTTTGTTATTATGATTGTCCGTTTATTCATGTGATTCGTATCTTCTTTCTTAATCATCTTCTTTATTGGTTTTCTTCATCTTCTTCCTCCTCAGCCTTTGTTCTTTTATGCTTCTTCTTTTCCTTCTATTCATCTTCTACCTGACACATTAAATTGTTGGGGTTGATGTCAGATAGACAACTGGTCATAAAATGTTGCCTTGTATCTTTTAGGCTGACTCTGGAGACTGGACTTGTGGGATAAGGCTTATGGTATGGTGGGTCAGCAGGTTAAAGTGGGGGAGGGAAACTTGTTTTATGTATTATTTTATAATCTAAACCCAAATATGTTATACCAATTTCAAAATTCAGTTGCTGCAACTTGACAATAAAGAAATATAAATCATATTTATAGTTTATGCATAGTGTTATACACAAATGGTTCATATGTATCATATTTATGTATTTAAAGTGCATTAACTTTTGAACGCTACTTGGTTCCTATAGTTTGATTATGTTATTGTTATGAATATCAAGTTTGTGATTGTTCTGCAGATCTGTAACATCCAGGGGCCTTGAGTGACATATTTTCAGTACAATTAGATTCAATGAGCTTTCAGTCGCCATTGTTTGCATTATTTGAAACATGTTACTCATCTGTTTTACAGTTCTGGTGCAGCATTGGAAGAGAATGCGAGAAGATTATTGAATGTGGCTTGGATGTCATTTGCAATTGGTTTAATTATTACTTTTGGAGTGTGTGTCGTTTTCTTCTGGTATCAGTCCCTCAATTTTTCTGATTCATACGCCCAAGCTATCTTCATTCATGGTAATTTATTATTTCCTACCCTTCTTATTGTGCCTGCTTCATTCATTTTAGGTTGGGAGTATCTTCATGTGGCTCTTATTCCTAATGAAATTTTGTTATGGTTTACACAGTTGATATATTTCTATAATTAAGTTTTAGATGTTCTTGGAGTCAATTTTCCCCTCATTGTTATATTCTTCCTATAGGGAGTGGACGCCTATATTAGATTATATGAGATTTTTTAAAAAGTTTTTCCTTCTCATTTATTGCTATTGGCGATGGTTAGATTACAGAATAATGCACAAGGAATGAATTATGGTTTTGGAACATGAAAATAATTGATTTATTCCACTTTTGCTATATGCTAAAAACATTTTTTTTTCTGGTTTGATCATTCTTTGAATTAGTCAGATTTTGAGGACTTACCAATTGAAATTGTTATCTTAAAGATTTATCTTCTTTAGTCATGGATTATGATTTAAAATAATATTTGTGGCAGGGTTGGCATGTATTTTGGAGCTGCTGGCCGAACCCCTTTATCTTCTTTCACAGTACTTAAATCTTCTTAAATTACGATTGATAACTGAAACTGCAGCAACATTTCTGCGTTGCATGACAATATGCATCCTCATTCTCAAACGGGCTGACTTGGTATGGACCTGGTTCTTTTTTTCTTCATAACCTTCTAATGCTATATATGTTTCTTAATGTTTGTGTTAATGTAAAGGAAGAGATTTTGGAAGCTTGATGTGTGCCTAAAGTCTTTACATGTTTATGGGCATACAACATTATATTTAGGAATTGATTCTGACATCCACTTGGTTTTTGTTAAATATGCTCATGATTTACTTAAGCCTGTTGAATAATATCTGTTTGCTGTTAAATTACTTTGCTGCCAGCACGTGTTCTGGGCCATATTTTTGAATAATGGGCCATATTTTTGAATAATGAACCTCTTCTTTTTTTTTTTTTTTGGGGGGGGGGGGGGGGGGTATGCATGCAAATAGATGGATTTTTCAGTGGAGTTATAATAATGATGGCCCAAATATATGTTGTGGTAATGTATATCTCAGCTGTCATAGTGCCCTTTTTCCATTCATTTGAGACTCTTATTATTCAAGCTGAGTGTTGTCATCTCACTATTGCCTTTTCTCTTGCATCTACTTGTTGGGAAAATGACGACTTGGGTCAATTTAACCCACCTTCTTTAACTAGTTCCTACTCATCTCGCTTGTAATTTCTTGGCTCCGTCACTTTGATTTGTTTATCTTGGATTAGGTTGAATTCTAGTTTTAAATTATCGGGTATAAATGTTGTATGGGTAATTTGGAAAAACTGATATGTTTTGATGTTGTACTCATGATATGGAGTGGTACCTTCTCACACTTGTGATTTTTTTGTCGGATCGTATATTACATCTTTCTCTAACAATTTTTCTTGTGCATCCATTTTCTCAAACAATGTTATCTGGTGGTTTATATTTAGTTGGTGATGTAGCGTAGGTATGCTCTTCTGTTGATCTGATCAACCTTCATGCCTGAAGACGTGCGATCTATAGGCTCCAACGATTCTTCGCGAAGAATAGCAGGACGATGGGCTTCTACATATTTGATATTCCACCAAGAATAACAAAAAACGATAGGAACATATAGAAAATGAAATTCTATTATCAAAGTATGAACTAATTTTGTGATTACATAGTTTATTTATAGATCAGAGAATCTTAACAAACTAGGATCTCAATAAATCTCTAAATCTCTTAAATCAATTGAATCTCTCAACAAATCCTAACTAAATCCAATTCGAATCCAAATTCAGATCCTATTAACAAAAAAGAAATTCTAACAAACTCAAAAATTACTAAAAATAGTAAAAATAACTTTCAATCATCGATTTGACCTCCAAGGCAATCTCAATTGCTCCAAAACTTGTCGTAGCGGCGTAGCTGCTACTCCTGTAGGGCTCGTCGATACAAACACATGGATATATAGAAATAACAATTATGATATACGAGGTCCGTTTGATCTTGTTTGTCCATATAACTTGTGGCTATAATATCTGCATCAGTTGATTTCTTGCTTGCTTATTTTCTTGTGATGGGATTGGGTTGACATGGCGTATTCCTCTTCAATTGTACTTCTGGTGGTTTTCATTTTGTTTTCTCTCGAGGGTTTCCATAAAATGTGGGGACCCCGCTTTCATCCTTAACACACAACCCCCCCCCTCCTCCAGAAAAAAAAAGCGTGGTCTCTTCAATGATGTACACGACTTTTACCCATCATTTCTCACACAAAATGTTATTTCTTTTTATTCCAGGAAAAGGTGATTGTGTTTGCTTTGTCCCAAGCTGTGTATGGAGCATGCTTGCTATTGGGTTACTGGGGCTATTTCATCCTCATCCATAGTGTTAAAATTTCTGATCTTCTTCCTTTTAAGTATGTAGTCGTACTTATACTTATTTTCTTGCTTAATTATTACAATTAATTGTGATTTATACTTTTCATCCTTCATAAAATGTTAATTATGTCTCCCTTCTTTTTCTAGCCTCCGTAGGTACAATAAGCTGTCGAAATCTTTTATTAGTGGCATCTTCACCAAACCCGTTGTCTGTGAAAAGGGAAATGCTATGGATTTTGATGAGCAGCTTTCACGCATGTGTGGATTGTTTACGAATCAATCGTTGAGAAAGTTGTTCCTTCAGGAAGGAGAGAAGTTTATTCTTGTAATGTTTGATACTCCACATAATCAGGCTGTGTATGGCCTTGTGGACAAATTAGGCAAGTCGTTTCTCCCTCAGGATGACTTTTAGGAGTAATAGACATATCACATTACTGTCCTCTTCTCACTGAGAACAAATCATACCAATACCCATGGCATGAAAAGAATATTCTTGAATTCTTTTTGTTTTCCAAATTTTTATTTTGTGCGACATCTGATTCGACCAATCAATTTTGCAGGAAGTTTAGTTGTGAGATTAGTGTTTCTCCCATTTGAAGAAAGTTCATATGTTACATTTGCAAGATTTTCATCAGGTTAGATTTGTTTGTATTACTGAATTCTATCTTTTTTTTAGCTTATTACTAAGGGTTCAAGTGTGCTCGTATATTTGATATTAGTACTTGCAATTTTGGTACCAGTGGAGGTTGAATTAATGTAGATTAATGAAATAGATCTTATGGGTTTTGGGTATCCAACTAATAGGAGGAGATACATTATATCATGTTGACAGAGTCTTATGGGTTTTGGGTATCCAACTAATAGGAGGAGGTACATTATATCATGTTGACAAAGTTTTAGATGGATTACTGTTGTCACTTCATATGTAATGTATTGATTTTTTTTTTTGAGGGAAAAGGTAGGAGCTTAATTGATGGAAAATGAAAACCCCTCGAACACAATCAGAGTAGAGGGATCTCCATAAAAAGAAAAGATATAAAAAAAAGGGGTAAGCAAGACAAAAGCCCCAATAAAAAAAGGACACAATCACCCAGAAATCCTTATGCCCATGGCCTCCAAAACACCTCAAACCAAAATCTACTGATCTTTCCCAATAAGAGAATATTCCCAAAACCAAAGTGTCGCCTACTCACCTCGAATGCTTCCAATTTTGATGTAGATTCTTTTCCCTTGGAAGGTAGCTTCATCCCGTGCTTTCCACTCATACCAACATGCCACATGCTGGAAGATTCCAATAAAGCTCATATGTATGGATGATTTGGTGTCACTAATTCATATGTAATGATGTATGATGTTACAATTATACTATGGCTCATTGCTCTAGTACACAGCAATGCATTTACAATTGATAGACATGGTTCTGATGAGCACTGAGGGTTTAACAAACATACACAAACCAAATATTTTACTTCAAAATCTGAACTGTTAATTGATTTAGATAATGGAAGAGAAGTGATTAAAATTTAGATATCTTGAAAACCTCACTTGTCACATGCTGCCAAAAAAACCAGTAATATTCTTGTTTTCCAATCAGTGACAAATGATTCTTTCCATAGTGAATGGTTTATGCCATATATTTCTTGCATTTAAGTTCCGTGAAATGTCTACATTTGAGGGACATTTTTTATTACATGAAAACAAATACGAACATTAACAATCTAAGGGTTAGTATCTTCTCCTGATAAAATCCTTTCCACATTCGGACCATTAGTTCCATAAAAATATTTGCACCCTCAGAAGTTCAATGCGCAATATTATTGCTTAATTCAAGAATAATGATATGCAAATTGATAAATATTTAATGCAATGTAGTGGTTCTTGAAATTAGTCGCAGCAAAGTTCTCCTTTTGGTTTTCACTAAACAGAGATATATAAATGGGTGTGATTGAAGCATCGATCTGTTTGTGTTACTGGGAGAAATGAATGTTAAATCTTGATCATATAACACCAGTATTGTATTCTATTGGGAGTATGCTTTTTTATTTTGGTATGCTAGTGGGTTGAGTTTATCCGGTTTTTGTAATATTTGGGCATGGCTTGTTCCATATGACAGTCTTTTATGGATAAGATGAGTGAACTTTGACAGAAACTCCGTGTGGGCCAACTGGTGGAAAATATAACATCCTGGGTTCAAATAAGTCTAATGCATGTGCATCCTAGTTAATTTGTTGATAGCAGGTTTTCTATTTCTTTCTTAATTATGGACCTATGGTATATTGTTTCCTCAAATGTTTAGTCTGTATCTAACATTTATCTGTATATGAAACTTGGAGAAGTTATAGACTTGTAGTATTGTTCTTATCTTATCTTATCTATCACTGGTATTTTTATATGGCAGGAACATCATCTCAGATAAACATAAAACTGAGAGGTTATCTCATCGAGGCCCTAAAGCTTGTTGTGTTGATAGGTTTGCCCTTTTTTCCCCATCTTTTGGGTATTCTAAAATTTGATTGTTTTTTGCTTTGGAGGTTCAGCATTTTCTCAATTTTTCCATTCTCATTCATCAGTTGGTTATGGGCTGATAATGGCTCAACCCTTTCATTAAAAAGTTTTGGTTCCAAGAAAAACAAAAAAACAAAACAAAAGAGGTGTGACATTCTAGCTCCAATATTCAACTGTCATTTTATAACTTAAAAATGAAGTGAGATTCTGTGTTTAAGTGTGTTTAAGATTTGATGTTTAACTCAACAATAGTGTGTGAGTTTGTGCTCGAATAGATATTCATAACTAGATATGAAAAGTGAACTAGTTGCTGTAGCCATGCACATGGAAGTTCAGCTTCATATGGAATTATGCGAATAGGTCGTTTTTTTTTAATATGTAAGTGCAGCACTTATCTTTATTGTTTTTTGTTGTCTTTTGAACATCTTCTAGAACAAGAGATTTGAGTCCATTTAAAAAATACATATTTTCCTAGTTTCTTTATTTCTTCCTTCCTGTGCTGTACTGAGGTTCTTACAATTTTCAAAGAAGCAATCTGACTTTCTCTATCATTTCTCTGATCAGGAACAACCTCTCAATATTATCGTAGTTGAGTGATTGATGCAGGAATAGCACACATGCATTTCATTAATAGTATTAATATAAATGTGATTGAGTTTCCTATCAGAAGACCAAGAGTATATAACTTGGTTGAATCATGTGCACAGCAGCCAGCAGCTTCATCATTGAAATTTGATGGATATGATGCTCAAATGATAGAGATGTGTATTAGCATGTTGGGATACCTGTTTGTGATACCAAATAGATATGACATTACGATTTTTGTGGCTTGCTTTTTTTAAATCCATTTCTTTTGCTTGTATTTGTCTTCCTGATCTGTTTTTCCTCTTATTTCTGATCATCTTCTTTTATGTTTTCTTCTTTCCACTTTCTTATTTGTTGTCATTTTTCTTAGTTTTGGTGTCTTTTCGGTTTCTCCTTATTTTCCCGGCATTCTTACTTTTGTCAGCCTCTGTTTCTTCTTATTTGCCATGTTATTTTGGATGATTGGTGTGTAGTTTTATTAGTGGCTTATGGTGTGTGATAGTTTAGGTATAACTGATTCGGTGGGGCAATGGATAATCAATAAGCCATTCCATTGGAGTTTCCCATTGAAAGTTGTTATTGTTGACATGGTTTGATCTTATAGTTGGCATACCAGTGATATGAATTTTGGAATATCTTTTTGCAGGTCTTGTTGTTATAGCATTTGGTCCAAGCTATTCTTATTCTGCCATTAGAATACTGTATGGGAGAAATTGGAGTGATGGGGAAGCTCCTGCTGCTCTCCGCTGTTACTGCTTTTATGTGATCCTCTTGGCTATGAATGGTCAGTACATTTTTGTTTGTTTATTTCCCTCATCCTAATATAGAACTCTTCATTGTTCAACATTTTCCATTCCCTTTTGTGCCATGTTGAAGTTGTTCTACTTGACATATTTGATTGATTGGTTCATTAAATTTATATCAATTTTCCTACTCTTAAAGTTCACTCAAACTTATGGTGCCAAGTTTTTTGAGTGTCTGTGGAGCCCTGGCATGACCAATGAAAAGGAACATCGGGTGTGTTGTTGTGGGGAAAGTGTAAGAAACTTTGCAGGGTGGGCATGTGGTTTTGTTTTTCTTTTTCGGCGCACGTGTGGGAGGCAATGGTAACTCCTGATTCCATAGTTTCAGACCAAGCAACTGCAGTATATTGTTTTGGACAATGAGAAGTGATTTTATGGGTCTTCTTCGCACAGTCTGAACACTGATAGTCCATAGTTGACCCACCTGATCAAACATCATCTGCTCCCTTTAACAGATTGCTTACTAAAACTTGGTCTACTGGACACTTCCAACCAGCTAACTCATGAACCAGGAAGGTTTTTACTCATCGTAATACATGAACACTTTGGAAATTTAACTATTACATGCAGAAGTTATGAGCACATCAAGAGGTTTAATACTTGATAGTCAAACTCTCTGAAGGATATCACATCAATGATTGAGATTGTGTGGAGTTGTATGAAGAGTCATCTTGCCAGAAATATTGGCAATAGCCAATATTGAACTGGACCAGGTGTTCCCTTCATCACTAACATTAGGTCAATTACATCTCAGTGTATATCTTTCTATTCATAAATGATAATGCATCTTTTTAGAGCCTTGCTTATTAATTATGAGATTATTTACTGTGGAAACCAGTTTTCTCCACAGGCAGTGTACTGAAAATTTATTGGCAATATTTAACTGGGCCAGATGTGTGCTGCATCAATAACAACCAGGCCAATACATCTCTGTATATCTTTATATTCGTATATGATATTGCATTTCGTGAGAGCCATGTTTGTTCACTATATGAGATGATTTATTGTGGAAAGTTAAGTATTCTCCACTGGCATTGCACTGAAAATTTATTGGCAATATTGAACTGGGTTACATTGCATAAATAACAACCTGGTCAATTACATTTCGGTATATATCTTTCTATTATTATATGATATTGCATTTTGCTAGAGCTTTGCTTATATACTATATGAGATGATTTACTGTGGAAAGTTTAGTTTTCGCAACTGGCATTGTACGGATTGTCATTAATTGAACTAAGAACATTAATGAAAATACTGTGACAATTCTTTCTATTTCATTTCCCATGATGATCCACTTTGTAGAAGTAATGTTATTTAATTCATCGAAGAGATGGGGAGTTCATTAACCCTTTCAGCCATCAGCTCTTATCATTTTTTTAAAGTTATTCACTTGAAATAGTTAAGTTTTTATCTGCTATTACTTGTTGATACCTTGCAAAATCTATCGCCTTAAGTATTTGCAGAGCTAATATTTGATGATATTGAGTTTTTTTTTTATCATGATTCAGGAACATCTGAGGCATTCCTGCATGCCATGGCGACTGAGAACGAACTCAAGCAATCAAATTCTTTCTTAATGAAGTGTTCAGGAATTTACATAATACTGAATCTTGTGCTGGTTAGATTTGCTGGTGCAGTTGGGTTAATTGTTGCTAACTCAATTAGTATCCTTTCACACATGATAGCTGCCCTCCTATGCTTGATACATAATGGGTTGCCCGGAATTGGATGGCCATTTTTTTTCTGTGTTCATCATTTTTTGAATTGACAAGCAGGTCCTTTGGTCAGTGAGTATTCACCTTTTTATGCATGTGCAGCATTTGCCAGTTCTGTTTTCCAAGCATTCCTTGGTTCAAAATTTAGCATGGTCCATAATCTATCAAACTAAAATATTTTTGATAGATTGGGCAAGCTTTTGCACATGCTTGTTTTCTTGGTAAAGCCATGATAAAGAAATTGTAAATATTTATTTGAACAAAATAATATTATGTGCTGAACTTTGCTAGACTATATAAAACAAAGATGAGCAAGGCTAGCATTATAATCATGGTTGGTCTGTACCATCTTTTTTTTTTTTTATTATTGTAATCTAGCTTATGCATTGAGCAGATATGAACTAACAAATTTTGTTGAGACTTGAGATGTAGAAGTCCATTCTTATTAACCTTTTTATTTCTTTCTATGGTTAAGATGGTATATTTGATCTTTTTAATGAATTGTGATGATGGTGACTATATCTCTTGGCAGGCCTAGCTGTGTGCGTAATTGGAAATTTTGTGGCATGGAAAGATGATGTGTCTTAGATTTATGCACCTGCCACTCTTAGATGCTCATTTGTGATTAATCCTTATGATTAATGAGTCAGCCGAATGTGGATACTGCATAGCAGCTTCGATCCCATAGTTCTGAGAATGTTTAAGAGAATTGATGGCATTGAACATTTCCCCTGGACAATTGTTAGGAATCTTGAGGAAGCGATGCCATCTTTATGTGGCATATCATAAGTAGTTTCATGGATTTTTCCAGATATGGGTTTGTATTTTTCCACTAGTTTCAAATATAAGGAGTCATTTTTTTTTTAAATGTAGGAACTTTTTATTAATAAAAACCTCCAAACAAAAGGAGACAAGGGATCTCCGTACAAAACAAAAACAAAAGGAAAATTACAAGCCGATTGGGAGAAACCTCCCGAATGAAGGTTAACTCCTCCCAAACCATTAAGGGCCCATAAGGAGACATTATTAAGACTACATACAAAATCAACTTGGATGTACTTAATATGCAATATCTTGCCATTTCATTCCATATGCTGATTTTTTTAATGAGAGAAGGTCTTGGTGATTTTCAATCTTTAATTCTATTATTTTTACATGTGAATATGCTTTATTTGTTTCTTGACTGTCATTAAAGATATGCTGCTGAGAATTATTTACTCGGCGATATTTATCAAGGGTTATTTTCAGGTAGCCAACTGGATAAATTCCTCTACTACTATTTACAACATGCAGTTTATAGATTTAAATGGAGCATATGAGCTGATTGATTTTATTCGTCAACAGGGTTCTCCATCATTTGCTTTTAGCAGTTGCTTGCCATCAGGATGGACATTCCTGCTCTTTTCCGCCATTGCAACACACATTTCTGAGAGAGTATTTTTAGATTTGGATAGCTTCTGGCCAACATTTTTCTATCACTTCTCTGTTGGGCTCGGGTGCATTTGCTTGTCCTCTATCATGATGTATGTATTATTTACTTTTCCTCTTTACAGTTTTTTTTTTGTCAACAACATTTGCACTATTTTCTTGTGTATTATTTATTTGTTTTTTGGATTGTTTTTTAGATGAGAATCTTTGAATCCAAAATTTAAGCCATCGACTTTGTAAAATTGATGTCCTCTGTTTTGCGAACAATGGGTGTTCGACTGGTGTTGGTTGAAGTAATTTTATGTCAGAGTTTGGATTTGCTTTAAATTGTCACTTGTGATTGGTTCCTTTCTTTAAAATCACTTTATTGTTGCACTTGCTTATATACCTTACCATGTCCGTAGTTGATTGATGACGCTTGTTTGTGTCCTTCTGCAGATATCACTGTGAAAGGCTGTTCATTAACAAAATAATCCGATCTCCTAAGCACAGTGATTGAGAAACCAGGGATGTGTTTTTAAATTGATGATGAGTTCTGATCTCGTATCAGCTTAAATTTTCACTGTACAACTTTTTTGCTGGAGGTACTCATTGCGCCTTTAGGGGTGGCGCAGGCATCACCAGAAAACATCAACATCCAGATTAACATTATACTGACCAATGACCTCGCTACTGTCACATATTTATATTCTTGAATATATCACGTTGTTGCATTGATATTCACATTTCCACAGTGCCTTTATTAATATTATTTCACATTTGATATTTTTCCACTGGGAAATTTTGCCATCCAGTAGTGTTTTATGTCGAGGGAAGTGTAACACGTCATATGACTGTATTGATGTTAATCTGTATTTCTGATCTGTAGGCATAGGTTCTTCTAGTATTATGTCAGTTTAGTTCCATCCTTGTATAGTTATGATAAAAGGAGTGTAACATGTCATATGACTGTATACCATATTGTACAGATATTTATGTGTGGGCAGTATATAGTGAATAAAGATTAGCTGAAGTGACCTGAAATTCTTTATTTTTCTACATTTGGATTGATATATCATTTTGGCTTGATATTATTGTGATATCTAGTTACATAGCTTCTTTTTTATGGAAAAAAAATGCATCGAACGACATGGATGTAAATTTGTCAAACATGGCTAGCAGTTTTTTTTGGGGTTAAATGCATGTAAGCCCTTAACAAATAACTGATATCCAGATTAACTCCTCAATTTTTTGAATATCCATATAACCTCCTGTATTTATGCACTTAATTCACATCCACACCAGTCGGTCGGGAACAAACCCCCCCCTTCGCTATTTTTTCACTTCAGATTGAAAAAAAATGATTTAAAATAGAAACCCAAAGATGCATAAAAAATCTGTGTATGAAGTGAAAAGAAGAAAAACAATTGAATAATTGAATGAAATGGTGAAAAACTTTTGATTATCAATGCAACAAACATAGATTGAAGGAGGTTTCAAAGTATCTAAAAACAATGGGGAATTCCGGAGGAATGACAAAGTGAAATCGTTTTTGTTTTTGATTTTTTATTTTTAGGGTAAAATGCATTTGGACCCCTGAAGTTTTTAAATTCTGCAGAAGCACCTCTTAAAAGTTTAAAAACATATACTTACACCCTCCACTGGTAGATTTTTTGTTAAAATGGAACAAAAATACAATAAAACTACTATTTACCCTTTTAATTAATTTTTTACATATCCCTGAAAGAGTTGATGAATTAATTTTGGATATGCTTTGTGAATATTAATTAATATAATAAACAACTTTAAATACATTTAGATGCATTTATTGTGACAATTAATTCACACAACAGTTAATTAAAACGTAAAAATACGATAATTATTTAACTAAAGTGATAAAATCGTATTTTTATTCAATTTTAATGGAAAGTTTAACGGTAGGAAACGTAAATGCATGTTTTGAAACTTCAGAGGTGTTTATGTGTTTATGCAGGTTTCAAAGACTTTGGGGGATTCAGACAACATTGTACCCCATTTTCATATAGTTAAGGGACATTTATAGTGATCCGGAGGAATCACGTTGAATTTTGGTTCTCTTAAGTTGAAGATGTATTCTTGGAATAATCTTCAACGGAAACTAAATTTGGAGACCTAATTATTTAACCATTATAATATACAATTAATTGTTTTGATATTTAGTTTGTGGTCAATATTGATATATGGTATTTTAGGCCCCCTTGGAATATAATTTTAGGAGGATCTAGAATACTAATATTAGCTTATTGTCGTCTATTCTGATATAGTTATACTCACTTATACTTTTTCACATCCTTTATATTTCTCATCTATTCCCCTAAAGAGGAACTGAAAACATATAAATCTTATTTGTTTTTTTTTATTAAAGCAACAAAGAGAGGGGCACAGGAACCATAATGGATCTATTAGTAGCATAAGCATAATAGATTATGATCACCCTCTTTTATTTTTCTTTCTTATTTATTAATTAGTCCCAATCATAATGATGAAGGTTGGTAGAGATATTTTATAGGCTTTGAATCTTTTTCTCATTTTTTTTATAATCAATCTTAGATTTAATCATTTATCCAAAAATACAATAGTTCAACAACAATTATCCAAAACCGGGGGGGGGGGGGGGGGGGGGTGGGGTTGGGATTCACATGTATGAAAGGTTGTAAATACGAAGAAAAGAAAATAATCATCCCCGAGACATCCCAGAAATCCTTCACCACTAACAATATATGGTTGGCATTTCATCATCCTAAAAAAGGAGAAATTCAAGAGTTCATCGTCCCGAGCAGCAAATATACATGCTACTTTCTAACAATGCATATAAACTTTACTACATGTGAATGAATATACACTTCCACTGCGACAGCATGTTAAAGTGACTGATTCAAACTGAATGAAAAAAAAACAGAGAATCACATGTTGCTTCACAATCACATACATATCAGGGTACTCCCCTAATGATGATGGAAATAACCTTGGCTAGGCAGGTCCGGATGGTGGTGGTGCCGTGGCGGACTAATCGGACGCTGGTTCGCATCCGGTGTCCTAGCGAACCTTCCCTTGACCCTAGGCCTCTTCTCGGCGTATAACTTGCGCGATTGATATCGGATCTGCTTCTCAAATCTCCTCCTCTTCTTTTTCTCCTTGTACCTCAGGACCCTCGCCTCTCTGTCTAGGACTGGTTCGATGTCCCCAGGGGCCGCTCGGATCGAGATCTCGTTAGAGTTGCCGGTTGAAGGATATGTGAACATGTTATCTGTGAATGACATCTAAACACAAGAAAATGTGTATTAGGTTTCATGAATATGCATGAGCTTAGAACAAACTGTGGGCCAATGCAATAGTAAAACCAGCCAACAAAGGCTGTGTAAACCATTTTTTCCACCTATGGTCAGTTGGTATTGAATGGGGGGGACCTTAGAAAAAGTAGTGTCCCTTCACCACTGGACCATAGGACTTCGGGACCTTATTTGAAACCAACAAAGTACTTGCCCATGATGAATTAAATTTGCCATTCAGAATTCCAGGAACACTGTGCATTGATTTTCTTATGTGAGAATTCTGCACATGATGGTGGGATCAATGTCTGATTCACCATGTAACATTTCATCGATTCATATAATTTATCATTGCTCAAATTGACTTAATAGAAAAGGAGATACTAGATAGAAAAGGAGATACTAGATCAGTTGGATCATTGGGGCTGGTTGAGTTCTTAGCATAAGATTCACGAGCAAATATTGTTTATTTTCGAATTGAATTCTATTAATGCCAAACCAGATGAACAAGGGAAGCCTAGAGAAGACTAAATCCTAAAAAATGTTTTTTTTTTTATTGATTTGAATAAACCTTGTTAACAATACCCGAAAAAAAGTATAATTTATTTCTATTGTTCCAATTAAAACTATAATATCACTACAATATAATAAGACGGACAAAAATTTATCAAATCTGAGAAAGAAATAACCACCAAACATAAAATCACATAATTCTCATTTATCACCATGGTAAACCTCTTCACGAACCAATCCAATTGGGGTAAACTAATAGAAAGCAATCCAATTTGCAAACTGCACACATTTTGATTTTTTTTTCAAAGTATATATTCACCTCATAAAGTACAATTTTTTAATTAAAATATAAAACAAATACTCTATAAATTAAATACATATATATTTACATTTTTATGTAATGGTCCAGCCTTATTTTAAAAATGAGCATGTAAAGTAACTGATCACTGAATTTTATATATTATATTTCTTCAAACATCCAAGAAATTTTTTTTCTTCTGAAAACAAGGTGGCCACGGTCGCACAGACGTTACAAAGAATATAAAAACTAGTCAAGAAACTTAAAACTCTTTTTTTAAAGATTGGTTTATCAAGGTTTGACCCCAAACCCTTGAACTCTTTTACATAGAGAGAGTGCAAGGAAAATGTTCTAAATCAACCACATGTGTTTTTAAATTTTTTTAAATAGTAAAAATTATGCAATGTATATGTTCTGAATGAATCCATTTTTAATAAGTGTAAGAAAACATTTAACAAGTCATATACATCGTCTAAGAATGTAAATGCTTTACAATATTTCTAACGAGATATATAAAATTGCATTTTAAACAATAAAAAAAACACCGAAAGTAAATGCTCTACTATATTTCCTAGTGCTGATCATCTTTCCCAAAGCTTAAGTTCACAGGTAAAAAAAAAACACAAAAAAAAAAAAAAACAAAAAATCAAGAACCACTTACTTGGGAGGAGGCAGAAGCCGCCGGACCCATCAAGGAGACCTCCAAGAGAGGCGGCGGAGGCGGCGGGCGAGGCGGAGAACCACCTGAAGAACTTCCCGTGATGGTGCTCGTGGCGCTGACATCGAACGTCAAACGGTGCGGATTGCACGAGCCGCGGAGGGTCTCCAAGAAACCCACCGTCTTCTGCTGCGGAGGGAGCTTCTCCTCCTCATCCACTACCGATCTGTTGATGTCATCGAAGAGCCAACCCATCGACTCTTCTTCTTCGTCGGTTCCGAAGAACTGGAACTCCCGCAACTTCGCCGATTCACTTCCGTGGTGAAGGCAGACGCCACCGGTCGTCCCTCCGGTCACGCGGCAGAGGTTGCAGTGGTGGTCCATGTCGCCGCCGGAGAGGGCCGGCGGTTGGGATTGGTTGGGGTGGGGGTAGGGGAGGTGGTGTTGAGGATGGGTTGGGATGGTGGTGGGCAAATGAGGGCCAAGGAATAGATATGAGAAGATCTTTTTCAAGGCTTTTGTTTCAATATACGTGGAGCAACCTTTGCCACCTTTTTTTTCACCTTTTGTGTTTGGAAAACGACACTTCAAAACAGTTTTTTTTTTTTTTTTTTTTTTTTGTTTTTGAGCCAATCAAAAATAAATGTTACACGAAATAAATATATATTAAGATATATATATACACGTGACTGATTAAATATATGAGACTAAAAACTGGACTAAAAAAACATTGATACACTATATTTTGTAACCCTGTCAAACTATACATTTCACTAACAAAATATATATTGTTTTAGTGCAATATATAATATATTATTGTATAATAATAAAAATAGTATGTGTTTATTTATCTTGATATATATTTTAATTTTTATATAATCATATATTTTATTAGATCAATATATTTTTAAAAAACTAAAATACTTGTGAATTGGACATATATATTTTATTTATGGGCGCTGATATCCGCGCCCCGAGTTACAAGAAACACACCTTCTTTTTTTTTAAAAAAAATTGTACTGTAGCAGTAAACGGAAACTCACTCCGAGGTCGGCATTCCCTCTGGCGACGATTGTGAATGATGGTCGCCAGAGGTTTTGACGAGTGTACCAACTCAGGTCGACATTACCTCTGGCGACAGTGTTGAAGTGTGGTCACCTGAAGGCCCGACGAGCTAAAGTAAGAAAGAATAAATTCACATTTTTACAAGCTTCAAACCAAACATGACAAATTTCACATTTGAATACATAGAATAGACAATCTTGATAACATTTATAACACATCAAAATACGATGTTAGCATTCCATAATGAATAATTCATATAACTACACTACAAAATACATGTTCAAATTATTTTTATGTTTATTTTTATTTTTTGAAAAAATGAGTAATTGTTTTTATTGGATATGTTATTTATTTTTATATATGAAAAAATCAATATAGTCACATGAATGGTTGTGAAATTTGAACATGTATTTTGTTGATGGTTGGTTATGGAATGCGAACGTCATGTTTTGATGTGTTTTAAATGCTGCTATGGCTGTCTGTTATATGTGTTTAAATGTAAAATTTATCTATTTGGTTTGAAATTTTTAAAAATATGAATTTATTCTCTCTTACTGTAGTTTGTCGGGCCTTCGAATGACCACGCTTCAACACCGTCGTCAGAGGAATGCCAACCTGAGTTGGTACACTCGCCGGAACATCTGGCGACCATCATTCACCATCGTCGTCAGAGAGAATACCGAACTCGAGGTGGATTTTCGTTTACTGTAACAGTACATATTTTTTTTAATTTTAAAAAATGGATGAGTTTCTTGTAACTCGGGGTATGGATATCAGCGCCTTTTATTTATATACAGGGTACGCATTTATTTATGATGGATGGAGGGATGTCCGAAGGTTTTACATGGAATCCGGTGGAAAAAGTGGGTGTTGTGGAGGGAGAGTGATGTCTGCACCCACTGAGCAGAGCTTGGCAGGTCGGCAGAGTTAGATGGAAAAGGAGAATCAATGCGTTGGTTTTTAGGGGACCATGAATTTGGAGGGTTGGTATGTAAAAGTTCTTGTTTATCCCAAATTGTTACCAAGATGTTACATTTTTACTGATCAGTTACTTGGGTTTGCGTGTATATCTTAAGTTGTTAAACATGTATAATTAAATTTCACAAAGAAGATGGATTTTTGGTGCTTTTTTAAAAATAAAATAAACATGAAAAATAAATCAACTGCAAGAATTGGTAGAATTATAATGCATATTAAATAAAGACAAGATGATAGAGTCAACTAATTAAAAAGCTTGACACCAAAAAAACTAATTAAAAAGCTAAACCATATAATGTTATGGAGAAGATTGAACTATGTAGAATGAGATTTGAAGGTTTGAAATCAGTTATTGGATTGTTAATGATATATCAAAAAGGGTATACTGGCATCCCCAGGCATCACATTTTTGGTGAAGGAAAAAGCGATCCTGCAGTCATTTTGGAATTTTCCAAAATATTTTAATTTTTTTTTAAGATATAAAGTTTGTATATATATATATATATATATATATACAGTCCCGTTCAGGGACGGACGGCTTTTGCGGACCAAGTTTGCGGACGTCCACGAGTCCACCAGATGCATGGTGGTGATTTGAGGAATAAAGTCCACCAAATCACTTGTTTTAACCACTGCTATAACCAAAGTTAAATTAAAAAAAACCACTGTTCACTATCTCTTTCAAAACCTCTCGCCCGAAATACTCTGAAACCCTCCCCAAAAGAGGAAAAAAAAACTCCCTTTAGATCCGATCTCCCTTGCAACCTCGACGCCGCTCGCCCTCCCTGACGCACGCTTCTTGCCTTCCCCGACACCTCTCGCCCTATCTCTCTCTCTTTCCCTCTCACTCTCAAATCGCCGACCACCACCGCAGCCCGCGAACTCCCCGACGCCGCGATCAAACTGGTAAGGTTCATCCTAGTCCCTCCATGGATATTTATTTTGTAAATCTAGGGTTTATTTTTTTTTTACTGGATTCCATTGTTTTAGGTTTGTTGATTTTGGCCTTTTTCCCCTAATTATTTTTTAATTTCATATATGTCATTTGTGTGTGATCAAATTTTTTGTTACAGAGATAGCCAAAAACATACTTTTTTTTAACAGATGTGCTCAATTTTTTTTATTTATACTATGTGAATGCATCTAATATGGGCACATATTATTTAATCCCCTGTAGCATCTCATGGTCATTATCAATTTTTGAAGTTTGAATAATTTAACTGGATATATGGTTTTAACTTTGTTGATTTAGAGTCTTATTTATTTATTTTTATAAATAAATCAGATTGAGTGGATTCATTTGAACAAATCAGATTGAGTTGATTCATATAGTGATTATTAATGTGGAAAAGTTGTCATGGATGTGGAAAAGTTGGACAATCACACGAGAAACTGTCCAATGCTTATTAATCGGTAGGAATGTGTAATTTATTATTCTTTTATTTTTATTTAATGTATGAATGATTAACATGTATTATTTGTTTTCATTTTCATATAGATCTTCTCTGTGCAATGAATATGGAAATTCAAATTCCTGCAATAGAGATGATGATAGTTTTTCATCCATGGGTAATTTATTACACTCTTGTTTCAATGTTAATTTTTAAAAATTGATTCATTATGCTGTTTGAATTTTTAATGTAGGTTTATCCCAAGAAAGCTGAAGAAAACTGGAAAAAAAACTCCACACTTTTTTACTTCTGCAATTTAATGGTTGTATTATTATGTTCCAGTTCAGATTGAGTTGTATTGTAAACTACTCTAAGGTTGTCTTGTAAACTGCTCTAAGGTTGCACTGTTATGTTCAGTTCAGATTTAGTTGAACTACTACTGATTGTAGCTGACAAAGTTTTTTTTTTTTTTTTAATATAGCTTGAGAAGCTTGAGCAGTCTACTTTTTCTTTCATATTTGCATTGTGTTTGATCTTTTAATATAGGAGATTGGTAAATCTAGGCTTGTTATACTTTTTAAGATGTTTACATTTAAGTTTGTGGGTGGAACTGCTTTGAAAGGAACTGCTTTTCTTTGTTATACTTTAGCTTGAGCAGTTATAAAATGTTAATGAGTCATACTTTAGCTTGAGCAGTTATAAGATTTTTATTCGAGAACTGGTTTTATCATCTGGGAATGGATGCCTAGATGTAGGATTGATCATCAGTTATGCACAGCCAGTCAGTGTAACTCTTGCTAGCATGAATTTAATTTTTTTTGGGAAAAAAGCAGCTCTGTTTTTCTTCATGCAGATCTACACATTCCAGTTTTCAGTTTTTTTTTTACCCTTCATGAGAGCTTCTTTTCAAATGAATAATCATTCTTTTGCAGCTACCTTTTAGCAATCATTGTCTTCAAAGTAAATGCAATGCCATACTGATTTATACTTTGATTTTTCTGGGGGCAATATGTGAATTGCATGATGTATACAATCACCCAATTTCATGGTAATATACAAGTTAAGTAAAGAGTATCAGCTCTGAAAAGCTTGTGTCTTAAAGGCCAAAACATCAATTACCTCCATTCCAATAGCCTAATACATTCCATGATTCAAATTCAATAGATAAACAAACACACACAAACTTTACTCCATTTCATCAATCTAGTACATTACATCATTCAAATAATGTAGATAGTTAAACAAACACACACACACAAACAAGTCTAGCACATCATTCAAATTACTTTTTATGCTTGATTTGAATCAAGGCATTTCACTGCAACAATCTCGAGTTGACCTGCAAAAATTGTCCATCTTATAAGCTTTGCGAAATCTTCACGTAAAGATCATAAAGCCAATTCCTTGTCATGTTGTTTGCCACAAAATTCACTACCTGCAAGAAGAAAATAAATGCTCAATACAACTAGAAAGAAAAAACCACACACAAATTTGCGGGAGGAAAAGAAACTCTTGTTAACGGATGACATGGAATTCTAAAGTCAGAGCTGTTAAATAACAACTACATAAATGATTTTCCAACATCAAGGATCGCACAATTTATCCATTCTTTATGTTCAGATGAACTAATAGCATCATTATAAGGCGATGGATACTTATGAAACTAATGCATAATGATCTTTCATACTAGGAGGATGACATCTTTCTCTTTGGACTCTGTATGGAGTCATATTTTGGCGTATCTATTATTTTTTCAATGTTATCATGAGCATTATTCTTTTCCAATAAAAGTACATTTTATTGACTTATTATCCAATCTTCCAGATTGTTGATTAGGGACCAAAATAAATTCAAGAAGAATAGATTCAAACAGATTACATACAAAACATACCCGTTCACACAAAAATCATCTTTTTTTTAAAAAATCCCTAAGTGACTGAAGAATAGATAACATGCCTCAGATATGTGAGGAATAAATTCAAACAGATAACATACATACCACACAAGAGTCATCCTTTTTTTATTAAAAATCCCTAAGTGACTGAAGAATAGATAATATACCTCATATATGTGAAGAATAGATTCAAACATATAACATACATATAAAACATACATACCACAAAATATCTTCTTCTTCTTTTATATAAAAAATCCCTAAATGAGAAAGCTAAACCCTAGATCCAGTAAAAAAAAATCCTAGATGCACAAAACAAATCATCATGGAGAGACTAGGAGTCTAGGACGAACCTTCCCAGGTCGACCGCAGCGTCGAGGAGTGCGGGCGGCGGCGGTAGCGGCGGCGTCGGTGATGATGGGCGTCGTCGGGCTGCGGGATGCGTGGAGGGGCGTCGGTCGGGCTGTGGGATGGCCGCCGTCAATGAGGGGCGTCGGGGAGGGTGAGAGGCGACGGCGGGGAGGGCGAGGGGGCGATTTGAGGGAGGTTTGTTTTTCTTTCGGGGAGGGTGAGAGAGTGTGAGAGGGAAAGTGTTTCATGAGGGTGGGTTAGGTTTAGGGTCAGTCTTGTGGTTGGGTAGGGTTGAGTTAACCCTATAGTTAAGATTGTACAGTAAAAACAAAAATTGGGTGAACTTTTTTTCTTCTTTCGGACAATCACATCCACCCATCAGGTGGAACTCCTGATGCCCGCAAAAATCAAGTGATTTGGTGGACTTTATTCCTCAAATCACCACCATGCATCTGGTGGACTCGTGGACGTCTGCAAACTTGGTCCGCAAAAGCCGTCCGTCCCTGAACGGGACTGTATATATATATATATATATATATACATACTAGTATATACATTAGAGGGAAGTAAGGACTGCATACTTGTAATGGACAATTGATACAGCTTAGGGTGTGTTTGTGCACAAATTTTAAAAGAAAATTGAAAAAAGTGAGGGAATTTGGGTTAAAGGGAAAGCGATGGAAAGTAAAAAAATTCTCTTGACCAACTTTTAAGGTGCTTGTTCATGTGGTGAAAAAAAAAATCATCAGCTCTCCCATAAGGAACTTTTTTTTTTCACTTTTCTTAATAAGATAAAATTGAAAAATAAAAGTGATTGAAAGTTTTTTCGTTCCATTGTTTGACACAAACACTAGATTTTTGAGTTGTCAAAAAAAAGAAAAAAAATTATTTTCTACTACTTTCCGTTTATTTTTCCTTTGGTAGAAATACACTTTAGGTACACAAAATTTCCTCCGGGATTTGTATTGTTGCACCCAATTCAATATTAACCGAGATTAATATTTTCATCACAAAAAAAAAAGAAGAAAAAAAGGATGGAGTGTACTGTAAGCTCTAACAGCACTCAACAGCAAGCTCTAATTAAATTTGTTTTTTCATAAAAAGAATATTCATCTGACATTACATACCAATATATATATATATATATATATAGACTCGTGATTACGTGCGGTCGTGCGGTCGGTGCGGATATATATACATATAGTCGAGTGATAGCGTGTGGTCGGTGCGGTCGTGCGGATTCGACGTGTGTCGTCCGATCGCGGGTCCATCACATCCAACGGTCGACGTGAATCGCACCCGACCGTCCGATGCGATGGACCCGCGATCGGACGATGCACGTCGAATCCGCACCGACAGCACGACCGCACGTAATCACGAGTCTATATATATATATATATATATATATATATATATATATATATATATATATATATATATATATATATATATATATATATATATACGGGGGCGATTAGGTGCGACGTGCGGCAGGTGCGGCGGCGACGTAGGCCGTTCAATCGCGGGTCCATCGCATCCAACGGTCGACGTGAATCGCACCCGACCGTCCGATGCGATGGACCCGTGATCGACGGCCCACGATCGACACCGCACCTGCCGTTCGCCGCACCTAATCGGCCCCATATATATATATATATATATATATATATATATATATATATATATATACACACACACACACACACACACACGCGAGTGATAATATGCGGGTCGTGCGGTCGTGCGGATCCGACGTGAGTCGTCCGATCGCGGGTCCATCGCATCCAACGGTCGAGATGAATCGCCCCCGACCGTCAGATGCGATGGACCCGCGATGGACCCGTGATCGACGGCCCGTGGTCGACGCCGCACATCCGCACGACCCGCACCGTATCATTTCCATATATATATATATATATATAGTCGAGTGATAGCGTGCGGTCGGTGCGGTCGTGCGGATCCGACGTGCGTCGTCCGATCGCGGGTCCATCGCATCCAATGGTCGATGTGAATCGCCCCCGACCGTCTGATATATATACACACACTCGGATCCGCACGACCGCACCATATCACGAGTGTTTGTATATATATATATCAGACGGTCGGGTGCGATTCACATCGACCGTTGGATGCGATAGACCCGCGATCGGACGGCGCACATCGGATCCGCACCGTGCGGTCCGCCGCACGCTATCACTCGGGTATATATATATATATATATATATATATATATATATATATATATATATATATATATATATATATATATATATATATACACACGAGTGATAGTGTGCGGGTCGTGCGGATCCGACGTGAGTTGTCCGATCGCGGGTCCATCGCATCCAACGGTCGAGATGAATCGCCCCCGACCGTCTGATGCGATGGACCCGTGGTCGACACCGCACGACCCGCACATAATCACACACACACAGATATATATATATATATATATATATATATATATATATATATATATATAGGGAGCCGATTAGGTGCGGTTTACGGTCGGTGCGGTGCGCGATCACGGGCCGTCGATCACGGGTCTATCGCATCGGACGGTCGGGTGCGATTCACGTCGACCGTTGGATGCGATAGACCCGCGATCGGACGATCCACGTCGCAAACCGCACCGACCGCAAACCGCACCTAATCGTCGGCATATATATATATATATATATATATATATATATATATATATATATATATATATATATATATATATATTACTTTTAGGGTGCGTTTGATTGCGCGATTGTGCCGTGATTGCGATTGCAGGAAGCTGCGTTTGTAATCGTGCAACCAAACAGTTTTGTAATCGCAGTTTTAAACCCAGCGATTGTAGGCCAATAGTGTCCAAAAACTGCGATTTCAAAAAGCTGAGAAAGTGAGTTTCCTACAGAATCAGTTTTGCAATCGCAGATTCCTAGAAAATCAATTTTGTAATCGCGCAACCAAACACACCAAACAGCTTTTAAGGGTGGTCAATTTGTCATGATGAAAGAATCCAGAAAAGAATAGGCATTGTTTATGCATGCGACAATGGATGACATTATCTTGTATTCTTATGGAAGTTTGCAATGGAAATGATTTTTTTTTTTTGCCAATGGAGTGTATTTTATTTTTTAATACATAAAGTGCGAAATTTCAAACAAAAAAATAATTTGCACATTGGACGATCCCTAACATTATCCTCCTTTTTTTATTTTTATTTTTTATTTTTTAGGTACAAATGCCTCTTGAGAGGCTACAAGCCTACAAGGTCCCGACATACAAAAACAAACATACTCTTATTTTACTGACTAAAACAGAACTTATATAGAGATCATACAATGATACAACACAGCCAAGCCCACATGGGCTGTTTTTTTCTCCAACACTAACAGTCGACGAGGTTTGAAGCCTGTCTTTCTCGTGGAAAGGGTTGTCCGCAACCAGCTGAGCAAAGACAGGCGGGACACATTATTTTATTTTATTTGGTGATGCAAAAATTTCATTTCCACTTATGATCCCCCAGATCAGACAAATTTTTTCACCCCAAAGTGTATGCTCAAACACTTGATAGCGAGTAGTCTTGTTTCGATGCAAATGGTATCAAAACATGCACTTGATTTTGATTCGTCAGATATTGATCAAGCATTTATAATGTTCATCTTGTCTCATATATGTTATTTAAAATATTATTAATCCATAATTTCATATACATATTTTTTTACAATAGGCTTTAATGGGCTGTAAACTTTAACCAACTCAGGGGTAACATTTTCCTAAGCCAGATAATATAGATTCCAACCTATACCCTTGAATTAAGTAATTTCAAATTATTCAATCTAAAAGAATACGTGTACCCATTGTCAAATCAACTGCCATCATTTTTTCATATTTTATAAATATTTATCCATACCCTATTTACATTTTATCCAAACAAAAACTTTATTATTATGTTTTCCAACGAAAATAATTCAAAACGCAATCAAATAAAAAAATCATTTTATCCTTATTTAATACCTTATTCACATTTTATCCAAACAAAAATTTTATTATTACGTTTTTCAATGAGAATAATTCAAAACACAATCAAACAATTTTTTTTAATCATTATTTACATTAAAATAGTCATAGATATCATAATAACTTAATTCTATATCCAAACAGGGAAAACGGGGTTGATACACTATTTGTAATCATCAAGTTACTCTCTCTTTTACCGCCTTATTTGTAATCGTCACGTTACCAACTCAATATATGTCATCTAACACAACATATATTTTATTATCTTATTATATACTCTATCATGAAAATATGTGCATTAAATTCATATAAGCATATACTAGATTTTTATAAAAAATTGTATATCATTAGCTATTGTATATACTTTTAAAAATAATCAAACTATGTGCAAGTTACAAATGAGACTGCAAACAGGTTGATTATAACATTTTCCTTTCCTAATTTAACCAAACCGGTTATGACACCCACAATTGCATGTTGCCTGTAGTTCAAATCCAACCTCGTCCATTATGATACCATCATCTCTTCTGCGCACAATTCCAGTTCCATTTGTCACCTCATATGACTTTAGATTATCACGACTCCCCCAGGCGATCTTGGAATATCCCAACCCATGATGTGAATAATATGAGTTGAATCTAGAAACAAAAATGGGAGAGGAGATGTATCTTAATTGAAATTGGATGGAAATCATCATCAATTTGATGAACGATGGAACAACCAGCTGATGAAGAGACCTTCAGCTGGATTCATAAAATAGTGAACAGGTCAGGCTGTCACTGAAGATGCAAACCACTCAACTATCTTCCCTAGAGTGTCTTATGAAAATCACAAAGTAACACGAACCTATCAAGCTGTTAAACTTCCATCAATGCAGCTCTGCTTAAGATCTTGCAATGCGCGTCAGATGTCATCCTCATCCTGGTTGGAGAATCTCAAGCAGATCAGCCTCTGAGCAACTCTGTATGTCATTTGAAGTGATTGATACTGCCCCCAGTTTGTTTCCACCCTCTTGATTTCCTGTAAAACCAAAAGAAAACAAAAAAAAGTCATCGCATGCTGTCCTCTGTGTTCAGATGATAGAATGGAGAAACAGCACCAACCTTTTGTGTGATCTTCCCTGTGATGTTCCTTGCAGAGTCGATGACTTCGTTTGGTAGTCCTGCCACTCCCGCCAATAGAAGGCCATAATGTGGCACATGTTGATGTCCATCTTTCAGTTGAAACTGATCACGAATTGAAAGATTTAACGGCGGTGATCTTATGAATTCATACGGTAGAAGATAGTAAGAGGAGGTACCTTGAAATCTAAGCGGTTGTTCTTTACTTCAACGTGAAAATGAAGAATCTTCACATTCGGGTACATGCTGGCTAATTCTGACAGACGCTCCATATGCGTTGCAAATATTGTGTACAACCGAAGGTGGATTGAGATATCATTGATATTATGAAACAGGCGCTCGTTGTTTTTCAAGCATGTGTCATAGATTAATTCATGGTCGAAGGTTTGGTGATTAGAGACAAAGGGATCTTAACACACATATGGTATACCAACTAGTAAATGAGATCCACTTATATTTTAAAGATCTTAGAGCCTGTTTAACAGCTAACCAGAATCTTAGCAGCTATCCAATTTTACCAGAATTGGTAGCGGGGGTTCGTTACCTAGAATGGTCAATTTTTTGCAATCAGTTTAATGATTTCCATTCATGTCAGCCTAGACATATTTGTTTCAACAAATTCATGATATTGTGAATGGAAGTGTGTGAGGAAATCTAACACGGTCTCTCGTGAGAAGCATTATAGGATTTTGGCCCTCTCCACCTCTACTGTAATTATCGTAGCATGCCAATTTGCCTAAACACGTTTATTGTATAATTCCACCATTCCAAAAAGCTAGCTTAGTTTCTTTCCCTTTATAAGATCACCGGTGCTTGTCAATCATCAATGCAACCGATAGTGAGTAACTGGTGTTGTGCGTGGCAAACAAATATTAGGCTAAACACAAATTCTTATAATTACCACATCTAGAATATAAACATCAAATATATATTAAATCATGCATACTCTAAAATATATCGTAAAACACGAAATAAAAGAGTAAGAGATTAGAAAAGTGTATCCGGAAATGTGGAAGCGAGTGAAAACACTCTGTCCTCGGTGAATAAGGCCCCCTCACGCACAGGGTTGAATAGCTCCTACCACTGAGAGATACGACCACAACTGGTATTGTTTTTCCGGGGTGCGAGCTACGAAAGAACCACGGTGAACAGACTACGATCCTTTCAGACGCCCATATTAGAAATTGGATCAAACAACAAGGCGTTGGGAACTATGGCTTGGAGGAAAATGATTTTCATAAAATCTATAACAGTGGGATCGGCTATGTTGGTTAAAACACCACTACACATAAGGGATTACTTCTCTGGTTAAATTCTCCTAAACCAAGTGAGCTAGCCATGAATATTTATAGTCACAACACACATGAAAAGGAATATGCTTTTAATTCTAATGAACAATCACAATGAATTGTAATCATTTATATGCTAATGAAACTGATTTCAATTAAAACATATTTCCCCTTTAATTCTCATCCTCCACTAAATAATGAAGGTAGGAGTTACAAATGCATGCAATAATTTTATTTGTAACTCATGCAATAAAATGCTAAGGGGGTTTAATATGAACAAATGCAATTTTGATCACTTAAAATTCCAACAATCCCCCACTGATCGAAAATGCATGACACAATAAAATTGATAGAGGAAGGAATAAATTGAATGATCTGGGATAGAACAAATTGATCTGAGATGAAACAAAGACTTTTGGGCGTTTTATACCATGTAATAGGTGAAGGTACCTTCTGGGTTTGAACCTTCACTTAGTGTAAATCATATCCCCCGGAGAAGCCTAAATAGACCAAGTCCTTGAATTCGACCCTTTTAGCCCTGTTTCACTGATCACACACATGATACAGGATATGAGTTCTGTTCTGCAGGGTAGCACGTTACGGCCATGTGCTCGTATCCTTTCTTGAGTGCCTTAGAGATTTAGCCCAAATCCCAAAGGACGCGGCCCCACGTCCGTGCACTCATATAGGTGAGTTCTCCAGGGTGCCTGCATGGACCACACCCTGTCCGAAAAGGACTCGAACCCATTAAGAGCATTTAGCTCAACCTACTTCCACTACAGTTAGCATTGTTACCACAGGGATGGGTTAGATGAGTTTTTCCTCTACAGTACTCACAAGTTTACCAGTACAGTTTCGTTAACCCCTTGAAAACCATCTTCATGGGATCTCCAATCACAATGGTAGGGCGCCCACTGCAGGTAATTATTTAATGGGCTTAAACCACATCCCCAACCCACATCCCCCTCGGTCTCAATATTAAGGACGAGTCATCTCGCAAGTCCTTTAGTGAAGTTCTCTGTAACCTTACAAACTCGAGTTATATTTCCTTAGATATAAGGTGAATCAACTCAAGTTTTATTTATAGTTGCCTAGACATTTTCATTTTCTTGTCCCAATATTTTGTAGTCTCTCTCAATATATATATATATATATATATATATGCCGACGATTAGGTGCGGTGTGCGGTCGGTGCGGTGCGCGACGTGGGTCGTCCGATCGCGGGTCCATCGCATCCAACGGTCGACGTGAATCGCACCCGACCGTCCGATGCGATGGACCCGTGATCGACGGCCCGTGATCGCGCACCGCACCACCGCACACCGCACGTAATCGGATCCCTATATATATATATATATGCCGAATCGACCCCGATCCGTCCATCGCATGCGATGGCACCCGTGATCGACGGATACCGTGATCGCGCACCGCACCAACCGCACACCGCACGTAATCGGCTCCCTATATATATATATATATATATATATATATATATATATATATATATATATATATATATATATATATTAATGAGGTATATGTCTCCCCCCACATTTTTAGGGTATGTAAATTACCATTGTAATTTTATTTTCACAAAATACCCCCACATTTAGAGATATATGCATGCAAAATATTGTAAAAAATAGTTTGGGATATATATGCATGCAAAATATTTTCTACAAATCACATGCAATTTTATTTTATATGCATGCAAATAATAAAACTTGATCATTACCACATGAGCATACAAACATGTTAATTATAATAACATGCACATTAACATGATCTCACTATAAGTATGCAATTGACCAAGACATTTATATGAACATGATTACCATAAAATTATTAAACACAATCACTAATGATTAAGGTAATCAAAATTTTGGTCTATATTTACGTACCTCGAATAGACCATATGCCACGTAATCTTCTCATTCTAGAAATCTTCAATATAATATTCAATAAAATATGGAAGCAAGATAATATCGATCCATGTCGTGTGCATCATAAAATCAGAAGACCCAATATGATAATAAGCATATGCATCTAAATATCTGAAGTCTCGATATAAGATAATATGCTCCCATGCATTTATAATCAGCATAATGTGATATCCATAGAAGAAAATATGTAGGCCACTTGCGGCGGACGGCCGAAGAAGATTATCAACAAGATCAAATATTAAGGCACCCATATTATTTATCATTTTATGCTCCATTCCAGAATAAGAGTAGAATAATAGTAACTTCATGCGGAAGAACCCATAAAATATTTCAATCACCATCTTTGAATATAGTGGTCACTGAGAAGGCGCTGGAGTACTGCTTCCAATAAATAAACCTCAAATAAAAATTGAGTCACAAAAGAAAGATGAGTTATCTCAGTTGTCAATGAATAATACATTTAAAAGTAAACATTGCGCTTATAACAATTTCTGTGTATGCAAATACAACATGCTCAATTAATCAAACATGTTCTATACAAAAGAACCATTAATTTTCTACTATCAAGCATGTATATGAGAATCCATATCATAGTAGAAATTATAACACTCACTACTCATCACAGAAATAGTAAGTCATTAATCAAGTTAATTATCGTATTCATATTGAAATAATGACTTTAATTGTGTAACTGTCAAAAATGGAAACGACAAAAAATAATAATGGTCATATGAAAATCACATAATGCACTCATTATTATTTAAACAATCAAAATTAGTGACTCATTAATATATTTAAATTCAATAATTTCAAAACCTTTGTTTGAAAAGAATTCCAACAAAGATAGTGTGATTTGTTCTATCATATATAATCTAACCTTTGTTTAAACATCAAATCAAGAACATAACCCAAAAATCAGACGCCCAAAACGTTTCACACACACTCACATCTTTCATAAATCAAACCCACAAATATATGTAATGTCAAATATGGTAACTTAATTAATAAACAAATCAATTACCATGATTATGATCACTCAGCATCAAATAACACGTCGGAATAAATAGAAAAAATTTATTCCATGATCAATCATATGATTTAATAACCAGTTGCATGTAAATATACCATGAATATATAGGCACAACACACATAAATTCCAACAGATCAATCATAATAAAATTGATCATGAATGGTAACCATTGCATACAAATGAAACTGACCAATATGGATTTATTCCAACCGTTTCAACATTTACCCAACATTATGCATGGAAGGAGAATTAAAATGACAAGACAGCCATGCTGCCCATGCATAGAATCGTTCATGGTTTTTGAAAAGATAAAATGTTCACTGCATGGCATATATTATCTCATGAAAGATATGGCCAGCAATCCTAACTCATACTCATGCAAAATGAGACCCCATATGAAAATGCATGCATGACATTTTTTTTTTCTTTCATAGAACAGAAACAAATGCCACCCATCCTTATTTATCAAATAATTATGAGACACTGACGGACCTACATATATATGATATTATTACAAGGGGAACTCATATAGCTGATGTGTTCAAATATACTCATTCAATAAAATTTTCGCAATTATGATATCAGTTAAATATTTCATAAATCAAACGCATGTTTAATTGCATGCAATAATAAAATGCCCATTAATTATTTCATGCATAAAATAATAAAGTTCCCATTAGCCGTTGGAGCACAATAATTAAGCATTACAATAATTATTTCTCGGCTATGCTATCAATAATTAAGCATTACATGCATGCAATAATATGATTACACCATGAATAATTTAATACATCACAACGATGTGTTATTCCAAATATGCATGAAAAATGAAAATTGCATGAAAAATTATTTCATATGCATGAAAAATGAAATCACAGCGGATGCAATTATCCCAAATATTTGCATGCATACTATTTAGAATATCCAAGCTTTCCCTGTTATCTCTAATAAAGATTAACTCATGTAATCCATTTAAATCTAGCATATATTAATTTCAAATATAAGAATTTGCATTAACTTATTCACCGAGATTGTTGTGCGTGGCAAACAAACATTAGGCTAAACACAAATTCTTATAATTACCACATCTAGAATATAAACATCAAATATATATTAAATCATGCATACTCTAAAATATATCGTAAAACACGAAATAAAAGAGTAAGAGATTAGAAAAGTGTATCCGGAAATGTGGAAGCGAGTGAAAACACTCTGTCCTCGGTGAATAAGGCCCCCTCACGCACAGGGTTGAATAGCTCCTACCACTGAGAGATACGACCACAACTGGTATTGTTTTTCCGGGGTGCGACCTACGGAAGAACCACGGTGAACAGACTACGATCCTTTCAGACGCCCATATTAGAAATTGGATCAAACAACAAGGCGTTGGGAACTATGGCTTGGAGGAAAATGATTTTCATAAAATCTATAACAGTGGGATCGGCTATGTTGGTTAAAACACCACTACACATAAAGGATTATTTCTCTGGTTAAACTCTCCTAAACCAAGTGAGCTAGCCATGAATATTTATAGTCACAACACACATGAAAAGGAATATGCTTTTAATTCTAATGGACAATCACAATGAATTGTAATCATTTATATGCTAATGAAACCGATTTCAATTGAAACATATTTCCCCTTTAATTCTCATCCTCCACTAAATAATGAAGGTAGGAGTTACAAATGCATGCAATAATTTTATTTGTAACTCATGCAATAAAATGCTAAGGGGGTTTAATATGAACAAATGCAATTTTGATCACTTAAAATTCCAACAACTGGTAAGTCAATGGTATATCAAATAAAAATGCAAACAATAATATGTGCAAGTAACCATGTAAGGCAAAAAAAGAAAATAAAACTAATATTATCAAAAGAAAAACATTATGATGAAACTAGCTAATTGAAAGAACTGCTCGACAGTAAATGTGTCAAGTATTTACGATTTTAGGGAGAGCAGATGCTCACAACAGCTCCATGCAATTGCAAATCCATCAGAGGAAGAAGTAGCTCTTCCAAGTTCATCCATAACGATTAGGCTCCTTTATTTTAAACAGTCAATGTTGTTGGCCAGTATAGTTTCTGAAAATACAGCATTATTAATGAACTAAGAAAACCAAAATATTAAAAGTATACCTTGGAGTAACATTCTGCATGAGGAAAGCTGTCTCTTTCATTTCTGTCATAAACTATAAAAAGAGAATCGACTAGTCAAGAGGTCATCCATCTCTATACAAAGGTTTCTACAGTATGTCGTGATATATTGTCACCCTGTCATGAGTTAGTGTCTACCACATTGCCCATAACAACATATGGAAAAGGTAAGAATTACTATGAAACTAACACATAATATGGATAATCATGGGGACATTGCTTGGAGAATGGAAAGTACCCGGCCAGGGTAATAGGACATTGGGGTCAAGTATTAGGTGCGACTAAAAAAATAGGTCATTTAAAGAATCATTAAGGTATTTAGTACTTTATTTCATTGAACTATAAAAAGCTATAGGTCCATGGTCTGCCTATCATCAACACAGACTGTTTCCCAGTGGTTTGCAATAATGTTTGTAATAGTGATTTCAGTTTTAAAGTGGACAGCCAGGCTATTTATCGACATTCACAAGATAGGTTATGGTTTACTAAGGAACTAATGAGGTTGATTTATCCCAAACAATGATATGAACAAGTTTGATATACTAATGATCTAAACAAGTTTGATATACTAAATGATACTGATATCATTTCAAGTTTTAAAGTCATACCGTGCTCGAGTTGGATTCAACACTATCGCTCATTCCTATGCGTGTGAATATGCGATCAACAATCCTAAGAGATGCAAAACGAGCAGGGACATAACAGCCTATCTGTGCAAGAATGATTGTCAAGCATATTTGTTGAAGATAAGTGCTTTTCCCACTCCTGACCAAAGAAGAATATAATAACAGATGATCAAATGGTATTCAATGAAAAAAAAAATCAAATTCGTATATGTTAATTGATTTTGAAATTTTCACTTTGATGTGACTAATGTTAAAATGATGAATTTCACAAAACAACACTTACATATTTGGGCCCATAACCACAGCCATGTTAGAAGCTTCGGAGAGGAAAATATTGTTAGGCTGCAGAAGAGACATCAAGCAAAAAAAAATTAAGTTATCAAATTCTTGTAATAGCAAGAAATAGTGAAAAGGAGAACTTCATGAATCAATTAAGAGACATCAAAGTTGAGACATACAACAAATTCATTGGCCAGGCATTCTAGAACGGGGTGTCTTCCAGTATCGATTGCCATAGGACCAGACTCTATCCAAATTTAACAAAAAAAATTATGAACATAAATTTGAAAGCATCAAAAAATGGCCTGGAGAATTCAGCACGTACCAGTCAATTCAGGTCTCGTATAACGGTCAACAGGCTTTGTGGATATTGTATGAGCAAATGAATTTACAATCATATCTAAAAAACATAGGACTTCTGCAAGCATTGTGAGAACAGAGATATCCTCCCTTATGGTATCCATGAGGCCTGCAAAGCATATTAGATTTGCTCAATCTTTAGACACAAAGGAAAATAGAACTTTCACAAAACATTCACAAATTTTAGTGCAATGACTAAAATTTAGAACTGTTAAAAAGATGATCTGACTACCACTTGGAAAGTTTCACAAAATTATTCAATGAGTATTTAAAGTTTTAGGGAAAGCTGTATGCTCTCAAACACGAATCAAGACTCCAGACACATTGGGATTCACAAAAATAGCAACAAATTATTGCATGGTTACAAGTCATAGAATCCCCATTGATATTCTACATTCTTCGAGATAGAACCTTGTGGGTTCTTAAGCTTCCAAGACACAAACACATTCTTCTGAAGAGGAGCTTTGTAGATATAAAGCTCACTCAAGAATTGTTCGACCGCATTTATAGTCATGATGGTATTCCTTTAGATGAACAGGTTACATACAAGCCCTCTGGAAACTGAGCTGACAACGAAGGGACTACGGTGAACTACATACAACCTTTCCCTCCAGCTTTATAATATCTACTCAATTTCTCTTACAGCAAGATTGCTTCGATACCTGTAATATACAACTTAGAGTGGATTAGAATGTTCATTATACATATTCCTTCACTAAGATAGAAGAATGAATGGTTTGCATTTTCACTCACACAAATATACTCACTCGCCTATTACAATTATATACTGTTATGAAGAGAGAATGGAATAATGAGAATCTTTGTTATTGTATTAGAGGAGTCAAAAGCTCTATTTATAGATACATAGAGGAAAACCTAAAATATCAGAAAAAGAAACTAGGAAAACTAGGAAACTAATGATATCACAATAATGATAATAAAGACGTAATATTCTCCTAATAATTATTCTTTAACACCCTTTCCCAAACTCTGAAGGGGTACTCTTAGAGTTTGCACAAAAATGAGAAGGTGACAAAGGCGCAACATGGTGCATGGCAGGACGCTGCGAACACGGCAGGGGAGATCCAGACATGGCTGGGCAGGGCTGCGCGACGCGGCAGTGGAGATCCAGGCACGGCTGGGCAGGGTTGCGCGACGCGGCAGTGGAGATCCAGGCACGGCTGGGCAGGGCTGCGCGACGCGGCAGTGGAGATCCAGGCACGGCTGGGCAGGGCTGCGCGACGCGGCAGTGGAGATCCAGGCACGGCTGGGCAGGGCTGCAGTGGAGACCCAACCGTGTCTGGATCTCCACTGCCGCGTCGCGCAGCCCTGCCCAGCCGTGCCTGGATCTCCACTGTAATGTGCCAGGGTGACCAATCATCTGTAGAACTGAGAAGAAAATCCATCGAGTTCAGAAGAGTTTCCCGAAAATTCTCAAAACATGCCATCTGAGAGAGAGTAGCTGCCGAAGAGAGATTTGATATCATAGCAGCTGGAGGGGGATCATGTACCTTCAAAGTAGGTGATGGAGGAGTAAGGTTGTCGTTGGTTTCTAACATTGTGCAGGACCACTCGGATGAGGATCAAAAGCTAACGAGGACGTAGAGCACGAAAAATCGAACAAAATGGACTTCTGGAACACCTTAATCAGACTTCCGGAGAGGAAGTTATAGCCGATTTAGTGATTCAGAGGCGTAAGGAGGCGCTGGGGGTGGCGAAGGGTGGCCAGTGGCGGCAGAGGGCCGCCGAAGGAGCCGGAGGACGGCCGGAGGTGACCTGGGGGCAGAACCGGGTCGGATACTGGGCCGGGTTCGCGGATTCGGGTATGACCTGGGCAGGTGCTGGGCTGGGCGTGCGCTGGGCCGAGTGTGTGCTGGGCCGGACGCGGACAGGCGCTCGGGAGCGCTCGGGCAGGGCGCGGCAGGAGGCGCTCGGGCAGGGCGCGTTCGAGCGGCAGGGGTGCTCGGGCAGGCGCTCGGGCAGCAGGGGCGCTCGGGCGGTAGGGGCACTTGGGCAGGCGCTCGGGCAATAGGGGCGGCGCAGCAGGGCTGGGCACGGCAGGGGCGGCGCGAGTAGCGGCGACGACGGCGACGGATGACGACGACGTTGACGGCGACGACAACGGCGATGAAGGATTCCAAAAAAAATTTTAGGGTTTTTGAGGCGGTGGCTCTGATACCATGTTACGAAGAGAGAATGGAATAATGAGAATCCTTGTTATTGTATTAGATGAGTCAAATGCTCTATTTATAGATACATAGAGGAAAACCTAAAATATCAGAAAAAGAAACTAGGAAAACTAGAAAACTAATGATATCACAATAATGATAATAAAGACGTAATATTCTCATAATAATTATTCTTTAACATATACAATAGGATGGTAAATGATAATATATAATTGTTTTTCCGATGTATAGATGGCGTCTATCAAGTTTTGAATTTGAAGTTCCATCCATTTGCAATTTAGAGAGTGAGAGAAATGCATTCTTCATTATCAATGTAAACTTTCACTAAGAAATTGCACGCCATTTGCCAACAATGACAAATTGACAAATGAGAGATCATATCTCATGGTTCTTTATTGAAGAGTGAATAACATAAGGCGGTAGATCTATGAACTACATCAGTCCCATCAATAACAATGATGTTGCAGTGACAAACCCAACCAAATTATAAATGTGCAATGTCTGGTTTGAGAAAAAGAAGATTTCAACAGCAAGAATGAACAATTTTCCTAAGCGTTTCATAACAATAAACATATATTTATCCTTATTCAACTAATGGACATTCATAAAAATGAACTTTCTGGATGCACAAAAAACTTTACACTGCTAATGTTAAACAAAGTTGGCTTCAGAAAATCAGTAAGGTGAGAGCAACATAAAAAAAATTGAAATGCTGAAAACTTATGACTATAATGATTTATAACATAAATGTGCTGTTAAAGTCATCTCAACCTTCCAGACAAAGTTCTGTTCGTGCATAGCACTCTGCAGCTGCAGATCTATTCCTAACATTCAACTGCAAGAAGACAAGCAATTACCCAGCTCCATTAAATACATTATCGGAAAAAAAAGATGGAAACCTGACTGCTAAGGAATACTAAGTCTCGAGATTCTGTATAAATGAAAAAAATGCATGAATCAATTATAACAAATTGACTGGCTAGTTGACAAGAAAGAATAAAAAACCATGAAAATTGAATACAGATATTAATCCAGCTTATGGCCATGCAGAGATCATCGAAGTTAAATTTGGTCCTTTGAATTTTTTGCTTCTTTTAATTATTTAATTTGAAAGAAATAAAGTGCAAGCCTTGTCCCATCAAAACAAGGCTAACATGCGACACATCTCAAAGAAATTGAAAATGATCCAAGATTGACAGTTTTACAACCAGCTGTCGACATATTATTAACTCAACCCTCTTGGTATGGGGTTGAGTTATTGGCAATCAATTGCTGGATAGGAGAGGGGCCTGCCATTAATTTTTGTCGGAGACTAGATAGCAAGTAGAGAAATCTATATTATATACTTGTACAGTTTTAACTCACACAAGGTAGCATTCTTTAAGTTTTCTAGACTTGAAAACATCTACATGGGGAGACTGAGAAGCCACATTTAAGATGAATTTGCTTCCATATACTAAATGGGAAATCTTTACATTTTTGGTGAATATGCAATTTTATGTATGAATTGTAGACTCAGGAACTCACAAAAGAAAAATGAACTATGAAATCAATCTCATATAGAGAAAAACTAAATTCTTGAACTTTTTAAACATACACACCACAAAAAGTTGAGATTAAGACGTGTAAATCTGGAAAAACTAATATTGGGTAATGGTGCCTCATCACAAAAAAAAACAAAAACAAAAGCTATGGAGAAGGTAATGGATGCAATTGATAAGAAATTTTCAGAAGCAGAAAAAAAACTTACTGAGGCAAGTTCCAAAGTTGAGCAATGAATTTGTTTCCCATGTTTCACTACCTGATTTTGTATTGGAAACATTAGCAATATATTGTTCATGGTAAGGGGGAAATTCTGTCTGACCTGAATAAATTTGCTAGGAAGCTTTCCATTAACATCTTTTTGTGGAATACTAAAGTAAAATCCTTGTCTGTTGTTAAATGGAACTTTCAAATTCGGAAGGCTAAAGTCTTTATGATACTTGCTAGCAAGGTTATGTATAGCTGTAATTGCAATTCCAGTCAGCATGACAACAAGCCATTATAGGAAATATTTGGCGGCAATCACATTTTTTTCATGATAATGATACGACTGAGCAATTAGTAGAAAAACATCACCTTCACTGGTATCACAGAAACAACGCCTAGCAACATCTAGAAGTCCATCTATACCAGCTTTGACGGCGAAACACTGATTTGTGCATGAAACAAAGGGAACCCTTGAGTGAAGTATATCTTCATCGATTACTTCCACAATTCTGGGGGAAAAAAACAAGCTACTTCCATAACAACTTCAGCAGTTGATTAATGGTGAAATATTTTATATGATTAGAAATATTAAAAAAACAAAGTCCAATTTCTCTGAACAGCAGTAACATGATCATGTTTAAAAATGAAGTATAGATTAATAGACAGATAAACATTAGATGATTTGTCTTCCTCAGGGGTCAAAATCTCAATTGGTATCTTTTGAAGAAGATTCTTCAGAAACAATAGAAAAGGGGGGAAAACGGTATTAAAGTGTTGCATAATGAGGGCCACTGCACATTTTTTTATAATTACATTATTCACATGCTACCTGGCTGCATCATTATATAGGCATAAGTCATGTGTTACATTGGACACCACAACTTAAAATCATACAAACAGGATCCTGCTGAATTACATATTTAGCTTGGCACCAGCATACAAAATAGGATCTATTTAATTTGTGTTCTGAAAGGATTCATTAAAACATTTGCATGATGTTGATGTTGCAATAATCTTAATTTCAAGTTTCAAACCCTTCTTCAATCTAGGCACAAAAAGCATTATTTTATTTATCTATTGATCTGATCGTCCGGCGTGGGAATACACGGATTATTCATCTATAATTCCAGTATGCGATTATGCGATTCAGCACTATGAAGATCTGTTTCTCATCCCTTCAATAGTATTTTGTCTATGCTATTTGACTAAAATATATGGAGAAAAGCTAGTGTCTTCCAGTCAGGAATGTATAATATCACAACAGATGCAATATAGTTATACTATTTGCAACATTGGAGTCTTATAAGAAAATCATCAAAGTAGATGTGCTAGGTCAAACCATTGAGCTCGATTCTTTGGCCACCTCTGGAATCATTTAATTTATACACAACATTTTTCCAAGCAAATGCAGATAAAATTGCAAACTAATGAGATGCTTCAGTTCATATATAATGAATTTAAAAAAATACAGAAAGGCATGCATTTCAAAAAGATAAAGGAAAAGATTTGTGCAGGAAGGACGAACGTGACGAATTTGTCTTCAATGATGAGCAGAGAAAGAAAGTCTAACCTTCCTCTTATGGTGGTGTATTTTTCATTTAAACAGACAGATTGGTAGATGTTGCTGAGAAGAAAGCACTTCGAATCCCTGAGCACCTAAACCAGCTCATTAAGTTCAATATTTACTCGACGCAGGTATTTACAACATTACAGAACAGTACCTTTGAAAGAAAAGGCAGGGCATCCAATGCAGTTTTAAGAAGGATAATATTAGCTATCGTCATTTGGCTCTTCTTAGCATTGATAGGTTTCAGGACTTCATCAGTGACCTTTTTCGGCTTAAAGCAGAACTGACAAAGCACCCTGTCTGGATCATATTGACAACATTGTTTTTTGACGATTGTTTCAGACAATTATTTTATGGAAAATACTTCCTTCATGAAACAGGAAAAGGCTCACCAGTTTCCTTTGGAAATTTACGAAGTCCTTGTGAGAGGCCAAAGAATAGCTCCTCATTATTCGTCAACTCGTCCTGAAATTTATGTTACTAAAGGTGAAGCATGCATCTTGTATAAGCTTGGTGTTTTGAATATTCAAAGAAGTAAAACAAAAAAAAAATATAGAGAGCAATATGATTGATAAAGCAATAAAACTCACAAGCACATAGAACATGTCAACTATTCTGTTCACCAATATTATCAAGTAAAGTGAGAGTTATATTATAATATAAGAAGAGAGTGTATTGATAGGAACTCTGAAAGTTGTTCTACCATATTTTCAGGAGAGTTGTCCATGATCATCCTGCCCATATAATCTTAGAGAAAGGAACACGCACTTACTCCAGGATATCATGGGAAGCAATTCAAACGGAAACAGAACTTATTAATAAAACACCAAAAACACACAGTGGCTAAGAGCTCACAGGGGATGAGCAAGCCGAGAAACTCAATCAGAAACAACCCTTGTTACGGGCATAGTCATCTAGAAAAGCTGATTCTTACCCATCACATCTGAAAACTGATTCACACATTCCAGTTGAAATGTCTTGTACATAGAACCGTCAAGCAATGTCTTGGATTTTGACCAATTGTTTCAGATGCCAGATGAATAATTTAAAGAAAACTTAAGGATGAAAATTAGTTGAACTAAAAGCTCAACATCAGCTTCTCTCGTATAATGAAAAAGGATATATTGATAAAAACTTAAATGCAAAAGCCCATCATTATCACCTCAAAGACCATGCTACAAGGGACTAATCAGCAATTGTGTATTTCAGGAAGGGGATGAACGATTTGATATTTTCATGTGAAGAACAAAAATGAAAGATTGCTGCAACTATATGGAAAAAAAAATCATCTGGATACTCAAGAATGGCAACATGTTAACAATGCTGTATAATGTATATTATGAGCTAGGAGAAAATTTTGCAGACTACGAAGGATAACTATTTTGACAATCAAAAGGCACAAATTAAAAAACAGGAGAATGCCGTGTCCATAAAATACTTATGCATGAAGGTTAACAGAACTTGAAAATATTAACTGATGCTGACCAGGCAATGATTATCTGTTATCCCAGGGTTGTTATCATATGTGATTGTATAGGGTGGACATTTCAATGTTTTGTTAAAAAAAAAAAAAGATTATGGTGGGTTTTTTAGACACGTGACGCGCTCGTGTCGGCGTTTTGGGACACGGGCCGCCACAGAGATCAAAGGCAACTTGTTTCTAGTGCTTTTAGAAGATTTTTCTTACTGTGTGTCAATTTGAGTGTTCTTAACACGTAGTCATTCCAAGAGGCATATATGCCTCTTTAGAGCATCTCTAATCTTATGTCAAAATGTATACTCAAATTTAAATTTAAATAAAAGTCACTTAAAAATCTCTTCAACCATTTACTCATACTCATATCACATCAAAAAGGATATTCAAATATTTATCCAAATTTTCAATAGTTCAACTCCACATTTTTTGTAAAAGATTTGAATAAAACACAAAGTGATGATTGAAGACGCATCATATCAAACGAAACTTTTTAAATTTGAGTACAGAGTAATGGTCAAAAATAGCCTTAAGTAACGTTTGATAACGAGATTGCAAAACTAACTTTCTGTAAATGCTGGGTTTAAAACTGATTTTGCAAAAAACTGCCTCCCCTCAATTTTCTCCGGTCGTAGCTTTTGAATGCTATTTACTCGAAATTTGTTTGTAGTAAGCTCCGATTGTAAAATTATTTGATTACACGATTGTATAACCAATTTCCTACAAAGATATATGTTGTCCGATCACAGAACCAAACGTTGGTATATACATGTTACACCCATAAATTTTTTTACATTGATTAAAAAATATTTCATTTAATTCGAAATAGAGTAATACATTTTTCATCAGAAATATTTAATATTTTTAAAAAATTAAAATTTGGGACTGTCCGTGGACCTATCCCTAACATTTTTCATATCAATTTATCAAGGATAATGTTTTAAAGTAATATATTCGATCGGCATATATGGTTGGTGTCAAAACCGCCCGTGTACATGTGACTACACATTGACCATTAGTTCAAATAGTCGTTCTTTCATTTTTCTTAGACTGACATTGAATACCATTTAAATGGAATTTGATTGTTCGAATGCCATCGAATGAAATTCGTTCCCGTTTATTTTTTAGACGTTTAAACTACTGTTTGAACAGAAACTATGTCCTTAGAACAATTTCATTATAGAAATCATATATATCAAATCATACGCCGTCAGTTCTAAAACGATACGTGTTGTACTTAAATTTATGGGTACACCACTAAATACAATTCCAAATACAGTCTCACACATTTTATTTTTTTATAAATAGTAAATATTATAAAATATATATAAAATTGTATATTGTTTAATTTTAAATTAAATAGATTCATTTTTAATAGATATATAAAAAATTAATAAGATATATATCTTATTATATATATATTTATATATCTTATTATATATTATATATTATTGGATAGATTTGGTAAAAAGGACCGTGTTGTACCAACGGTCATTTGTCAACCACAAACAAGTACTAGTACTGAAAAAAGACCCGACTGTATCAGCACCTCCGTAGACCGAACCCCCCCAAATCGGGAATACTAAAAACCCCAGAAAAGACGAACCCGATCCGCACTGGTTCCCTCTCTCATAATCTCAAGATGAGGTTTAGGGTTTACCCATGGCCGCTCCTTCCCAACCACCACTTCCCCTTCCGCTCCCTCGGAGCCTCTTCTCACCGTCTCTTTCGACCCTCCAATCTCTCCAGAGGCCTCCACACGATCAGATATTTCACCAGTGGAGGAACCAACGGCGGCACCGAAGGTATGCACCATCGACCCTTCCTTATGCGACCATCATGGCCCAAATCATTATATGTTCTTTTGTTCTTCATTTTTCATTCGATACAAGTAGATAGTGGGGAAGAACACTCACTTTATTATGGTATTTTATTTTATATTTGGCCTCTATTTGGTTGGTGATATTGTAGGGTGGATTCTGATTCCATCCTATGATTACCAGGAAAGTGTGAAAATATAGTTGTTTGGTTGGTGGTATTGTTGGAAGTAAATGTGAATCCTCACCAATTGTAAATCACGGCAGAAGGAAAATAGAGTGTGGAATTCATAGTTCAAAATCATGTGCGGGTCCACATGTGCGGTGGGGTCCGCACATGACATATGCGGCTGCATGTACCGAACATGCGGTCGCAGATAGGTTAAGATAGCCAGTCGAACCCCTGCTCGAACTGAACTTTGCATGTCCTCTCTATGTTCGAATTGCCATTCGAACGACTTTTGAACGGTACGTTTCCGTTCGACAATTCGAAATCAGAGGGGGGTTTACTGGTCGAAGTCAGTTTGAACTTAACTTTGAACACCTCTGTATGTTCGAAGTCAGTTCGAATTGAATTTCGAATGCCCTCTGTACATTCGAATTCAGTTCGAACATGGGCATCACATGTGCCGCATACGGGGAGCAGGGGGGGGGGTGTGTTGTGCTCAGGGGCGCACAACATGTGTGGTTGCGGCCGCACTTCGAACTATGGTGGAATTAGTTGGGAGTCTGTGAATTATGATCCAACATGCCCCTCAAATAACAACACAATAAAAAATAATTACAATTCATATTCTAACTATAAAAAACTATTCTTGCTTATGCGGGAATTGTTTATGAACAAATTTTCAAGTATACATAAAAGTCTGCTTGTATGGTATTTTGGGTATTTAAATAGAATTCACATATCATCTACAAAGCACAGACACTTCCCCGGAGGCCCCGTACCCATGTCGGACACGGCCCAGACACGTGTCGGACACGACTCCAGTCGTGTCTGCCTTTGGTTTAGAGACGCCTGGGACACGGCCCAGGGAACGGCCCAGTCAGTTTCAGCCCAAAAGTAAAAAAGAAAAAGAAAAAGAAGGCTCAAACATAGCTCACACGTATTCAACACATTTAAAACAGCCTAGAACAACTCATTTAAACAAAATCTCTTTCTTAAGGTTAAAAAAAATAGTGATTTATTAGTTTAAACCAATGATTTATAAAAAAAGTGGTTTATTGATTTAAAACAGTGATTTATAAAAACAATTATTTATTAGTTTATACAATTGATTATAAATAGTGAATTAAATGAAATGTGTTTGTTTATATAAAATAGTGATATATATATTAATTTATTTGTTGCCGTGTCCTAGCCGTACCCGTGTCCTATTTTTTCAAAAATTGCCGTGTCGCCGTGTCCGTGTCGCTGTGTCACCGTGTCCCGTGTCTGTGCCCATGCTTCATAGCATATCATTTGTTTCATGCATGACCAAACATTGGAATGTAAATATGGGAAGGATTCCATTGGTGAACTAAACAATCTAATGGAATCTGGTTTCGTTAAAGAGAATCCATCCAAAATAATGGCATAACCAAACAGGACCTTACAAAAATTGCTGTTAAATGTTATGCACACGTATTTTAACTTGTAAATCCCATGTAGTTATTCATGTGTTAGTCCAGCCACATAGAGAAAGGAGGGGGTTTTCAAAATGTTGATCAGATTCATAATGGATGTGTCTGTTTGTTTCCGTAGTTCCCTCAATTGAATGGTTAAATTGTTTTTGCTGTTTTTGGGCTGTCCTGTTTGCTTCCTAGATCCCTCATTTGAATGGTTTAATTAATTGTTTGTGCTGTTTTTTGGGCTGTATGATTTTGACATTGTAGTTGCTTGCTTGCAATTGCTGTCACCATCTAAACTTATATCTATGCATGGGTTTGTGTACAGGTAATTCTTTTCCGGTTTCTGGTGCCACTGTGGGTATTATACTCATGCTTGGTGTTTTGCATGCTCGGCATATTTACGTGGAAAAGAAGGTATGCATACATCATTGATTCCAAACATGCACCTGAATGATTCATCAGAAAATACTTTTGCTAGATGTGTATCCTGAAATGATAGATGATATCATGATAGCCTGCTTATATAGTTCGAGTTTCTTGTTTGTGTTTGAACTTATTGTTACAGACTTATGGTTGCCAATGTAGTAGTGGTAGAGAAGTTAGTTTTGTTGCTGTCTCCATACTCAGAGCTTTATGCCCATCAATCTCTTGTCAATTTCTTGTTATAAATGAAACTTGTCATTGCAATTCAAAGGTGCATGATAAATTAGGAATTATTGTCTGTGGCATCTGTCTTCTATTTACTCAATTTCACATGGATCTGGTTTGTTGGTATATTTTGATTTGTCCTCATTGATGATGGTTTTTACTTGCATGTTTGTATGGCCTATCGATTGTCATATAGATCGAAGATGCGAAAGAGAAGGGGGTTGAACTTGAATTCTCACCGGATGCAAAAGTAAGAATAAATATAGAATAACTTAATTTCATATTTCCAGCATATGTCTTGCTCGTTGAATCTTCTTTATGCCAATGTAGGCTGCATTCTTGAGGTTCTTGCCATTGCGTTCCATGTCACATGTTTGGGGCTTGATCGCAAATATGGTGAGTACCATATTCCTCTCCTCTAATGATAGGTTTCTGTATCATCTTGACTGATGAGCTGCTGTTGTTTATAGTTCATCACTTTGTGCTTGTACTATTTAATATTTATTGTTTTCTTTTTGTTTACCATACCTTAAAACTAATTGAAAGGAAACCTGTAGCTACATTTAGACTGTTGTTGATGTTTTCTCTTTTTTTGCCACACCTTATAATTGAAATGAAAAACCACATTTAGACCATTGATGTTCTACAATTGATCTCTTGTGGTTGTTCTTAATTCTCCAGGAAAATAAGGAAAGCTTAAAATAGAATGACTTAGACTCCCTGCAGGTTGTCTAGTTCATACTCAGGCTAGTGTTATGTTGAATACTAGAGTTTATTTTTTTCTCCATGCCTTAACTGGGTAGTGTATTGTCATCTTTTTTATTTTATTTTTGGTTCGTGCGTGTCTCTGTTTTTGTCTGCGTGTGTGTGTGTGTGTTGCATAGTTGTCTGGGAGACGCGCCTAGGCGCCGCCTAGGCGGTCCAGATAGGCCTAGGCGACCGCCCGCCTAATAGCATGTTAATTAAGCGGGCACCTGGGCCGGCCTACCCCCCTAAATCACGCCTAGCCCGCCTTAATCACGTCTAGCCCGCTCAATCTCTCGCCTAACCTCAAAAATAAAAGATAAAAAAAAAACATGATCGAAAGATTGAAACATCATCTACCCTGCGATCAACGGCGCAACGAATTCTCCTAGTCCTAAGTGAGTCTCTATTGATTTTTTGTCTCTCCCTCCTATCTCTTCTCAAAATTTCTGAACTCTTATCTCATTCTCTCTCAATTTCTTCCCCATTTTCTCCTTCTTTAATGCCACTAGGATTAGATTATATTAATTTTGTTTAAATGGACATGCACCAATAAATTACTTCCATGTGTTCTTTATTTATAAATAGCATTTTTTCATTTTAAGTAGTATTCTTGAAAAAATTAAAGAAAGGATAAACAGATAAATAATTTTAATATAAATACCAATTTAAATAATAAAATCTTAATTAAGCGCTGCCTAGGCGGCTAGGCGGTTGGCCACCGCCTAGGCTCGCCTAGCCGCCCAGACAACTATGGTGTGTTGAATGTAGTTGATCTATGAAAGGTATATGGAACAAATGGTCCTTATAAAATTTCTCTCCTGCATTTGAAACATCTACTTAGCTCAATCCTGGGGATGACCAACTTATGAAGGTTACATTGCATAGTGACTTAGATGACTTGCGGTTAGAAGACATGACAAGTAAAGAATGAGGTATTGGATCTTTGTTACCAATCTTTGCATACTTGGAGATTCAGCATTACTCTGATGATGCTGTAAAAATAGAGATTACTTGTTTTGATTGTGTCATTGAATTCAATTATCTAATCATGTTTTTTGCAGTGAAAATCTTTGATTGAGTATAATTCTGTAAAGTATGGTATGGCCCTTGTGTTGACAAGCGATTTGAAAGGTTTACTGGCAAAGAATAATCAGTGGATGGTTTGCATAAATTTTTCCAGTGATAGAAGGTCAACCATTTTGCAATTATGATGGGCCAACAAATAGAATATCTTTTGTGTGTGTGTTTTTTGGCTGTTTTATAGTGCTATATTTGTTTATACAAGTGTTCCCATTCTCAAGTTCAGTTACTGGGTTATGGAAAAAGTCAAGAACATATTTCTTCACTGTCACAAGCTATTTTCCCTGCCTCTTGTTACTCGCTGATTATTAACCTACCATCTTTTTAATTCCATCTTGTATCAGGAAATTCCTGTCTGGTTGCGTCCTTCGATTTATAAAGCCTGGGCTCGAGCATTTCACTCAAGTACTGCTAATGTCTTCTCTTTTTATTTTTACTGCATATTTTGTTTGAAAGTCAACATATATTTTTATGACTTATGATTCTGGAATACGTTGGCTCTTGTGGATGAAGTTACATGACCAATGTCGAGTATTTTAATTGAAAGATCATAGATCCAATAAACTGAAACCAAAATGTGTTAATCCTTAAAGCTCGAGCTACAAAGCATATTTTCAATATATTTAAATCTTATATGTTGTATAGGAGGCCTTAGGAACTCATTTGTAAATCCCTTTGCTGATGGATCAAGTATATCACACTATTATGATGTTGATTTAAGGACGGTAAGAAAACCTCATCTATATTTTTATGATAAATTAAAGAGGTATTTAGAGAAGGAATCTTTTCAGCGTATATTATATCTTTCTCCAATGTTGAATATTCAACTACCAAATTCAATGTTTACATATCTTGTTTGAGCTTCTGGAGAATGGCATAGGCTGCTTAGAATTTTTCTCAAGACATAATATCAACAAGGAGTGATAGCCCTGGAGTAACTAGCCTTGGGAAAATCTTGGATCTTAAGGGTTATGCGCTTAGAATCTTTCCAAATTACATGCATCACTCCAATTCATTTGCATAGTAGAGAGCTATGATAACATGAAGGCATTGCATAGATGATGGTCATCTGGAATGCCAAACTAATAATTAATCCTTGCTTGTATTTTTTGTTGTGCACTGAGATATTCTTCATGATCATCCACAGTGGAGGGAACTTGAATTTTTGTTTTTGACGACAGATTTGGAAGAAGCTGGTCTTCCACTGGATAATTATGCTTCTTTGCGTGAATTTTTCATTCGAAGCCTCAGAGAAGGATCAAGGACTGTTGACTCTGATCCATACTCTCTGGTAACTGGTAACTAGCTGCTGCTTTAGTTTATTCGTTTATTTATTTAATTATTTAATTTTTGGTTTAGAAATATAGCATCATGAGAACAGGCAAAATGGTTTTGGTAATTGATATGTCATTTTCTGATTAGGTTAGTCCTGTGGATGGTACAATTTTGAAATTTGGAAAAATTGAAGGACCCGGAGCGATGATCGAGCAAGTCAAAGGATTTTCTTATTCAGCTTCTGCCCTTCTTGGTTCGAATACAGTCCTTCCACAAGTTGTTGGGGAGGATATGTATAGTGAAGTTAGTGGGAAGAAACAAACCGATACAACTTCTGTCAAGAAGAAGTCATGGTGGCGAATTTCACTGTCTTCACCAAAAGTGCATGATCCTCTTTCAGTGCGGTACTTGAATTGCAGCCTCTTTGGATTTTCTTATAGCTTTTTTCTGATCAGTTAGATGTTTCCCATTATTTGATGTTTTGGGGTTTTTATGATGCATCACATGTTTAATTTCCCTGTCAAATCGATAATCCCCAGTAACATGACTTTTCTCTTATGCTGGTGATCTTTCATATTTTTCACTATGGAAACATGTCAAGCTTGCATGCTGACATTAGGATCCATTCCCTTTCTTGTATGCTTCTGTGTTCAATCAAACATGTTCTAATATAGAATTCATGGAGAAACAAGATTCACCCTTCATTGTTTGATCTCATGCAAGATTCACCCCATTTGGATGGGTGGTATAAGGGTGGTATAAGGTGGGATAAGAATGGATATGGGAAAATGGTAGTTTGTTTACAGAGTATAACTTGGTATTATTGTGCCGGTATAAATGAGTATAAGAGATTATAACAATTTTAAGTAACCCCTGAGATAAGCTTATACCCAATTTATCTATTCTCATGGAAGGTGGTGCCCACTATCACATAAAAAAAATCACATCTCATCACATCAAATCATCTATCATTACCTCTTATACATCAATAGGGCTCACATGTCAAATCAACTTTTTACTTATTATTCATTAACTAAACAATTCAACATTTATTATTACGTTTTCCAATGAGAATAAAAAAACACAACCAAACAGAAAATCACTTATTCCATTGATAAAGTTATTTGTTCCTGGAATATGTATAAATCCCATAATAGCTTATTCCTCGATCCAAACGGGGGGTTGATGATTAGGAACATTTAGTGAACCAAATTTTAAGATACGCCAACATGGATTTAGGGATTTGAGCAAATATGTAACTTTTAAGTTTCTTTTATTTGTTTGATGATGAAACGGTTCCTTTTTCTAGTACTACAATATCATAATCCTTTGCGGGTGGTATGCTGGTGGAGTCTAGGCTATATGGATTCAACATTTTTGTTATTTGGAATTGTTATTTGGAACAGGGTCTGTGGTTGTGAATTCTTGATAATATGCCCGATGTATACTGGTGCAACCTTATATGAAAAACTCTTAGCCCCCGTTTGGATCTGGTATAAGAGCCCGGATAAACCCGGATAACCTCGGATAAGAAAATTTTTGTGTTTGTTTACCCCGGATAAAGTATGCCAGAATAAACCCCGATAAAGTGGTATATGAATTCCAATCAACCCCTAGAATTAAAGTTATCCAAGGTTATTCCACTTAAAGAATACGTGGGCTCACTGTCATCACCTCTTATAAATCACCTGTCAAATCAACGATCATTACTTTTTTACTTTTTATAAATCTTTATCTATACTTTATACACATTTTACCCAAACAACAAAACATTTATTCTTACATTTACCAACGAGAATAATTCAAAACATAACCAAACACAAATCACTTTATCCCTATTTATACTCACTTATGCTTGGATAAATCTATACTCTAGAATAAAACCTATCCCCGTTCCAAACGGGGGCTTATGTTTATATCAAGGACATGCTATATGTGTGTCACACAGTCTCCATCCTTTTTTTTGTTGAAAATAAATTATGTTTTTTTCTTTTTCTTTTTCTTTTGGCACTGACATTATACTTATTTTCACTATTTTATCAGTAAAAAGGGCGTTCTGTTTCTTTATATGGATTATTGAGAAACACTAACTAAAATAATCTCTCCTTTTTAGTGCATAGCTTAGTAGGGATATGGGATTCTTATCTTCAAAATCGTTTAAAACTTCTATTTGATTTTCTATTCCAACTAATAGTGTGATTGTTGAATTGTCTTTTTTGTTGTTTCATCAGTTGGAAAAGCACCATACTTATTCCTTTCCTTTTGATTGATAATTGCAGTCCAGTGAAGGGTATCTTTTATTGTGTGATATATCTAAAGCCTGGTGACTATCATCGTGTGCATTCTCCAGTTGATTGGAACATTCTTTGTCGTCGCCATTTCTCAGGTATTCACTCTGTTGGGCTGTTGATATTTTTTTGATGATGCTTTGACAGCGTTGCTTGGGGCTTTTAGATCAACAGTGCAGGATTGTTTGGATTGCTCTCTATTGAAACTATATGGGACTGTAGTCAAGGTCTGGATATGTCAGAAAGACCATAATTGAAAGTTTATCAGAGAAGACGAAAGGCCTGTTTGACATCCATTTTCAGAATCCAATCTAAGTGTATTATTGATTGTCTTTAATTTGTAGACGTTGGTGTCAATTCACAGGATAATTTGCTGAAAATTGAGAAAATCTGATCATTCCACCTTCCAAGAATATATTGTAAAAATACTAAATCAGAGGACAAAAAAGGTAACCCTATCTACTACTGCATTCCCCATCCTCCTCCCTCCGCATCCCCCATCCCGATTACTCCCCTCCCTGTCAGACTCCCCCCAGCCCAAAATCCCCCACCGCACCCCAAAAACAAATACATGCACGCACGCACCCACCCCAACCCCCAAAAAACTTTTACTATCCCCTCAAAATCTTCAAACTCACTTGCAATTTTTTTTTTTGGAATGCAGCTAAGTTGAATTCCTATTCTTAGAATACCTTCCCTAGAATCTTCTCTTGGAAATTAGAATGAGAATGTGGAAGGAATTTTGAGAAGGGATGCCAAACTCTATCCAAATACACTTATACGGTCTCCTTGCTAACTCCAGTCCTCAATGGATTCAAACTCTAGGCCTATCAATCATTGGATCATTTATTGAACCTTAATGTAGTAAGATAACTTGAACGAAGACCACACTTTAGGTCCATACAGCCCAAAATTGGCTGCAGAACACAATTAATTATACAATTATTTGACCCATTTTTGCTTCAAATTTTTTTTTATTTGACCCATTGCTTTGCAAAATAAATGAGACAAACTTGTGTAGCGACTAGCAATGATTAGAGATGAAATTTAGGGACCATTGCCCAAGGACGACCTTGCTATCTACTGATTGTGTTGGCACGGGTTTGGTTGTTTACTCCTGTGCTTGCTGTTTTATGGGGATCCAATTTCAGATTCCTTACTGTTATCCTCTTTTATATTTTGTTTTTTCTTTTCTTTACTGTAACTGTGCCCATTGTTTCTATGAATAAAGTGGTAGAATTTTTACCTTCAAAAAAAAAAAAAAATTTTTTTGCACTGACTAGCTGCTCCCAGGACTTTGTTCTGTTAACCCAAGCATTTTGCCATTGTATCGAAATCTGGCTCCACTTCCAAGATCCAGACATTTGAAATTGTGTCCATCTCTTTATTAAAAACTTAACACACTGTTTAATTTTTATATATGTAGCCTGGAACATGTAATCTGATCTGATCATTCGATTTATTATAATTGAGCTAGTTCAACACAAATTATTATGTAAATCTCCATCGTTTATCAGGCTTATAATGCCTTTTCTGGTTCATTTCATTTCTATATTTCTATCCCATTGCACATGTGCAGGTCATCTCTTCCCTTTGAATGAACGTGCCGTGCGAACAATTAGAAACCTATATGTTGAGAATGAAAGGGTATTATTTTGTCTCATCTTAGAAATCCTTTTAAGCATATTTTTTTGTGTATTTGTATTATATGCCATGCATCCTATAACAGAAATAAATATATTTATATGAGAGGAAGATTGGAGCTTCATATTGAAAATGTTGTCCCTTGAACAACATAGAGACAAGGAATCTCAGAAATAAAAGAAAAAAAACAATATTAAGTTCAGGAAAAAAAAGGCGAAAGGGGAAAACCCAAGGACAACGGTGACCCAAGTATGTACAAGGCCTGTGATGGCCACCCAAGTGTTTTCAACACAGAGCCTTTTCATTGAAAGATTCGATTGTTCCGAGCTAACCACAACGTGCAACACCGCATATGAACTGAAACCCATAAATTTCTGGTTTTGGGAGCAGAATAAAATATTATGATCGTAAATGTTGTTGCCTTCTGTGGACATTATTAGAAATGTAAATTAATCTTGAGATATTGCCCATGCATCAGCAGTATTTGCACATTTCATGAGTCTCCAATTCTATCATCTTTCAATTCACACTCTTGTTTTGTGAAGTGTACTATGATCTTATATAAGCAGAAAGGTAAGACGTAAACCAGTGAAATTTGTATCATAAATTCTTGCAGCTAAAACAGGTGTAATTTGTGTCCTGTCTAAATTTCTTTTGTATATGAATGTTCTGTTTATTTTATATTCATTGTTGTCGTATAATCCTGCTATTTTAAATGTGACTCTTACCACTTTTTAGTATCATAATAAAATCACCAATACTAATGATAAATTGGATCATAAAATTGGGAGTACTTGAGATAGAGATGAGGTTGCAAATTATAGATTATTGAAGATTGTTAAACAAGAAAAAAATCAATAACATAACTATATTGTTATATTTTAAAATTTTAATATGTTTTGGTTAATCTGGAGGGAAAGATTATGTTAAAAAATTCAATTATGCAATCATATTTTTGTGGTCCTCTCTGACCAAAATTTAATTGCGCAATTTTGTAAATGATGCTTGTGTATATAGACTATAGTGAAACCTTTTACGGTTGGTTTGCTCTGCAAAAGTTTGGTAAATGGTGCTAAATTATTTTGTACATCCATGGTCGAATTGAAAGCAGAGAAAAAGAAAGATGCATGCTTGTTTTCTCCATAACTTGAAGATCTTTTAATGTTGTAGTATCATAATCATTGGTTCTGAATTACTTGACTTTGGCAGAGGCCAGAGTGTAGATGCATCCATGTCCATTGCTAATTCTAAACATGGAAGAGCTCATACATAAACTTTATATGTGGTGATTGTGCTCAAATGCCACTAGGTTGTTCTTGAAGGTCAATGGGCAGAAGGTTTTATGGCAGTTGCAGCTATTGGTGCAACAAATATTGGATCAATTGAGGTACTTTTAATCTCCCAAACTAACATTTGGATTTTGTATGTTGATTTGTTGTCACTTGTCAGAGTAGGGTCAGAGATCTAATTTTTTAAATAATGCTCTTCATATGAATTACATGTTGTTCAAGTGTTTCAGCAATCTTTGTCCTTGCAGAAATGAGGTTTGAGAAGTAGCTACATGTATGCTATGTTAAATATACAGTTGATTTTAGGATTTGAACCATGGAAGTTCACGTTCTTCAAAAAAAAAAGTAAGTCCACAGATAAAAATTGAATCTTTTGGTGCCCTCTTTGGCAACGATTTATTAGATCAGTATGATAATCATATAAAGATGAAATGATATTTTAAAACTATTTGACAACAAAAATGTTTGAGAATATCCCTGTTATTAGAATACCTTTTTTTTTTATCATCAAGCATTGGTTTAACTATTCCATCTGAGAGATGGATTATAATTCATATCATTATTTCAGTCATTAGTATAGATAAGGTGAATACCCTTGCATCAAATTTTAATAAAAATAGATGCATCAATCACCTCTCTCCTCTCTTTTTTATATTATCACTCATTCCACGTAGCAGGAAAATTCATATTTAAAAATTGTACACATTATACCAAAGGCCAGTCAAAGATAAATGTTGTTTATATAACAAGACTAACCTATTAAATTTCCAAAATAAAAGTGAGTTAATTTTATAGGTATTACACTAATAATTGGTACACTTGGCCAAAAAAATCTGTACTCTTTGCCAAAGGGGGCCTCCACGAGTAAAATCTCTGGAATAGAATTTTGTTAAATAACAAATTCCTTCAGGGCTTGAGGGGTCTGTTTATCTATCTTTTTTATTAAATGATTTTTTGCTTTGCATAATGTTTCTTCCAGCAGGTTGTCTGTGAAAAATAGATTCATTGTTGTCTATGTGATTATATATATATATATATATATATATATATATATAGTGAAATGATTACGTGCGGCGAACAGTAGGTGCGGCCGCGACATGGGCCGTCCGATCACGGGTCCATCGCATCCGACGGTCCGAGGTGAATGTGATGGACCGTCGGATGCGATGGACCCGTGATCGACAACCCGTGATCGCCGCCGCACGTAATCACCCCTCTATATATATATATATATATATATATATATATATATATATAGGGAGCCGATTAGGTGCGGTTTACGGTCGGTGCGGTGCGCGATCACGGGCCGTCGATCACGGGTCCATCGCATCGGACGGTCGGGTGCGATTCACGTCGACCGTTGGATGCGATGAACCCGCGATCGGACGGCCCACGTCGTAAACCGCACCGACCGCATACCGCACTTAATCGCGACCATATATATATATATATATATATATTAAAGTTTGATTACCTGTTTTGTACCCGTGTAATCCATCAATGGTGTTACGAAAATGTGCTCAAACCATTCCATGTTACACTCACGATTAAACACACTTGGAAGAATAAATTTTAGTATTGTATAAGGTAGGACACAACCTATTTGTGGTGACTTGGTAGGCCATGTGCTTAAATCGAGCATCTAAAGTGGAGGCAATTGCTATGGGAACATACATAATAATCGGTAATTCTCATGGTATTATTTCTTTATTAAAAACTCATGGAATTATGGGAAATGGTTCAAGTGCCATTTGAAATTGAGACTGATATAGGTTTAATCGTACCTTATAGAATGCTCAAGTGAATATGTCCTTTAAGATTTAACTTCTTGCTCTCAGTTGTTCACAAGAACTCAGATGACAGTCAACATATTTTATTCTATACCTTTTGTAATTTGACTCACTGATGTCCTATTCAATCTTGTTTTTGACAGCTTTTCATTGAACCAGAGCTCAGGACAAACAGGCCAATAAAAAAGTGGTTGCAATCAGGAACTTCGGACGATCGCGTATATGAACCTGAAGGTGTTGGGATGGTGCTCAAGAAAGGCGAAGAGGTTTGGCATTCATATTTATTATGAAAATAGAAACCTAGGAAATTTAAAATAGATAGGTGCTAAGGTTTAGGTACATAGATGATGGTAGTACAATTAAAGAACTTAATGAGACGATTGTATATAGGAAATTGTCCCCTTTATGGTGGATAGTATTCCTCACTGGGTAGGAGTCGGGTTGAACCCAATGCTTGGTATTTAGTGTCTGCGTTCAACCTAAACCAGATCAATCCCGATTTTGAGGGATCGCTTCACATGGAATCAACCTGATCTCGAATCATTTAGGTTCTTTTACCTAAATTTTTTATTATCATAGTTTCATTTCTCCATTGTACATCCTCCTGTTTTCATCTCTATTATCTCATCCAAAGAGGTTTATTTTTTATTATAATTATTACTGAGTTCAACTTCTTTGGATAACACCATTTAAAAATTAAACTTGAAGCTGATCCAACCTGAATCAAATTTCAACCTAACTTGAACCTGAACCAAACCCATCGGGTGGGGTGCAAGTTGATTTTCTCAGGGGTTGGGTTGGGTTCAATTTGGGTTGGCCTCCTTCGACTTCGTGTTCTTTTAGTTGAGCTTTAACCCGACTGTCCGAGTTGCATTTGTATCACTAGGCCTAATAACACCATTTTAAAAATCAAACGTGAATCTAATCTGAACCCAGAATAGACCCGATGTTTTCGGTTCAAGTTGATCTTCTTGAGGGTAGGGTCGTGTTAGTTATGGGTTGAACTCTTACTTGATCCCAATCTTCCCGGGTTGTACCCGTATCAGCGGGCCTTATCATTGTGAAGAATTTCATTGTACCATACCATCTCATACAACTGACATCCACTGAACTGTTTTATTATCATTTTCCTTGTACCATGGATCCATAAATGTTTCCGAGGTTATCAATCAAATAACACAAGCCCCTGTCCAATATTACTCTTCGAATGAATATGTTAAATGATAAGTTCTATTCTCAGGTCATCGTCGTCTGTGATTAGCCTTTGCATTACTCTTGCAGGTGGCAGCATTCAACATGGGTTCGACCGTCGTGCTTGTTTTCCAGGCTCCCGTCTGGAAATCACCCGGAGAGGAGGGTCACAACAGTTCACAGTTCAACTTCTGTGTAAGGAAGGGACAGAGGATTCAGATGGGAGAAGCCTTGGGTAGATGGAACTAGCAGTATGTGCTTTGAGGATTGACATGAGATTTTCCCCCATTGAAACCCCGTTAATTTGTTAATTTTTTGATGTTGTGTGCTTGATATTAACCTTGTAATAGTTTGATTCTTAGACTAATCAATAAAAAAACTCTGTTAAAAAAACATGCGAAAAACAATTTACATGGTTTTTTTGTTCATGTTCATGTAAAAAACACCCAACAGGTTCTTGTATAGTTGTCTCCAAAAAGTGAACGAGGTGTCTGGGAGAGTTTTAGTTTTAATTTTTTTTTTTCAAGATAATTTTCTAGGAAAAAAAATTGTTTGCAAAGACACTAGCATGACATTCATTTCTGTTGATGCAACGGCACCTTTAAGAACAAGATATTAAAGAAACAAGATCATACAAGAGATTACATATTATGTGGGAAGAGATTAAATTGCCTCTACAAAAATTGAGGTTGGGTTGTTGCCCGAACGGGTTTGTTATTGTTGCTGATCGGTCTCCATCAAATTATGGTACTTTCAAAAGTTGTGAAACATCCATCGCTGTTGTGAAGGGCGCCTGACTCAATTTATATGGCTTCATTTCTTTTGTTATGTCTTGTTTAATAACAAGTATACCCATCCACATAAATACAATTTTTTTTCCAAACAGCATGCATTCTCAATGTAGGGATTCTCAATCATCCCTTTCAGGAGGCAAGGCCTCCATGTCCTCTCATGTAGGAGGAGCTCATTGTTTAAATGGATTTAAGGATAGTTCTGCGAGTGCAGTCTGTCCATGTTTGACTTTTTTTTTAGAATGGTAAACTTTTACCTATATATACTTTTATTAAAAAATGTATATTATATAATTTCATAAGGAATTGGATGGATCAATTAGATGGAAAATGTGAAATTCAAACTGACATATATATATATATAACTCGTTGGACAACTATCGAGTTATATGAATTGTTTGAGATAATGTTCCTATAACTGTATGTAACAATGCTCTTATATAATAGGTGTTGTTATGAACGTTCTCATTTTCAATCCCTTGTGTATTGTTTTTCTATGATTGAGCGTGATTGCCGCCTACAGAGACTAGCCCGCCACATGAGGCAATGGCAGGCAGGTTTCTCCACGGCTTGTTCACAGACCCTCTTGTTTCATGTGGTGGTCTCTTATGTTCATTTTCTCTAATTTACTGATATCAGATTCTCTCTCTGTTTTTTTTAAAGAGTAGACACTCACCATCAATCGATTTCATTACGAAAATGAATTAGTATATGTTTGAATTGGAAGTGAGAGGAATAGAGAGGAAATAAAATTACAGAACGCGAGACTAGAGAGGAGTCGGGCGCAGGAGTAGATGGAACATTTACCCGCCAAAGTGCACCAGTTCCTCGCCGGAGCACACCTCTTACTCTGTGATAATCTGAATGGCTCCCCCTCGAAGGAAGACTCCCCATGCCCACCAGCTCTCACGCCCAGTCCTATATGAGCACCGTTACAAATGCTCACATGTTCTCTGCATAAATCCTCACACCTTTAAAGATTACGTTGTTCCTGGTCAACCAAATAGCCCAATATACTTGCCGGTAAGATCAAACGAGCAATTAAAGTCTGAGAATCTGGTGCTGCTCTAGCGCCAAGCTCAGTGCCCGTTGCCCACATCCCCGCAAGGCCAGATTCTCTGTTGAGGTCTCTCTATATCCATGCTCGGATCTTTGGATTGAATCACAAGTGCAGTATTCCTCTGATCAATCTCTTGCGATTTCTGCCAATTTTACAAGTTGTTTCTCTACCTGGTTCAGCCATGGTTACTGCTTTCTCCAGCCAACATTTAGTCCCACATCGACAAAATATAAAAGAAAATTTTCATACTTAACAAGTCCACATACAGGAGCTCACGCCGAGCTTGGTAACGCAGGCTTGTGACCCGAGTGGGGGCATTAATGTGACTGGGACGGTTGGTCCGGTTCGTTGGGTAGGGTGCGCATCACGTGCAGCAAAGCTGGCTCGCCCTGTTCAAGTAGGCGAGTTGTGTCACGCGGTCCCGGCGAAGGCTGGGAGTCGCGTGGCGCTTAGAGTGGTAGGGACCGCGCCAGGCTGGCTTCACAGAGCAGCGAGCACTTCCCGCTCTCAACGGTGGAAGGACCACGAGCCTGCGCATGGTGCACCCATCATCCCTTCAGCCCACCTAATCGGACGGTCACTTTTTTTTTTTATTCATCATCGCCTCATTAGTCATTACAAGATAGATTAATGAAGAAATAAAAAAAGCAAGGCCTCCATGTCATCTCGGCCATGCATGCAGTCCGGTCCATGCATATTTATATTTTTTAAAATAGTAAATGCTTTTATATATATATATATATACATTCTATAAAGAATTGGATGAAAATGTAAAAAATTCTAATGACATATATATAACTCCATGTATATAATTGGATTGTTCGGGACTGTCTATATAACTCCATGTATATAATTGGATTGTTCGGGACTGTCTATTCTAATGACATCCTCGTTTTCAATCCGTTGTGTATTGTTTGTCTATGATTGAGTGCGATCGTTGCCTGCAGAGACCAGCCCACCGCGTGAGGCAATGGCAAGCAGGTTTCTCCATGGCTTGTTCACAGAAGTCCTCTTGTTCCATGCGGTGGTCTCTTTCTGTTCATTTTCTCAGATAACTATGGAGTTATCACTGATATCAGATTCCCTGTTGAGGTCTCTCTACACCCATGCATGCTCATGCTCTGATCTTTATATTGAAATCACAAGTGCAGTATTCCTCTGATCAATCTCTTGCGATTTCTGCCAATTTAGTAAGAGTTGTTTCTCTACCTGGTTCAGTCATGGTTATTAAGCCAACATTCATCCCACATCGACTAAATAGAAAATAAACAGCTTCTTCTTAAGAAGTCCACGTGCAGGTTCCGACGCCGAGCTTAGCAACGCAGGCTTGTGACCCGAGTGGGGGCATTAATGTGACTAGGACGGTTGGTTTGGTTCGTCGGGTAGGGTGCGCACCACGTGCCAGCCAAGCTGGCTCGCCCTGTCCAAGTTGGCGAGTTGTGTCATGCGGTCCCTGCGAAGGCTGGGTGTCTCGTGCTGCTTAGAGAGGAGGGGACTGCGCCAGGCTGGCTTCACAGAGCAGCGAATACCTTCCGCTCTCAACGGTGGAAGGACAACGAGCCGGCGCACGGTGCACCCATTATCCCGCGAGCCCACCTAGTCGGACGGTCACTTTTTTTTTTTTCTCTTTGTACATGATTTTTAAAAGAAGTTGAAATTCTGTTGGGAAGGATGGATGCCTGACTAAAAGGTTTAACATAATTTTCTTTCATTTGTTATGTATTTGTCTAATAAGAAGTAAACCCATCCTACCAGGCGAACACTTTTTTTTCTCCCTAAACATCTACTATGTTGCATTACGGATTCCCAATCCTCCCACGTAGGAGCTTATTCACTGTTTATAAAAATGGATGATGTCATTCTTAGGGACAATTCCGTGTAAAGTCTGTGCATGTTTTGATTTTTTTAAATATAGTACACCTTATTTAATAATATCATGTGTATTATTTTTTTACGAGTGAGTGCATACAATTCATTAATTTTTCATGAAAATTATTCATACTTTTTAATAATTTAAGAAAAATTAAATCCCATCTGAACCGACACACTAGACTTTAAATATGAATGTACATAACATTATCTTAATAGAATTATATGTAGTGTCTTTCTTTCCCAAGCTACACATTATCACGATCGTAATGTTTACGTTCACTTTCATCAATTGTTTTAGGTAATGAATTCCAATTATGTAGAAGTTCTAATGGCAAATTAGGGGGGAGGAGAACAGGAGAGAGAGAGAGAGAGAGAGAGAGAGCACCATGGAGGGGGCAAGAGAGGGCGGTGGGATGACGGTGAGCAGAAGGGTGGATAAAGAAATGGAGAGAAGAGAGGGAGAGAGATAATTGTGCGTCACCGCCCTCTCCACAACTCCCCAACTCACTTCCCAACCCCCCCCCCCCCTTTCCCCTCCTCTCTTCAAGGTCCTCCGACCACCACCCCCTCCGCGCGCTCCACCATTTCCTCCTCCACCCACCTCCACTCTCTCTCTCTACTCATTCCCTTCTTCTTTTATATTACATTCAATTCCATTGATATTAAAACCCACCTGAACATAAACGTGTGAAAACTTAGACCCACATCGAAAGAAATAAAATGAAACATTTCTTCTTAAGAAACTCACGTATTCAATGAATTGCCGGGCAGTGGGTCTGTAACCTGAAATGGGGGCATTAAAAGTGAGGGTGGGGCTATTTGCACCCTTTTATTTGCTGAGCACACCCCGTGTCTGAGCACACTCCACCCAAATAATTTAAGTTCTGTACACACCCCAGTATTTATGTAACATTTTACTTTCCACTGCACACCCAACTACAAACCCTAAAAACTTATACAGAAGGAGGAAGAGGGTGGGGTTGGGGCGGAGGGTGGGGCTAGGTTGGTAGGGAAGAGCGCCTCCGAGAAGATACGTTGGCAGCCCTTGACATCCACGGACGGAAAGGCGGTGAGGAGGGTCGTCCGGTCAAAACCGACGCCGGAAAGGTGCGTTTTTTTCACGGCGAATGCGTGGAAGCAGTGTTCGTGGAGGGAGTGATGGGCATAGGTGGAGACGAGGTTGGGGGGGGGGGGGGTGGAATCGAAAATGTGAACAAGTTGTCCTTCTTCTGCACGCATAGACACTATCAGTGTCAACGGTTTCACATTTTGTAGACACTCCATGTGTCAATCCTTTCAGAAAAAAAAATTTTAACATTTCATTTATCCCTCCAAATCTCCACAAAAAAATAACAAATTGATACCCTCACCTCCTTTTATGGTAATAGCTCATGTCCCTTCCAAAAAATACATACTTAAGTTAATTGAATGCATATATATTTATGCCGTTTGTAATAGAGTATATATTAATATAATAAGGACAATGGCTTCTAAGAAACGTTTTTTATATCGGAGGATTTAGGCAATTGAGAATGTTAATGAGTAGTTTGTTATTTTGTTTCATGATTGGTTATTATTGTTGAGTTTCTTTTAATCCTTGATCATTACATGATAAATCATGTTGTAACTTTTTTTAACATATTAATATTTTTTCTAATGTAACGTACCACTCTATCATAATATTTGCACCCACTAGTAGGAGGGTGACATACATCGGGTGTTTGGCAAAAACATGTACAGAACATATTGCACTATTGTTAAGACAACACACATTTTTCGTCATTGTCAAGTCACCCCAAGTCACCTCCTAGAGAACACGTTCTAAGAGGGTGGCCGACAGTTGAAATACACGAATGGTGTACGTCTTCAACGGATCATTTTGATTTTTTTATGTAATCAGTCATGTGTTAGATGTATTTTTGTAAATCACTTCAACAAGTATATTGTTGTTTTTGTCGAAGAACTTGTTACCGGTTGAACAATGTTTAAATGATTATGTATGAATGATGTTGATCAATTTTTATGTGGCTTTGAATGAATGAGCTTTGAATGAAAGAAATGAGTTTTGAATGTTTTTCAACAAACATGTGTTTATGAATGTTGTTGAATCACTCTATAACTTTCATTTTTGTTCTCATAGACTGTCTCATTAGTAAAAACTTACAGATTTCACTTTTGTTCACATAGACTACAACAGTGTCTAGAGATCACATATACTCAGGTGTCTACCTCATTAATCAAAATCTACTTGTTTCACTTCTGTTCCGATAGACTGCAGAAGTGTCTAGAAATCACATATACTTAGACACCTCAGGTGTCTACCTAATTAGTTAAAACCTACGGGTTTCACCTCTGTTCTGATAGACTGCAGCAGTGTCTAGGTAATACAAATATCTAGACATTTCAGGTGTCTTACCTATTCCAGAATCTACAAGTTTCACTTCTGCTCCTATAGACATCATATGTGTCTACAGATCAAATATATCTAGACATCTTATTGTCTTTCCCATTCTAGAACCTACGGGTTTAACTTTTGTTCTTATAGACTTCAGTAGTGTCTACGGATTACTAATACCTAGACATCTCGTGTGTCTAACCTATTCTAGCACCTACGGGTCTCACTTCTGTTCCCATAGACATCAGAGGTGGCTATAAATTACACATACTTAGACACTCCAGGTGGCTAACCCTTTCCAGAGTGGGTGTCTTTAGTATCCATTTATAAATGGATCTTTAAATGTTAACCCATTTAAAAGGGGCGTGCTCAGCAAACAGAGGGGTGCAAATAGCCCCACCCTAAAAGTGAGGGATTAGGACGATTGGATCTGGTTTTGGTTGGGTGGGCCCCGTGCACACGGGGTGGGTTTTCTTTCCCCTAGATGGGCTCGAGCCATAACGGGGTTGTGGCTTGGAGTCTGGTTCGTGGTACAGGCTTCAGTGCTAAGTATCACGTGCCGTGAGGTGGGGGAACATTTCGTCGCGTGCGCCCAACTCAAATCCATGTGGTGGGCCTCCAATCAGACGGTCACTTTTTTTTGCCAGAATTAAGCTTCATCTAATGAAAGATGATATGCATTTATTTATAATATAACGTTAAAATGCGACCATTAAGATATGGTCATCAAAATAAGACCATTAAAATACAACTGTTACAATATTGCAGTTAAGATATGACTGTTAAAAAAGAGCAGCTAAAATATGACCATTATGAGATAGAAAATAAAATATCATCATTAAGTTATCTTTGGTGACTTTAAATTTTATATATAATTAATTTGAATAAAAAAAATATTAATAAAATATTATTTAAGAGTCATTCAAGAAATATGGTTGGAATGAACAATGTAATTAAGGCTAGGGTGGTACACAAGCCGAGCTTTGACCTGCTCAGGCTCGGTTCGTTTAGTATTAGGCTCGGCTCAGGACTAAGCTTATTTTCGTGTTCAAACTCGGCTCGTAAAAAGATCGGTTGAAGCTCGGCTCAAACCAAGGCTCAACTCGAGCTCATTTAGTTAAAAAAAATCTCTTGTTTAGCATTTGAGAAGTCACATTTTACAAATCACAATATCTTATACATGTAGAAATAACATAAGATTGGGCTTGGCTCGTTCCCTCCTTTTATGTTAAGTAAACGAGCTCATCTAAGCTCGGGCTCGGCTCATTTACAAACCGAGCTTTAAAAATTGTTCAAGTTCGGTTCGTTTGTCTAATCGAATGAGCCGGAATAAGCTTTAACTGAGCCGAGCCCGAGTTGCTCGGCTGGTTTACCAACCCTAATTAAGACTCCTTACCTAGGTATATGTGTCATGCTCCACCAAATGAAGGAGGCATTGGTGGAGCATGGTTGGAGATGCTCTTATACAATTTCTGATCAACGGCTGAAAGTTGTCCCTTGTGTGGTATTTTGGTGAGACATATTTGATGTAATGTATTCAGATTACATAATCTAATTCAGGACAAGTAAAGGAATATTTATCGTTTTATCTAAATATACAAATTATGTATTGAATTCATTCAAATATATATTTTATTTACAAACATAATATGTATGAGTTTGATTGATTTGAGTATACAATACACTTTTACCATATGTATTTTATTAAACATGTATATATAATTAAAAGGGGAAATTAATTAGGGGTTTATGTAGCTAACCGTCTAGTATTTTCAGATCCTTGACATTTTTCAAGTCTTTTAGGTCCCTAAGGTGATAAAAAAATTATCTTTAGGTCTCTCCAACCAGATATTATTCAAAAATATCGAAATTGCTCCCCACCCAAATATTTTAGTACAATGTTAACACTTCTCAGTATATTGTTAAATATCTGCAGTATATTGTTAACACTTCCTAGTACATCATTAACATTTGCATAAAATGTCCCCACCCAATTACTTCAGTACATTTTAAATACTCTGTATGATATTGTTAAATATTTTCAATACAATGTTAACAATTCCCAATACTAGGGCTGCAACTTGGGTCGGGTTGAACCCGATTTTTTCATGGGTTGGGTTGATCAAATCGGGTTCGGGTTCGGGTTGGCCAATTCGGGTTGACTCACAAATCGGGTTGGGTTCGGGTTGGCCTCCGACCCAACCCGACCCAACCCGAACCCGTAAATTAATATTTAAAAAAAATCATGGCCGTTTATTTTGTAACTTCTAATATGGGTAGTCCAAATTTTAGGTAAACCTAGCTAATCTTATGGGTTGGGTGGGGTTGATTTATTTAATTTACACATCATGTTAGAAATTCGGGTTGGGTCGAGTTGGTTCAATTCGGGTTGAAAATCGGGTTGGGGTCGGGTTGGTCCAATTCGGGTTAAGTCGGGTTGGGTCGGGTTGGTTTATTTAATTTCGGGTTGGGTTCGGGTTGGTCCAATTCGGGTTGAAAATCGGGTTGGGTCGGGTTAGGGTTGGGTCGTTTGGAATTCGGGTTGGGGTCAACCCGAACCCAACCCGCCCGAGTTGCAGCCCTACCCAATACTGAGCTTGATTTAGTTAGGCTCCAACCCACAGTAGGTGTGCCCAGTTGTTATGGGTTGTGAAAAAAAAAGAGAAAACAACCCTTTGAGCTGAGTATTCTAATGGGCTTTGTCCACCCAGTTTCTAGTCGTCCTATAAGGCCCGTTATTTAGTAATTAGGGCCTCGTATACCCAAAAAAAAAAAGTAACGTCACTGATACTATTTGGTTTGGATAAACTTTTATGAGGTTATTTAATATAACAGATTATATGGGGAAGTGATTTTGGGGGAGTTTTTATTCCCTTTTTTTTCTTTTATTGCATTCCAGTTTCCATAGATATGAAAACCCACCCTAACATAGGCGCGCCAAGACATAGCCCCACATCGAAAGAAATAAAAATAAAAAATCTCTTCTTAACAAACCCACGTGCATGCTGGAGTGCCGGGCGAGGGGCCTGTGACCCGAGACGGGGGCATTAAAGTGAGCGCCAAGGACGGTTGACTGAGAATAGTTTGGGCTGGTCCCATAAAAGCGCGGTTGGTTCTCCCCTGTAGTTGGGACGAGAGAGGTGCCCTTGTTGGGACTCGAGCCCGGGTCGTGTGTTCAGGCCGAAAGGCTGAGGATCACGTGCCGCGTGGTGGGGAAACAGCGGAATTGCGCGGGCGCCCAACTTCAATCGAACGGTCATTTTTGGTGGTTTGGTTGTTTTTAGCGGATTTTACATCATCTATTCGGTAGATGTAAATATAATATATAATATTTATTCCATTATGTTAATGTTTAATAATATAAAAATGTATGAATTCATATATGTACTTGCGCTTTTACAGATGTATCAAACATGTACATATAGTTTAAAAATTATTTTTTTCTTGGCTACGTGAAAGATGGTTTTTTGATCAGGCAAAGACATGTTAAAAAAAAATCAATAGATTGTCTTTTCAGTAATAAATTTTTTTGTCATTGGTATATGGAAATTGTGTTTTTTTCAATGATTTCAATTCTCTGGCTGGAACAGTGTGTGATTCCATATACTAGTAACAAAGATTTTTCTATATAATGTATTGAGAATTTTAAATGGATGCATTATATTTATACATATATAACTTAAATGGTTGTATCATGTGTTTTGACACGTGCATAATAAATAATGTTTGATTTATGTTCAAATATATTCTATTTGCATGTTTTAAACTATTTATATTATGTTCAGCAGAGCCCTGCTTGATCCAACATAAGTGACAAATTAGTTTTTTTTATGGATTTTAAATTGAATGGACACAAATTATGGAGGGACTGCATGTTACATTAGACCAGACGAAAATGTTAGGAACAATTATTCCTGCTATATCTTTAATTTTTTTGGATTTTTTGAAGGTACATACATGCTTATTTTTAAAAATGCATAAATTTATTTTCATAAGTGTAATTTTAATATTTTGGGATAAAAAAGCTACTAGATTTATTTATAATACTTCTCAATCCTTATATTGTGATCTTCTTTTAAAAATTTATTTATGTTTAATTAGAAAAATGTTATACTCATTCTATTTTACAATAAAAAAAATGTTGAACATACTTGTTTTCATTTTTTGTTAAACATTATCTATTTCATCTTTGGTTCTTATTAAAAAAAATTGACCACTTCGACCCACTCTCAAATTTTTTTTAGGGTGGGATGATGGTGGAAGAAAAGGGAGGAAGAGAGAGAAAAAAAAGAAATGAAGATAGAGAAGCACGAGAGGGCAGCGCCGCAGCGGTGGGTGAAAGAGGTAGTGGTCAGTGGAGGCGGCAAGAGTCAGTGAAGGGAGAGAGAAGAGAGGGAAAGAGAGACGCTGGTAATGGATAGGACAATGGTGATCGCCAAGCCAAAAGCCACCGGCCATCATCCTACTCCCACCACTCTCTCTTTCTCTCTCCCCTTACTCCACCGCCGCCCTCTCCCTGCCCCTATTCTCTCTTGTTTTTATCTTTTGTTCCCCTCTCCATCTTTACATTTTTTTAAAGGGCAAGGGTTGCAACTTATCGAGTGCATCTAATTTGCCTCTAAAAAAAACAAATTGATCATTTATATGGGTATGACACTATGACTTGGAGGCCGAATGTAGTAATAGACATACAGAATTGATTTACATGTACAAAAAGCAATTTGTTCTGTCAACATGTCAAAAATGTTCTGTAATAACATGGCAATTTAGTCCCACATCGAAAGAAACAGAAGCAAAAACCAGTTCTTAAGAAGCCCATGTGGAGGGCACCACGCCGAGCCTGGTAACCCAAGCTTGTAACCCAGGTGGGGGCATTAATGTGACCAGGACGGTTGGTCTGGATTGTCGGGTAGGGTGTGCAAAACGTGCAGCAAAGCTGGCTCGCCCTATTCAAGTTGGCGAGTTGTGTCACGCGGTCCCGGCGAAGGCCTGGGCGCCGCGTGGTGCTTAGAGTGGAAGGGACCGCGCCAGGCTTGGCTTCACAGAGCAGCGAGCACTTCCCGCTCTCAATGGTGGAAGGACCACGAGCCTGCGCATGGTGCACCCATCATCCCTCCAGCCCACCTAATCGGACGGTCACTTTTTTTTTTAATTCATCATCGCCTCATTCCTCTGATCAATCTCTTGTGATTTCTGCCAATTTTTACAAGTTGTTTCTCTACCTGGTTCAGCCATGGTTACTGCTTCTCCAGCCAACATTTAGCCCCACATCGACAAAATATAAAAGAAAAACTTCGTACTTAACAAGTCCACATGCAGGAGTTCAAGCCGAGCCTGGTAACGCGGGCTTGTGACCCGAGTGGGGGTTATTAATGTGACTAGAACGGTTGGTTCGGTTTGTTGGGTAGGGTGCGCAAAACGTGCACAGCAAAGCTGGCTCGCTCTATTCAAGTTGGCGAGTTGTGTCACGCGGTCCTGATGAAGGCTGGGCTCCGCGTGGCGCTTAGAGTGGAGGGGACTGCGCCAGGCTGGTTTCATAGAGCAGCGAGCGCATCCTGCTCTCAATGGTGGGAGGACCACGAGCCAGCGCACGGTGCTTTTTTTCTTTTTATTCTTTTGTTTGGAAAATGAAATCAACGGCTCAGGCTCCCAGTGAACAGATCTATTGGATATGACTGGTGGGAAACAAAACTGTGTAATGTATTTTGAAAAAACATATGTTGGATGTTGATGTGATAAATAATAAAAATAATTTCATATTTGTTTGAAAACTTTTGTTTACATTGAAATAATTTTTCATTTCGGGTTCACAAGAATTAAATAGATTTCAATGGGGTGGATGTGAGTTGCAAGTTATTAAACCGTACAAGATGAGTTTAACATTGGTACACTCAATCTATTTTATAGTTCTATTTATTATTGCACATCATTTCGTTGACGTTGAACATAAATCACATAATGCATTATATATTATACAATTTTAATATATACTATATCATAAAAAAATTATAAAAATATATACATCAATTCATTTGAATATGAGTTCCATTAACAAAATATATATATTTCAAAATAAAATCAAAACATGTGCAAGTTATAAATGAAGACGGAGTATAATATTTTCCTTTGGGACTGGGTATACCATCCCTATTTAAGTGTCGTTCATGGGTGTTCAATCATTTCTAAATTCAATTCCATCATCCTAATACGGTATGTTAGAAATTTACTATTAAAAAAAATCAAAAGAACGTATCAAAAGTACATATTTTATTTTTTGCGAAGTTACATTTCACTAACCCAATATACACATAATTATTGCATTCAAAAATTTGGACCGACCACTTAATTGGGGGCCCAACCCGAAATCAGGAGGCCCAAACAAACATTTGAATTTGAAGAGAGCGCGCCCTCTCATGGGAAGGTCACACCCTTTCACCCACACATCTCCATATACACCATATATTACTAACACAACACAAAATCAATTGATCAAAACATGGCTTCAACAACAAAAACCCACTTCAAAAACTGCCTGACCTCGTCCGCCCTCCGATCCTACCTCGCCGAGTTCATCTCCACCTTCTTCTATGTCTTCTCCGCAGTCGGATCAATTATCTCCTCCAGTAACTCTCACTCTCTCTATTTTCAATAATTCTCTAATTGTGTTCACTCATTAATGATTGATACTTTGCAGGGAAGCTAACGCCGGACGCCGCATCGGACCCGACGACACTGGTGGCCACTGCGGCCGCTCAAGCCTTCGCGTACTCTGTCTCTGTCTACATGGCCGCCGAAGCCTCCGGTGGCCACGTAAACCCGGCAGTCACTTTTGGACTGGCTGTCGGTGGTCACGTCAGCATCCCTACTGCGATTTTCTACTGGGTGGTCCAGTTGGTCGGCGCCACCCTTGCTTGCCTCCTCCTCCACATCGCCACCGCCGGCCAAGTGAGGATCCTTATGATCACTCTCTTCCCCAATTTTGTTGAAAAATGTTTGAGACAATCATTTTTGCAGTTAATGTATGGACTTGCTTAATAAAATATGTATTTATATGAAAAAATGAGGCGTATAGGGGGTGCAATTCGATCGATTTTGTTGGATTTGTTGTAAATTTAAAGTATAATCATATAATAATTCAAAAATCAAATCAAACTAAAATAAATCATATTGTTAAAATTATAAACCGAATTGGAATTGTTTGATCAACTCGAAGCAAATTAAACCGTGTTGAAAATAATTGATGGTGTAGACTAGGGACTTTTTAAAAAAAACGGAGATTAGTAGGATAATGGATGACAAGTGCACATTTCAATTAAATAGAATGGTTTAGATGAATATTCATGGGTTTAAATGTAATTTAGTTGGAGTTCAATTAATTTGATTTTTTTGATGTGAATCCAAATTCAAATCATATTAAATCGGTTTATTATTTTTTTTAACCCATTTTCAAACCAAACAAAAATAATTATTGACCCAAATCTGAAAAAATAGATTTTGATTGATTTGGATTTGGTTTACAGTTTACTCTATCAAAATTGCACCCCCTAAATATATATATACTGAAAAAATGATTGTGTAACAACACCCGTTAATAAAAAAAATAACTGTTGACCCAAATCTGAAAAAATAGGTTTAGATTTATTTGAATTCGATATACTCTGATCAAAATTGTAGCCCTAAGTATGTATATATATATATATATATATACATATATATATATACTGTAAAATTGATTGTGTATCAGCACCTGTAGATTATTTACAAGAAACGCAACCGTTTGTACAGGCGATTCCGACCACAGCGATCGCGCCGGAGATGACGGGCTTCGGAGGAGCGGTCCTTGAGGGCGTCGTCACGTTCGTTCTAGTCTACACCGTCTACGCGGCCGGCGATGCGAGTAAGGGACCCCAGTCACCAACCGCGGCGGGACCGGTCGCTGCCGCAGCGGGGCTAGTGGTGGGCGCGAACGTGCTCGCATTGGGCGCGTTCACGGGCGGCTCGATGAACCCGGCTCGATCGTTCGGACCGGCCATGATAAGCGGAGATTTCAAGAACCACGGGGTTTACTGGGCCGGACCCCTAATCGGGCCAGGCGCGGCTGCCTTGGTCTATCAAAACGTGTTCTTCCCTTCTCGGTCTGATGAGGAGTCCATGCACGGCGTTGTTGAAGCGGTTGTTGTTGTTTAGAGAGACAGTTATTCTATGTGCCTGTGTGTGTCTTTTTTGAAAAGATGTTTATCTAATATCTGTACACGTTGTGTAACTGTCAAAAACTGTCGATTTTTAGTTTATATAGTATATAAACAGAGGATGGGTTTGGGTTTCTCTGTTTGTGTGTTTTAGAAGAGATAATGATGACTACTATTCATGGAGTGATGAGGGTGGGTTTGAGAACACTTGATTTGTTCGAGCAGACCTTCAGTACTTCGACTGTTCGTTCTTATATAACAGAGTGTGTGTACTTTTATTTTCGTCTTTGTTGGTGTTGGGTCTGCAATCTCTGCCGGTGAGACTCACTTGATCCTGTTTGAAATCAATTGTTGAAATTATCATTTTTTTTATTCTCGATTTTATATTTCTTTTCAAGTTTTAAATTTTGCAACAAAATATTGCTATTGAAAAAGCTGATTGAGAATAACTTAAATAAAATGATGATATGAAAATTGGTTTCGAAGAGTACAATTTTTTTGTACAGGAAAGCTGACATCCTATGACTTGTTGGACGAGACCGGACTAGTGGTGATCGCTTTGGCCCACGGCTTCGCTCTGTTTGTCACCGTCTACATGGCGGTCAACATCTCCGGCGGCCACATCAACCCCGCGGTGACCTTCGCCATGGTCATCGGCGGCCATGTCAGTGTTCCCACCGGCATCTTTTACTGGCTGGCACAGTTGTTGGGATCCACCATGTCCTGCTTAGTCTGGATGCTAATGACTTCAGGCCATGTACTACTAAACCATTTCATTCATTTTGACACAATGGGATATCTAGATTTTTTCAAATTTGTTCTATCTTAGTTGAAAGACTGATTTGTGATCAAATTTATCACGGTATGATGCGAAACATAGATTTTATCACTTAGATGATATCTAGTCTCGACTCAAGAGATTAAAATCCCATCAAATTTGATCAGTTCCCTAAGAAAAAGATAGTGTGTTATAAAAATTATTATAATCTTGCGTGTTAAACATGTGATTTGTCACAAATTAGACTGATAAGATCTAGTAGTTATAACTATGTCATCTCCCACTTGTCTTGATTTTAATTATTTTTATTTTTGTTGTAGTTTCTCCCTGTTCACGGCTTGGCTTCAGAGACTGGATGGTTGGGTGCAACAACAATGGAAGCTCTGATGACTTTCACGCTTGTGTGCGCCGTGTATGTGTCGAGGGACCCGAAGAAGGGAACGATGGGTCAGCTCGGTCCGGTGGCGATTGGACTGGTTGTCAGTGGAGGATCCTGGCCGTCGGTCCATTCACTGGCTGTTCGATGAACCCGGCCCGCTCCTTTGGCCCGGCTTTGGTGACCAGCAATTTCAAGAACCACAGCGTGTACTGGGTGGGGCCTTTGATGGGTGCAGGTTTCGCTGCGCTTGTTTTTGAGAATCTGATGTATTCTGTCACCACCCAATCATCAACCCCTATTGATGTTTAATCTGTTCTTACTTATTGTACTGGAAACTATTCATTTCAATATGAAGAAGTGGTTCTTTATTCACAATTACATTACATTGACAATGCAAACACAGAACGCGCGCGTGCGCACACACTACAAGGACAACATTTCATGAAAATAGAGAAACATTTAGCGACAGATATTTTGAATCTGCTGGAAAAGGCCTTTTAAGGGTAATCCTGGGAGGGCGGGAGAGGGTCGTAGGATCCGATGAAGATCTCACTGTAGATGAGACCGGCGATGGCGCCTCCTATGAGCGGGCCGACCCAGTAGACCCAGTTGCCCGAGAAGTCACCACTGGCGACTGCCGGACCGAATGAGCGGGCCGGGTTCATCGAACCGCCACTGAATGGTCCTGCGGCGAGGATGTTTGCGCCCACGATGAAGCCAATGGCGATCGGGGCGATGGTCCCGAGGGAGCCCTTCTTTGGATCGGCCGCGGTGGCATAGACGGTGTAGACGAGCGCAAATGTGATGATGATCTCCATCACCACGCCTTCGATCTCATTCATCCCCGACGCAACCCCATGCGTCGGTATTGGCTGCAATAGATTTATTTTTATTTTTTTTAAATAGGTAAAATTAAGTATTATAAGTCCCCTATTTAGGCTTGATTAGCATTTTTTTTTGTAATAAGCGATGAACATCACTTGATGAAACGTAATAAAGTCATGACAAATTATATTAATTGATGAATCAAATTGATTTTCGAGCATAAAGACATATAACATTGGATTGATGTATCCTTCTATTACAAATTGATCATTATTATAAATATTATATTTCTATGTCAATGGAATATCTCTCGAATTCAAAGTCCCACTATCTCTTCCATACAGGAGGCATTTGTTTTTGCTTGCCAGGTTTTATGAGTAATTTTGTGTATCCAGTTTAAGTGATAATAAAAAATATGAAACATCATTTGTTAACTACTGTGAATCTTTTTGAAGACCCATAATGTCCCATTAGTCTTCAATGAAAAACTTATTTACATCCATCATTTTGTATTTTTTTAACATGTGAAGTTTGTGATATTTTTAGTCTCATGTCTGTTACATGGAAGATTGATATGAAGTCCTGTGAGGCCTACTAGTATATATTTTATTTTTGATATTTCATTAAGTATATTGATTTATATACCTTCCCATTAGTGACAAATTTCAAGAGTAAGCACGCGACGGTCGAGCCAAGAAGCTGAGCAATCCAGTAAAAGATTCCGGTGAGCACGGTGATATGGCCCCCGACGGCCAAGCCGAGGGTCACGGCGGGGTTGAGGTGGCCGCCCGAGATGTTCGCCGCCATCGAGACCCCCACGAACAGGGCGAACGCGTGTGCCAGGGCCACAGCCACCAGCCCGGCCGGGTCCAACGCGGCATCCGACGTCAACTTACCTGACAACAACCAACACAACAAAAAAAAATGTTTTAGTTGACAATTAGTTCACTGATGCACCTAGTTTGTTTTGTAATCCCAATATAAAATAAGATATTAGTTCATATGTATTTTATTATCCAATATATGAAATTGTAACGTTTCGGTATTTTTCGGCTTTATATATTTATTTTAAATATATAATGGAAATTTTAAAATTTAATTTTTTATATTTCATTTTTTTTAGATTTGACGGTGGGCCCAAATGGGTCCAATTTGATTTATAATTATGATAATTATAAATTGATGTTGAAATAATTATTTTATATTTTTCTGTAGATTTTTATAGTGTTAAGATACTTTAGTTGAAATTTGGTGAGATTCAGAGTTCGGAAAATTTGATTTTTAGGCTAGTGTCAAGTTATTGGGCCTAGGGATCTAGTTGCGAATCCAGAATACATTTTTATAGCCTTCTGGGACTTTTCTGTAAATCGGATAGGGATCTGTTTGTAAATCAGATAGGGACGTCATTGTAAACTGGAAACACTTCAGGGGTCGTTTTGTAATTTCGGTAAACCCCTTTAAATAACATGTTTGGGTTAGGGTTTTTCATCCAAATATCAGAAGTTATGAAGGATTGTGATGACCTAACCCTAGATGGAGATGGTGGGTGGTGTAACCGGATCTAAGGTGAGATATCATTCCCTATTGATTTTGTTAGTTTTAATTTATTTTTGTTAGGATATGATTACGTCAAGCAATTGTTTGGGGAAGAAGTTTGATGGATTAGGGTTAGGATTTGATTGATTTAATTTAATGATTATTTGATTTGATTTTTATGGATCTCAAAGGAATTCTTAAGATCAAATTAGATTTATTAGTTTTGGGGATTTAATGGCCATTTTCGGGTTGATTTTATGCTTGGACGTAAATCGTGTTTTTGACTATGATAGAGTCGTTTCTGGAAAAAATGTATTTGACAAACAGAAATAGGTTTTGAAAAGAGCTTTCCAACGAATCATTAACCGTCCAATTCGGAGTTACGGATAGAAAGTTATGGTTTTTGAAAGATTTCTGTGCAGTTTATTGAAATTCAAATATTTAGCTTGATGACCAAGTTTGATGAATGTTAGAGATTTAGATGATCTCAAATTTGATGTTTAATGAAGTATAGTTTGTTTTGCGGGTTTTGATGATTTTATTGATCTTGAGAACTTAAATAGAATCTTAAATCGATAATTTGGTTTAGTGGGATCAATGAATATTGATTGGATATTGTTGTTATTTGGATGTAAATTGATTGGATTTGAGTTACTCGATCATGGAATTATAGTTAAGCCTTATTGGATTTGTTCAAATATTTTATTCGAGGATTGATCGATCATATGGGTCTTATGGAATAAATGGATATTGATTATCGGATCGGATCATTGTGAGTATATGAGTAGTCTAATATTTATTCGAAGTTGGGATTTTCATTAGGACTTTGAAGTGAGTTGTTGATTGTAGGTCTATAAGATATCGGCTTTTGGGATTATTGGACATAGTGTTGTTATAAGTTGGTTGTTAGTTGTTTAGGTCGTGATTGATTGTTTCTGATCTATTATTGTATAATTGTTATGCTAGGATATCAACGTGCGAGTGTGTATCGTTGATGCTTGCGTGGACCGAATGTGAGTAGGCCTATCGATTTCTTTCGTGTGAACTTTTTCTCTATAACGTTGAATTCCATATGCCAATCATATTTGTGTGATATTATGTGTCATCTATGCATTTATATTTTGATAAATTTGCATGATTTGGATATTTTCTTCATATTGATAAATTGCATTTTTGTTGAATGAAGTTGCATGATTTAATTCATTCATCATGTCATTAAAATAGCATGAATTATGCTATTCATGTTTCAGAAATAACGAGAGTTTTGGAAAAATTTAGGACAAAAGGAAAAAAGTATCATACACCTTCAAAGTATTGATGGAGGGGAGCATTCCTTGAGCGGCGGATTCCTTTGTTTGGAGTCTGCAGCAACCGGGGCATTATAGATTTTCAATTGTGAGTAATTTAATGGAACAAAAAGTAAAACGTGGACAAAGGATTGGGCCACGTGATGCATTAGATGATGATTTAGATTCTTGATATATAACTTTAAGAACAGTTGAGATATATATAAAAAAGATTTAATAAAATAAAATATTTATTAAATGAAAATTTTCATAAAACTTTAATATATACTGTCAAGGTAATTTGTCATTTATTTTTTCACTCACCCTTTTCGATATGGGCTGGTTGTTTCACACCCAGATGAACTTTTCATGGCTTCAGGGATCGCTGAGAAGTGTCACGGTCAATTATTTGAATCCATACCTCCATAGCTGTTTGTGAGATATAACTTTTGGATGGATAAAGGTTTAAAAAAAAAAGGGCTTGGGGTAAATGAAAAAATAAATGTGGGGCGTTACAGAGTTAAACATGACTTTTTTGTTATGTAACTTATATAAATATTTTTTAAAATTATATCATTATATTTATTTTATTTCAATAGGAGGAAATACATACATTCATATAAAACATATCACTGGGTCAAAACATAAATCTAATAAGCAATACATACATTTAAATTTGGATTAAGTTTCATTTTATGTTGAATTTTATTTTTTTAGTTAATGAGAATGCAAAAGTGTATTGTTTACAGATTATAGATTTTCAATTGTGAGTAATTTAATGGAACAAAAAGTAAAAACTATTTAGAGATGATGATTGATATTAAGAACATATATATATAAAAAGTAGGGACACCCAGATGGGGCCTATGATTTATGTACCTTAATTAAATTTTTTTAGTTGTGAAGGGAATTTCTTACTACAAAAAAATTAAAATGATATAAAAATAAATAAAAAAAAATCCAGGGGGGCACATGCCCCCGGTCCTATGGTGGCTCTGCCACTGCCTGTGCGGACGATAAATGAGATCAAATTTTTTTTAATATAAGCTTTCTTACATGTAATCCTCATTACAACATCGCTTGCAGTCACATATATTCAACAAGATATTTATCTCGATAGACATAATATATTCATTATTGAAAATATACATTAAAAAAAATTTGATTCAACCCATCCGAGTATTGAGTAAATAGTTTAATTTTACAATTATATTAGGTATATTATTTGTAAAATAATAAAAGCAGATGACATGTTTCTTTTAACACAAAACATAATTACGTGACATTGATCGGGCCTTTGCAAACTGACCGTAAGCGATGGCGGAGCCGACACCAGCGAAGACGAAGAGGAGGGTGGCGATGAACTCAGAGAGGTAGGCCTTGAAGGAGGCGACGCTAAAGGAGTCGCCGAAGCTGCCGAATGCGAGCCTGCCCATATTGTTTTTGACACGTGTGGAATGAGAGCGTGTGAGTTATGTGTGTGTGATGTATATGATGACTCAGCTTATGTTGTGGAAATCATGAGCCATTGTGGGGTAGGTTTTATAGGCTTAGTGAGGACCGGAGCTGTGGGTCCCGCCGGTGACGGCATGAGGAGCTCGGAGAGCCATATAAAAGAGTTTGGTCGGTCGTGAAAAAACCAATTATTTGTACGCCGACGGCACCGGCCAAACGTTTATTAATGGCAATTATGAGTGGTAATGACAAAACCTGCTCAACTTCTGATATCCAGTATATTATATGGTCGTGGAAGCATGTTTTATATATATTTATATATAATATATTTAACCGCCATGACTATGGAGTTGGTGAGATGGATTGCTTAGTTGGGTTTGGGGGATTTGGATTGAGTGGCTTTCGTGGTCGTGTAGATCGATGAGATGGGTTTGGCTCCACACGAATGAATTGTCCATCAGAGAAACAAATATTTATTTGATTTATCATTTAAAATAAATATTTTTTTATTTAGATATTTGTTTTAAGTACTTATTATAAATACTTATTAATGAATAAATATATTTTTAATAAATATACAGTTTGACGCTTATTTAAAAAAATATTTTACTTATTGATGGTTGAAAGATCATTTTGTCTTCAATCTTTTCATTTTATAAAAAGTAATGAACTAAATATTATTAAAAAAATATTTTATAAAATGGACATAAATGCCTTTCTATAACCACAACAAATATAAATTTATTTTTCTTGTCGAACAAAACAGTTTTCACTTAAAATATCAGCACTTATATTATCTGCATTTATGAAATAATACTTAAAATCAGTAATTCGCCGAACTAAATGCCCCTTAGCATTGGGGTACGGCATTATAACTAATTCATATTTTTTTTAGTTAAAATTTTACGAGTATGAAATTCCATTTTAACAGGTTTGTAGCAAGCTATATCAAATTTCAAATTTTAAATGGACAAAGATGGAAATCATCACTGAGGCGACGGTCCGTGCGGTGGGAGGCGGTATTCTAGATGCATGCGTTTTCAAAGGGGCAATGGGAGCAGTGGGAGGCATGGCGATTCTCTGGGACGATGGTAAATGGAAGGAGTGCACAGTATCAATAGGGGATTACTCGATATCGGTAATGTTGGAATGCAGGAGATCTGGTTGGAAATGGGCGTGTTCCTGTGTTTACGGCCCCCTCGACGACTCCTCCCGGGAGCGGCTATGGGAGGAGCTGTCCTCCGATCACGACCGCGTTTCATTGGGGATCGCAACACACTAGGACCCATAACACAGGGAATGATTAGTTTTTCGAACTGGATCGAGAGCGCGGGACTACTAGACGTCTCGCTGAGAAGCCTCTCATTCACCTAGAGTAGCATGCGGGAGGCACCGTCATTGGCGCGCCTAGACCGTGTGCTGCTGAGCGCAGAATGGGAATCTCGGTTCTCAGGCTGCTCGGTGGTCGGCTTGCCCAGGGTCCTTTCAGACCACGTGCCTTTGCTACTGTGTGGGGCAGCTGACATGCAATTTTAAAAAGCAAATCTGTTTTGAGGCCTGGTAGTCGCAGATTGAGGGTTTCGTCGAGGTCGTGGCAGCCTCGTGGTCAGCCAACACTTCAGTTCTATCGGGCACGCACCAGCTGGCATTCAAGCTGAAGCGTCTACGCCGGCACCTCCGGGCGTGGGCACGCGAGGCGAGGGCGTCCAGGGGTCGAGTGCAAGATTCGTACCACAGAGGCAATTGCCCGGTTGGACTCGGAGGAAGAATCGAGGCTGCTCTCGAGTTCTGAGAGGGAGGAGCGTCGGGCGGCAAAGGCGATGATTGGAACCGTGTTACAATCGGAAGAGCTTGAGTGGCGACAGAAATCTAAGGCTCTATGGCTGAAAGAAGGGGATAACAACACACGGTTCTTCCATAGGACGGCAAGCCACCGACATCGCATCAACCACATCGACTCCATGGAGGTCGACAGGATCGTGCGGTGCGGGCAGGCTGAGCTCTCCTCGAGCCTGGTGGAGAGGCTTTCCAAGGCCTATAGTAGACAGAGGAGGTGGTTCCCACGGTGGTCAGAGGCCTCTCTCCCTCATCTGTCTTCAACCCAGCAGGGTTTCCTTGCGAGCCCTTTCACGGAAGCAGAAGTTCGGAGGGCGATCTTTGCCGCGGAAGGGGATAAGTCTCTGGGACCTGACGGTTTCTCATACGGTTCTTCCAATCTTTCTGGTCTCTCGTTAAGGAGGGCCTCATGGGAGTCCTTATAGAATTGCATGCGGACCTTCCAGGGATTGGACGGCTAAACTCTTCCTTCTTCACTCTTATCCCGAAGGAGGGAGCGTCGTCCATGGACAAGTTCCGACCCATTTGCTTAGTAAACATCTGCTACATGATAGTGGCGAAGGTTTTGGCCTCACGTATGAAAGAGGTTAGCTCGGAGCTCATCGATGACTCGCAATCAGCGTTTCTTCCCGGAAGGAATTTGAAGGATGGATATGTGATCGCGCAGGAACTCACCTCTACTCTCCAAAAGGATCATCGGATCGGGGCGGCTCTGAAGCTTGACTTTGTGAAGGCCTATGTCAGCGTCCATCGAGAGTTCCTATATGACGTCCTACGCCAACACGGTTTCGTGGACCACTGGATTGGAATGCTACATCGGTGCACTGATTTGGCTCATGGCTCTCTCCTTCTAAACGGATCTCCATCTGGGTATTTCACCATCAACAAAGGTCTGAGGCAGGGGGACCCTCTATCACTGATCTTCTTCGTATTCGTGATGAATGTCCTGAGCCGGATGTGTAGGGCAGCCATGCGGGGAGGATGGCTCAATGGTTTGGTGAGCTCAGCCGGGGGCCTCCGCGTGTCTATCGTATGGTTAGGCTGGTTGGTTGCACGGTGCAATCTTTCCCGACCCGATTTCTCGGCCTCCCTCTAGCTCACTGAAGGATGAGGAAAGCAGAGTGGGAGCCCTTGGTCGAACGGTTCGAGCGTCGTTTGGCAGGCTGGAAGAGCAGTTACCTGAGTTATGAAGGGCGGTTGACTCTGTTGCAAACCATGCTATCGTCCTTACCAACTTTCTTCTTGTCAGTGTTTCGTATCCCCGTTGGGGTGCTTGAGCGCATCGAATTGATTCGGCGAAGGTTTTTCTGGCAAGGGTCAAGGCAAGTGGGGGTTAAGCCACACCTAGTAGACTGGAGAATGGTCTGCTTGAGGAAAGTGGCAGGCGGGCTGGGGGTTCTCGACCTTTGAGACATGAACCGGGCGCTCCTATCCAAGCGTAGATGGCGCTGGCTCACGGAGCAGTCCAGATCATGGGAGACCGACATGGCGGAGGCGGCTTAGGATAGCGCAGATGGCCGTCCTTGGGCGCGCGGACCTCGACCTTGTGCAAGGACCTTTTTGGCTACCGAGACAAGACAAGGCAACAGGTTAGCTGGGCGATCGGCTCATGTCTCGGCGTGCACTTCTGGAGGGAGGTATGGTACGGGGACCGCCCACTCTTGCTGTGGTTACTGGACATCTTTGCGCTCTCCATGGCCCAGGAGGGTGCGGTGAGGAGCTTCTGGACCGAGCATGGGGAGGGAGGCCGGTGGTTTCTGCCTCTTCGTCGCTCATGGCTTTACGCCACGGAGGAAGCACAGTCCGCAGAGTTGGGAGACGCCCTCGCCGGGTGGGAGGGGCACTTCAGCACTACCCCAGACAGTCCCCTCTAGGTTCCAGCTCTGGCCACGGGTTTCTCAGTCAAGAGCAGCTATGACTGGCTTCGCAGAGATGCCACTGCAGCAACACTCTCTTGTGGAAGCCCCTCCCGCATCTGGCGCCCGAAAGTCCCCCTCAAGATACAAATTTTCTCTTGGCTCCTCGCGCACGAGCGTTTGCTTACTAAAGTCTATCGGGCGAAATGGTGCGCCAACGAAGAGGTAACGTGCGGGTTGTGCGGCGAGGAACCGGAGACGATCTCCCACCTGTTCTGCAGCTGCCGGGTGTCCCAGGAGCTATGGACCGAGGTGAGGGCAGCGTCCTCGCTTGACCATTTCAGCTCTATGGCGGACATGTGGGGCACGGATGCGAGATTGTGCGCGTCTGCTGGGACCAGGGCTTCCAAGCATGTCGCACGGCTGGTGATTGCAGCGGCTTCCTGGGTCATATGGCGTGCTCGGAACGACGCGGTATTCTCGAGCGCGCGCATCTACGTCGAGAACATGTGGGCCTCCGTTTGGGAGCTCATCCAGTATTGGGCGCGGGAGCTAGTGAGCATCAAGGGTGTCCGCTGCAGCGGGGATCTCTGGAGGCAGTATTGTAGGGCGGAGGAGGGGGTTCGTCTCCGGTGGGTAGGCAGCACGCCTTCTCCCGAACGCGCCCTCAAGGTTCTACTTTGTTGATTTTCTGCTTTGTTTCATTATTGCGTTTTCTTTTTTTTCTCTCTCACCCCTATTCAAACTCTGTACTAATCTAGCCATTTTCTTAATGAAATTGGTTGATGGAGCACGTCTACCTTTTTTCAAAAATAAAATACTCGTAAAATTTTGAAGTTGATCGGTATAATTTTCCCACGTATCATCTTGAAGTTGATATATATATATATATATATATATATATATATATATATATATATATATATATATATATATATATATATACGGGGGCGATTAGATGCGGCGAACGGCAGGTGCGGCCGCGACGTGGGCCGTTCGATCGCGGGTCTATCGAATCCAACGGTCGACGTGAATCGCACCCGACCGTCCGATGCGATGGACCCGTGATCGACGGCTCACGATCGACGCCGCACCTGCCGTTCGCCGCACCTAATCGGCCCTATATATATATATATATATATATATATATATATATATATATATATATATATATATATATATATATAGGGACGTGATTGCGTGCGGCGAACGGCAGGTGCGGCAGCGATCACGGGCCGTCGATCACGGGTCCATCGCATCGGACGGTCGGGGGCGATTCATCTCGACCGTTGGATGCGATGGACCCGCGATCGAACGGCCCACGTCGCGGCCGCACCTGCCGTTCGCCGCACGCAATCATTTTCATATATATATATATAATAGAAAAAAAAATGTGTTTCAGTAAGTCTATGAAAATATTAAATCTGCACAAGTTCTTACATTGATCGATTTATTCTTTACTAACTGAAATGCTAAAAAACTTAAAATTTTAAAAATTCTAGTCAGAACATAAACAGGAGTATCACTGCTTGTTTATGCAATTAATCCGAGGTACTTCACACATTATATGGACATGGTCAATGCTTACTGCATTGTCTTCCTCTACACACGCGGACATTTTGACTTGACTGCTTTAATTCGATCCTTCGGTACATCCGACCTCTCTGTAGGGGTCTTCTTATAAAAAAAATTATATGTTAATATCTAGGACGACAAACTGATATGTGTGCAGTGCGTGACAGAGGCATCCATGACAACTTGATTAAGGTACCGTTTGGCGGAGCTGTTACACGGCGGTGGAGGTGGTGGGCGTTGGCGGACGCGATCACCCAGCCAAACAGGTCATATCGTGTTCGCGTCCACATCCCAAATATGTTTGTCGTATCTGTTTTTGCCCCGATTTCCCTGACGCCTCAAAACTATAATTCACCAACCGCAGCCTCTTTCTCCCGCGTATGGCATACGCAGACGACGCCGACGCTCCGCCAAACGGGCCCTAAGGAAGTATAGGCTGATACACAACTACCAGAGCTACTCATATCTGTAGCTTCCCTAATGTTTTTAATGTTATTCATTGAAATTGTGTCATTCATATAACAAAATTTAAATGCGATTGTCTAATGTAAAACACTTATATAGCTCATGTAGATCTTATCTAGACAACTTTTACATTTGTTGCTTGGCAAATATAACCGATTGTTCGAGCAAGTCAAGTTTGCGTGTTGACTATTTACGTGTTAAAATTTATAAATTATATATTATAGCCTTTAGTTTAAAATAAACTGTTAATTATGATATATTTGTTTAAACTTATTACAAATTATTCAAGCTAAATATAGCTTAAAAAATCTTAATTTAGAAGTTGGTAAATGTTGTTTTTTATATTATAGCTTATGAATACCTCATAAGACTTTTTTAAGACGCAAATACCCTTCATCTACATTAGGAATAACAACTGTATCACTTTACAAACACACAAATAACCCATATATGTTTGATAAAGAGTGAATTTTTAAAACAATATTTGAAATAAACAATATTCACTCAATTTATTACAATTATGAAATGTAATATTTGTAAAATGTTATAATGAATTTGAGGTTTTATTTATGTTATGTTAATCTGCTCTTCAAATATATGTAAAATTGATTTTATTAATTAAAAACCAATTCATTTTAAAAGACATACATCAATCAATTTTTTTACCTTCAACACTTAAAATGGTATTTTTAACAATTGCATATCAATAAATTGTTTTGCAGCTTGTTCTAATAAACATCTACCAATACTTATTTGCTATTTTTCAACAACCACAAGAAATATGTATATTGCTTAGTGGAAAAGTTGAAACCCATAATTTATAAGTTAAATATATAATTTATGAACTTTGCTACACATGCTTATCAAATTTATTGTAAAACTGATTGACTTGCTTCCATTCCAATAAAAAAAACTTTTACGTCTATGGAAAATCCTATGATACTTATCACTTCACATAGAATTGAAAAAAGAGATTACTAAGATTATCTTATAAAAATGTCTCGTTTAATAGATTAACTAATTATTTATTAAATGGATTTATAAATAGACAGAGATATGGATCAGAACTTTTTGTTCTCATAAAAGGAACCCAATTTTATGTCTAGCAAAATAGTGGGCTGTTCACTGTGGCATTTGCTGTGGTTGAAGGGGAGAATGGTAGTAGCTGGCACTGGTTCCTACAGTGTCTTCATGAAGCCATTGGTGATGTGAATGGGTTGGTCTTTATGTCTGACAGAGGGAAGGGTATAGATGATGCAGTAAAGCAGGTTTTTCATAGGGCTGAGCATAGAGCTTGTATGAGGCACTTGTACAAGAATTTTAAAAGAAAACACCCTGGTGAATACTTAGAGAGGTTGGTCTGGTCAGCAGCTAGGACATATACATCACTGTGGTATGCTGAGTACATGAGACAGCAGGTGTCTAAGGAAGCCCATAATCAACCCGTAATCTTTTAATCCCCAAAATCAATAAATCTAATTTGATCTTAAGAAATCCTTTTTCATTGAAATCAAATCAAATAATCATCCAATTAAAATCAATCAAGAAGTTGCTCTAACTGATGAACAAGTATGATCTGAAAAGTAACATGGTAAGGGAGTACTGATGCATGAATCTCCATAGACAGGATTCTGTCTCACATCTAGCTGTTAATCTAGATGGTTCACTCCTAATAAGTCTCAAACAAAACTCATTCTTCACTGCATGCTGCCTTAGAGCATGCCTCAAAGAATGAATATTCTCAAATTTCACCCCTACATTGATGTTAGGGTCATCTTCATCTAACTGGTCAAAGATGCCCTCATAATCTGATACATGATTATCTGAACTGGAGATCTCATGGTAACTGGACTCTGAACAGATTCTATCAGCCTCAATATCTGTTGGAATGCACTGGCTCCTCACACATTGCTTCCACATGAACAGGTTCCCTCTGCACTGTTTCAACCCTCACTGGATCCTCATGTATTGATGCACCCTGGACTAGTTCCTCATGGACCTTATCAAATTGAACTGTTTCACCTCACTCAATATGGACTTCTCATGGCCTCATCCTCATGGAATGGTTCATCTACTGGTTGGTCTGATGTGACAGCAGGGCTAATAGGGACCTCATGAACCATCATCATCATCCAATTCTTCAATGCTCATTTCTCCTTTTATTCTGATTTAAGTAATCAACTACTGTATACTGCTCTTCCTCAGAATCCAGCAAATCAACACCATACAAGGAAACTAGAAAGGGCCTCCATTAACAAAACCATCATTATGAGATTCCACCCCAAACATTTCATCACTCTGGAATCCCCTTACAGGTGTGGGATGAACATCATGTTCTATTGTGATAAATATTTCAATATTTGGACTTCCTTGGTGCATATTGAACCAATCATATCATGCTCAATCAAGAGTATATTCCTCTCTTCCAGGAATTTTAAATTGCTGTTTAAGGCATCATTTTCACCCCACTTCACAAGTTTACCAACTTCCTCAAATATTTCATCCATATTATAGTAGTCCTTATCTAATCTTATGGTTTTTTGTCTACCCAGCCTATATGACCTTCTATCAGACCCTTTAACCATTTCCATAAGCCACCATACCAAAATATTATATTAGTATATGTGTCTTCTTGAATAGACTGCAATCAGATTATCATCAAAACATGCACCTATTTACCAATATTGATTGAACAACTTATTTAGCAACTCATTTATGCAACAATATATTCAACAACATATTCAACAAGTATGAATATCAACACAAGCATATTTAACAGGATTTTCAATGACATATTCAACAAAAAGTCTAAAACATATTTATCAACATTGACTGAATAACATATTTAACTTATAAATATTAACATTGATTTTGAACAAAGCATAGATGAATATCTAAAATTTACTCAGTAAAACTAAAGGGTTTCATGTCATACATACCCCAAGAGACGTAGATGCACGCTGGCGATTACTAATTCCTGCATTGGTGGTCTCCCCCACAAGATTCACAAACGCAGTTCATCAGTACTGAACTGTACACCCTTTCAATTGAACTGTACAATGTATAAATCGAACTGCACAACCAATTGTTGGATATATATTTTATTCTCCTATTGGATACTGATGATACTTATAATTTCATATTTTCTCCAGTAGTTGATTGGATTCAATAAGAGAGTGAAATATATACCCAAAAAATGGTTGTGCAGTTCGATTTATACATTGTGCAGTTCAATTGAAATGGTGTGCAGTTTATACTAACTGAACTGACCGGATCCATCCCTGACTAGATCTGGTCCCGTTCAAGTACTCCATACACAATATAGCAGTTGTATTCGTAAACTTATAATGATGTGGATATAATATACGATATAAATAGTTTCAAAAAAATACATACGAGACTAGACCCACTTACCTCTAGTCCACGCAATACAAACCGATGCACGTGCATGAATGATACACACTTGCACGTGGATAACCTAGCATAACAATTATGCAATAATAAATTAGAAATCATTCAATCATGATCAAAACAACTAACAACCAACTTACAACAATACTAGGCCTAATAATCTCAAAAGCCCATACTAATAGACTTACAATCCGCAACTCACTTCAAATGCCTAATAAAAATCTCAACTCTGAATAAATATTAAAATATTCGTATACTCAAAATGATTCGATATTCAATATCCATTTATTCCATAAGACCCATATAATTGATCAATCCTCGAATAAATATTTAGACAAATCCAATAGGGCTCAACTATAATTTCAATAATCGAAATAACTCAATCCAATTATTTTACATCCAAATAACAATAATATCTAATTAATATTCATTGATCCCACTAACCAAATTATTTGATTTAAGATTCAATTTGAGTCACCAAGATCAATAAAATCATCAAAATCCACAAATCAACTAATAATTCATTAAACATCCATTTGGGATCCCTTTAATCTCTAAAATTCATCAAACTTGGTCATGAAACTAAATATTGAATTCTAAGAAACTGCACATAAATATTTCAAAAATCATAACTTTCTACCTGTAACTCCGAATTGGATGATTCATGATTCGTTGGAAAGATCTTTTTAAAACCTATTTATGTTTGTGAAATACATTTTTCCCATAAACAAACCATTCAACGTCAAAAATATGATTTAACATCCAAGTACATAATCAACCCGTAATCTTTTAATCCCCAAAATCAATAAATCTAATTTGATCTTAAGAAATCCTTTTTCATTGAAATCAAATCAAATAATCATCCAATTAAAATCAATCAAACTCTAATCTTGATCCATCAATCTTCTTCTCTAAACAATTGATTGGCACAATCATCTCCTAACAAAAATAAATTGAAACACTAAACAACAAAAATCAATAGGGAATGATATCTCACCTTAAATCCAGTTACACCACCCACTATCTTCATCTAGGGTTAGGTCATCACCACCGCCTTCTCAGATTTGGATAAAAACCCTAACCCAAACATACTATTTAAAGGAGTTTACCAAAATTACAAAACGACCCCTTAAGTATTCTAGGCTTACAACTAGGTCCCTATCCAATTCACAAATAAATTACTATCCGATTTACAAATAGATTTTTGAAAGCCATTAAAAGGTATTCTGGATTCGCAACTAGATCCTAGGCCCAATAACTTGACACTTAAGCCTAAAATCTAATTTTTCCAAACTCCAAATCTCACCAAATTTCAACCAAAGTATCTTAAGACTATAAAGATATCTGAAAAAATACAAAATAAATATTTCAAAAATTAATTTATAATTATCATAATTATAAATCAAATTGGACCCATTTGGGCCCACCACCGCCAAATCTAAAAAATGAAACATTGAAAATTCAATTTAAAATTTCTATTATAAATTTAAAATAAATATATAAGGCTAAAAATACAGAAATGTTACAGTCACAATTTAATTGGTGGTGTAATTTCTTTTTACAAAAGGATAAAAAAGCTAAATACAAAAATACCCCTAATTAAAACCCACTCCTCGTTTTCACGTTTTTCCTATTTTTCTGTTTTTTTCCACTCAAGACCATCCCTCTCTACTATTCAAACAGTTGAAAGGTTTTTTTTTGGTTTTCAAAAATCAAATTTGAATAAAAAAATCAATGAAAATAAAAACCCCCTTTAGTCAAAAACGTCGAAGAAAACCTAATATATCCTTGAAGAATCGATTTGAAACGAAGGAGTTTTTTCGAAGATCTTCAACTACAGCAAAAAAAAAATGGGTATGCAACCCTTTTTTGCTATTTCACAATACGTATATGTTGTATTTGAAGATCTTATGGTTACATCAATTTTTTTTTCTAGGGTTTTTTTTTTTTTTTTTGCGAATACTAACTAAAAGTAACTATTTTTTTTTTTCTAGAAAATTGAAATGTATGATTAAATTCTTATTATATTTGTTATTAAAATGTAGTTGACAAATCAAATGACTATAATTAGATTTCAGTTATCATGTATTTTTATTCTGCTTAACAGTACTACTGTGCGGAATGTGACCTTGTAGTAAATGTAACTGACTTTAAGTTTTTATTGGTGTATATAAAATGATCAGTAAATATAATTAACTATTACAATGTATTGCAATTTTTACTGGGGCATATAAAATGATAAGTAAATGTAACTAATTATTACAATGTATTGCTCAATGTAATTTTGTTTTAAGTTTGTTTCATGTTACTGCTATGATGAAGGTAACTTTATTTGAAATGCAACAGTTTGAAAATAACTCTTCAGTAAATGTAACTAAGTATCAGGAAAAAAAATTGTGTATTGAGTTGTTTAATGATAATATCATCTTGAATGTAACTTAATTGACAATGTGACTTTATCATGTATATTTATTTAGTTTTGTGACTATGTATCTCATGATTTATATTTTTTTCATCATTACATTGCATGATTGTTGTAGTTGTTATGCCAAATGTTTGTATGTTTTTGAAATGTAACTGATCATATATAAATGTAACTTTATAGAGAGAACCGAATTCCTGAAGTGTTTTGACTGAATCAAGAGGGCAACATCATATTAGAGAATGATTCATCTCAACAATCCAATTTTATGATGACTGACTTAGGGTGTTTTATCTACTTCATCTGATAAAATTTTGTCATGTATATAGATGAAACAAAACAAGTTCAAGTGGATGTAGGTGTTTTTAAATACAATCACTTTTTGTAATCTTGAAAAATGTCAAGCCAATAACATTGATTGATTATTAGTAAAACATTGTTTTTTATTTAACAATTTCAAGGAAACGTAACTAACAAATGATAAATGTAACTGATTAAAACATTAAAAAACATCCATGAAAGGTTGCATAAACAGAGAAATTCAATATAACAAAACTTAAGGATATAAACTAGAAATCAAAAGCCAGCATCTCCAACAGCTTCACCAGCATTATGCAAGTTACAATTTTCAGAATTTTTCACTATCCTCTTCCATTTTCATCATTTTTCCTCTGGATTTGTGCAATGCCAAAACCTTCACTACGAGCAAAATTGTTATAAAACAATCACACATCTGCTTCTGTATTAAATGTCATTCCAAAGCTTGTAACACATACTATTGTTCTCTCTTTTTTTTTGTGATTATTTTCATTTGGTTTTGAGTGCCTTGAACCCTTGAACCCGATGTTTAGACTTTTAATGGACCATCAAAATTCGTTGGAAATGTTCGAGATTTATCAAAGTTCTTTTCTGAGGTCGGATCCGGTTAGTGCTCGACTACATTCAGTTCGGTCAGTACCGAACTGCACTACGTGCAAATCGAACTGCACCACTTATAAATCGAACTGCACAATCAATTGTTGGGTATATTTTTTTACTCTCTTATTGGATTCAATCAATTATTGGAGAAAATATGAATTCCTAAGTATCATCAGTATCCAATAAGAGAGTAAAAAATATACTCAACAATTTGTTGTGCAGTTCGATTTGAACGTGGTGCAGTTCGGTACTGACCGAACTGACCGTAGTCGGCACTGACCGGATCCGGACTCTTCTTTTCTAGCTACCAAAGTTTTTTTAAAATAAAATTAAAACTTACATACTTGAAAAATAATAAAATTTTAGACATATCCCCGTTCATATTCTGCACTTGCAATCTGCAATCGTTTTTATTCTAAAATTATATATATTATTTATGATTTATACATTTTTTAAAAGATAAAGTATATACTCCTATAAAATGTATGATCCAATTTTTATAAATATGAAAATTTCAGGGAGACTTTCTATTTTTATAAGTTTTGAGTGAGAGATCGATTTTTTTAAAAAAAATCATAGGGTTAGACGCGAGTGGTAAGCGTCTATGCCGACTCAAACAGAACGTCAACTCACTTTTGAGTTGGGTATTATGGGCTCTTGTTAGAGCATCTCAATCCTATACTCAAACCTTGAAATTTGAGTAAAAGTAACTCAAAAACATCTTCAATCATTTACCCATACTCATACAAATCAAGTTTTTATTTAAATTTTTACCCATATTTTCAACCGTTCTTTTTTCCTTTATCTCCACATTTTCTTCCAATGTATTTTTTTTTGCAACTCCAACTTCAACTTTCAGTGAATTAGATTAAATCCCCCACCACCCCCCCCCCCCCCCCCAAATAAAAAAAAAATCATGTGGTCTTCTTTCTTTGGTCTTCATCTTTGTTTATTAACTTTTTATTATTACCTCTTTTTTTTAAAATTGATGATTATGATTTTCACCTTTGAATATCTTAGAGAAAAGAAATATTGAGTGGCAAATATATTTAGAGGAAGGACTTTAAAAATATTTTTAAGAAATAATTGGAAGAAAATGTAAATTTAAAAAAAAAATTGAGTAAAACACAAAGTGATGATTAGAGATACACCATATCAAATCAAACTTTTACTCAAATTTCAAGTAAAATTTTAGTATATATTTGAAGAAGGGCTGTAGATGGCCTTAGGGGTGGCAACGGGTGGGTTGGGACGGATTTTGCAAATCCTAAATCTAAACCCGCTCACAAAATCTTGTCTCAAGCATGTCCTAAACCCATGACAATTTTAGTTTTTCATTCCAAACCCATCTCAACAAGCATGTAAAAAACTCGAACCCGCCCCGCACTATCTCATTCAGGTCGGGTTGAGTTGAATTGGGTCAGGTTGAGCTAAGACAAGTTTTGAAAAAAAATATTAAAACATATTCTTATGTATCTAAGTTGAAATTTTAAATATTTATTACAATAAACCCTACAAAATAAGACATAAAATAAAAAATATAAATTTTCAATTTCCATAACAAGTGACAAATATAATGTTTCAATATTTTTTTGGAATACTAGAAGACAACTTGTGTATGTTTATATGATATCAAATTTTCAGTTAGCGTTTGAGTTTATTTATTCTTTTTTTTTATATATTTTTTTATCAAATTATTATAATAAATATTTAATCTTAATATTAATTGCAACCGGGGCGGGTTAGTGACGGGTTTTGATAAGTAAACACATTTCTCGTTCCAAACCCATCGGGTTTTATTTTATCTATATCAAACTCGAAACCGACCCGACCACGGGCGGAGCCACCTTAGGGTGAGTGGTGGCAGCCTCGCCCATTCAAAAAAAGGAAAAAAAAACACTATTTAATTAATGGTGCCAACGATAAGCCATCAATTAGTGAACCACAGTATAAAGAGAAAGAAAAGCTAAACAGAAGGAAGAGAAGGACATTGTCTCCTATGGGCATCTACTAAGGAAACCTCAATTTTACCTGGAAAGAGTTTTCCCCATAATCTGTGTAAACTGGGGGAAATAATCATTTTTGGGTTGTTGGTGGAGAATAATAAGAATTTATGCCCATTAGTTGTTGGACAATAGAATTTTTTTATAGGACAAAATTAAAAATACAAATTTTGCAACTTAATATTAAAATCTCAATTATCACCTATCAACAAAGAGATGATGTTTATATGATCATCTTAAATTTAAAAATGAAAATATGATTACATACAAAAATTTTAAAAATCATTTTTTGCTTTTTTTTTCTTAATTTTCCATTTTCTAAAGAAAACACCATTACATAAACAAATTTTAGATGCTTATTTTTCATTTTGATAGACAATTTTTTTTTTTTTAACATTTGAATTGCTTGCATTTCTGCCTTCATTAAACAGAAATTCTGGCTACGCAATTGGACCCGATCCAATCAGAAGGGGTCAGATAATTTATTAGGATAATCCCACTGTCATCCCAGTACTTGAATCTTTGTTGACCATGTCCACAATATTATTAGCAAAATAGTTTGTTGTTGCAAAATAGTTTGTTGTTGTAATTGAGACTCACTCGTTACGAACAGTTTAAAAAAACATTCAAAAGGAAGTGCGAAAGAAGACGAGTCAATAGGACCGGTTACCTCGTATACCCTCTCAATTCGTCCTCCAAAGCTCTCTCTCTCTCTCTCACACTGTTCTCGACAACATGTCAGCATCGCATTTAATCTCTTCATTCACTCCTCCAACGGCTCCGCATTCAACTCCCGATTCCATCCACTATTGGGTATCCCCAAAAGCCCTATTTTTTCATTTCAATCACTCTCTCTCTCTCTCTCTCTCTCTGCGTGTTTTTTCTTTTTTACTACTGGAAGAGTTGCATTGATGTCCTCGGAAGCATATCAAGGATCTCTGCTTCCATTGTTCTTGTTGTGCCATCTTGTATTATACATTACATGCTATACATTGAAAAAAAAATCAATGATGGATGGTGGTTCTTCAGCAAAGTCAGAAGCTTTTGCGGCTCCGAATGGAAATCGAAGAGAATGTGTTGTCGCTTCGTCCAACGTTGCTTCTTCTTCTATTACTTCTGTCACTTCTCTTCACAACGTTCAAAGAGGTCCACCCCTCCCTCTTTGTCTCTGTATTTGTTTCAGATTTTTGTTTGTTTCATTGAGTGTCAGACACACTTGAAAAATGGTTCCCTGAGAATCAATGGGGGTTCTTTTTGTTTTTTGCGTTGTGGGTTTTATGTAGATCATCTGTTTTTTGAAGCCTTTTTTATAAAGCTCCTGCCTTGCTTAAGGAATTGACACTTTTCATACTTCTCTTTGGAATGATGTGTTTATATTTGCTTTTCTTCCCCCAATTTGTGAGATTGTTCGATTGCAATGTACCCTTTTGTGAATGGCTGAGTCTTAATTCGGAGTTTATGTGGTGATCTTTGACTCACTAATAAATGTGTATTCTCTGTTTTTGATGGACTTGGTTGAAATTTGGTGGACAAATCTGAGAAAGTTTGAACATCAACAATTGTACAATGTACTTTTGGTACTGGTAGATGATTCTCCTCTCGAGAACATTATAGAGTAGTAGAATATAATGCCTATTGAATGAATTATTTTTTCAATAAATTCTGGGGTGCATTATGTTTGTGCTTGAAAGTGTAATATCTCTTTTGATTTATAAATTATTTGCATTACGTGGTAAGATTTCACTTCATCGTCCATGTCAATAATGGAATGTGTTCTTGTTACAGTGCTTCTGATAGGAACTGTGAAAAACATGGAGTTTCACGCTCCTTGGGTATGGAGCAAAATGGATCTCAAGTAAGGATGCAAGACCATGAAAAATTCTTGCAAGTAGCTTTTCAGTGATACAGAGTTTATTTACCATGTCCTAATAATCCACAGTTGATTGGTTCAACGAGGAGGCGTGGAGCTTCAAATTCTAGTTGTAAAGGCTATCGTAAGGTCATTGGCAATAACCCTTCTTCAAGCCAACAAGCTTCCTTGGAGAATGACGTAAGAAATGAACATCTCTGCTCCTAGACAGTTTTAAGTTTCTAATATGTAATCATGCTGATCAATGAAGTTAGAGGTTCAGAAAAATGTGTCGTTAGGGGAAGGTTTCCTCAATATCATAGATACATACACACATAATTTTGATTCTTATTTTTTTCCGTAGTCTGCCACTACCATCATTCTATCCAACCAATATGCACAATATGCTTCATAATGAGTCCACGATTTGGCATCTTGAAAACTGATTCTTTCAGTCAGGGCCACTAATTTATAGTTTTGTTTTAATGTTCCTCATCTAGTACATTTTTCTTGATTTGATTTCATAGGTGTCTCATCTATGAACATTCTTTAAATACCTTACAAGACTGGAAGCAGGACTCAGCTAGTAGATAGAATATCAAGGAAAAGTTGACACTTGAGATGATTTCTGAGGCATTCATAAACCATAATAGATAGATAATTGTTTTTGAGCTACGGGTTTTCTTAAAAAAACATACTCATCTTTTTAAATTTAGAGAACATTTTAAATAAACTATTTGAATGAATACTGACATATTAACAGAAAATCTTATTCTGGCTTGAAGTTTAAATTTTTTGCCTGCACTAACAAATATCGGCCAATCTCATCGTCATTTACATTTTGTTATAGAAATATCTGTAAAGGGAACTTGATTTATGTTCTGTAGCCTTTTTTTCTATTATTAACCTAATGGGAATTTCGTTGAATAACTTTCTCTTTTATATTGTCTTATCTTCATTGCATTAAGTATTAGGGTTAAAGACATCTAAGTCCCTACAAACATAGGAAAACCCATATAAGTCCCTGCTAAAGTTGGGACAGACGTACGAGTCTCTGAAAACTCACAAAAACCCAAATATCATCCCTGAGTTAAATTTCCATCCAAACTTAACGGAATATTCCCAGAATATTCCATCACATATAATTGTATAGACATTGAAGTCCCTATAAACAGTCATAAAGACAAATCAGTCCCTACAAAAGACAAAATTGCCCTTAAAGACTTTTACATTTAATTGGATAGACATGACAGTCCTTATAAACAGTCGTAAAGACAAATTGGTCCCTGTAAAAGACAAAAATGCCCCTGAAGGATTTTTAAATTTAATTGTGTAGACATTATAGTCCTTATAAACATTTGATCTCTGTAAAAGATAAAAATGCCTCTGAATGATTTTTAAATTTAATTGTGTAGATATTATAGTTCTTACAAACAGTTGTAAAGACAAATTAGTCCCTATAAAAGACAAAAATGCCCCTAAATGATTTTTAAATTTAATTGTGTAGATATTACAGTCCTTACAAACAGTTGTAAAGACAAATCATTCAGGGGCATTTTTGTCTTTTATAGGGACTAAATTATCTTTACAACTGTTTGTAAGAACTATAATATCTACACAATTAAATTTAAAAATCATTCAGAGGCATTTTTGTCTTTTACAGAGATCAAATTGTCTTTACGACTGTTTATAAGGACTATAATGTCTACACAATTAAATTTAAAAATCCTTCAGGGGCATTTTTGTCTTTTACAGGGACCAATTTGTCTTTACGACTGTTTATAAGGACTGTAATGTCTATCCAATTAAATGTAAAAGTCTTTAGGGGCAATTTTGTCTTTTGTAGGGACTGATTTGTCTTTATGACTGTTTATAGGGACTTCAATGTCTATACAATTATATGTGATGGAATATTCTGGGAATATTCCGTAAGTTTGGATGGAAATTTAACTCAGGGATGATATTTGGGTTTTTGTGAGTTTTCAGGGACTTGTACGTCTGTCCCAACTTTAGCAGGGACTTATATGGGTTTTCTTATGTTTGTAGGGACTTAGATGTCTTTAACCCTAAGTATTATTATGGAATATGGATACTCTCCATTACATATTCTGAAATTCGTTTTTCTTTCATGAACTGTGTATTCATAATTTTTGTTATAAACCTGAAGTAAATAATGTAAACTTGCAGATCCAGCAACTTCAGATGCGTTTGCAGCAAGAGAAATCTATCCGCATCATGCTTGAACGTGCTATAGGTCGAACATCAAGTACTTTATCTCCTGGTCACAGACATTTTGCCACTCAAGTATGCCATCTTATGCTTAACAAGTAAATATTTTAAGTCCAATTATATGGATTTCCCCCATGACCTTGGACCACTTGCACATTCTTAAATTAGTGGACTTTTTATTGTATGCTATGGCATAGAAAGTGCCCCTTCATTATTTATCATTGGTGCCTTATTTGGTTCATTCAGGATAAGAATTGCTATAATAAAATTATGTACAATTTTTTTCACGGAAATGAAGTGGAGGACTTCCCATGAGATTCACTATTTACAATTTTGCGACTGTGTATTGTGTTTTACTATACATGTTGTTGAATATATGTCTTGAAGCATGTTCTTTTCCCTCCTGTTGGCTTTCTTGAGCTCCAGATAAATCTAATAACATCCACATCATTATTATTTTGATTCATTTCAGACTAGAGAACTAATAACAGAAATTGAGTCACTTGAAGAAGAGGTCGCTAACCGAGAACAACATGTACTCTCTCTATACCGAAGTATCTTTGAACAATGCACAAGTGAGACGTCATCGGGACGAACCTCGGGCATCGCTTCTCCTGCACATACCAAGAATGGAGCAAGAAAACATCCAATCATAATTTCAAGTTCATTCTGCTCATCGAAAAAGTTTCCTATGTACCCTTTCCGGGTACTATCTTCAAAGAAGGATTCGGGGAAGAAAAATATCTTGTTGCAGTCTAAGATGACTGGTCATGCGTCAGTTTTGGATGGGAAAACCAGAACTCAACTTGGCCTAAACTGTTCATTTCCTATGAAGGTATAATAAGCAAAACATCTTTGATACTAAATTCATTTGTTCTCGCTTTTGGATCGGTAAATTGTATAAGTGCCCTCATAAGTATGCCTCATTTTGGTTTTTTCTACAATGCCATTAATTTAGTACCCAACTTAGGGTTTTACGTCAAAAAAGCATAATCTGCAACAAAATTTCTGAATTAGTTTTGTTCTGACAATGGACTGCCGTTTCCTATTGTGTCGCCATAATATTGAACGTGGAGCAGTCTACATAGCATAGTTTTGCACTCCCCATTTACTGAAAGCATCCAAGTTTTAGTTGCGAATATGGCAAATTCTTAGATCAATAAATGATATAGTTTTACTTCTAATTATACCTTATCTTGGTTGAGTTTTTTTTCCCATGCCATGCACCTGACTTGGGGTTTCACTTCAAAAAAGAATAATTTTTTTCCTTGTTTAAAGAAGCTTGCATTCTTCTATCAGATTTGTTTTAGCCATTTGCATTTCACCAGTAATATTACTTTCAGTTAAACACAGTAACACTAACTACTAATCTGCCTCAGTAATCTGAATCTGTTTTGATTTGACAATGGGCTGCCTTTTTCCTATTTTGTGGCCATTGTTGAACATGGGAATAGTGTACATTTGCATGGTTTGTGCTAAAGTTATTTCATGCAGAGATATGCAATCTAAAAGTGGCTTGTAAATTTTCAACCACAAGAAAATGTGGCTTGTAAATTTTCAACCACAAGAAAATAGTTTTTATTTTCTTGTGGTTGAAAATTTACAAGCCAGTTTTTATTTTCTTATTTGTTTTATATATGGGTGCAATTTGGGCAGGTTGAACACGAATCAACCTGACTTTTGGTTTGGGATTTTAATATTCAGATTCAACCCGATAAACCTGAATTTTCAGGTTCGGTTCGTGTTGGGGGTTCGGGTTAAATGTAGTGAGTGATATATTTAAATGTTCTAAGTGAAATTTTAGTTGTTTGATTTGTGAGATAAAATTTGAATTGTATAATTTATTGTTATCTAAAATCTCACTTTATAGTTTCATTTCTTTATTCTCTTACTAACATTATTTCTCATTTTCATATTTCTTACTCATTTCATGTGGAACATTGACCGTTGCAGATTTTTTTTGTTTAAAATGATATATTTTTAACCCAAACCCTAACACAATCTTAACCTGACCCTACCTGAATCAAATTTACACCCATCTCGAACTTGAACCAAACTCGACGGGTTGGGTTCGGATTGAGCTTCTCAAGTTTGAGGGTCAGGCTAGGTTGGTTGGGTTGGGTTTTTTCAACTTTGGGTTGGGTTTGCACCTCTAGTTTGTAGTCCATATAGAGCCTTGTATAATTGAAAAATATGAATGTCCTAAGAAAGAGGAATGTGATATGTCATTACTGTTTGTGATCTATTTTTTTATTCACTTCTCAATTTTACGGGATATATTCAAGGAACACTTATATCAAACTATAGATAATTTATTGGTTCACTCTGGTTGATTTCAAATGTCAAGTTTCTAAATGGTTTCATGCATTAGACCAGTGAATGATATGTTCTGTTACTTTATACTCTCAATTTTGATCACTCTCCCAAAAAAACTAAATATCTCTGAACCATCCATTTGTGGTGTGAGCTTTAATTGAGTGGACTAAATGCATTCACATGGTACTGTTTTTGAGATTGAACCACTCTTTGAATGTGCTGGACATATTGAAGATCAGACCTCACAGTAATCCTCAGCGCCAGTTGGACTACAATTGTACCGTAGTTGTGTTAAACATGTTCCACAAATCTAAGCTCAAGTAAATTGGTTGGAAAAACTGAATTTGATCAACTGATCTAAAAATGAACATAATGCAATTGGCTGTGTTTATTCAATTATATTGGTTGCTGATAGCCATTTTTTTTCCAGGTCCATGAGAATGCACCAATGATGGATAAGAGTAATTTGGGAACCTTGAAGGATCATCTTTACCAATGCCCTAGCAAATTGTCCGAGGACTTGGTCAGATGCATGGCAGCAATATACTGTTGGTTGCATTGTGACGCATTGCATTGTGATGCATCCAGAAACTCTGAGACAGGCTGTTCTCCTATGACGTCAAGGTCATCCTCCGGTATAGTTCGCCCTAGACACAGTAACGAAGATGAACCGAACAATCACAACAGATCCCCTCTAGAAATATCGTGGATATCAACGAGGAACCAATTGCCATCATATGTTATAGGAACTTATAGGTTAAGAAAATTTTCAGTCGGATTAGTAAAGAAATACATACCCTGTTCCTTATGTGTAACCATAACTTGAAAACTTAAGGTTTTCGTTTATGTTTTTCATTTGTTTAATTGCAGGTCACTAGTTGAGCAGCTTGAAGAAGCAGACCCCAGTGTGATGGAAAGTAATGCAAAATTGGCATTTTGGATCAATGTGTATAATTCTCTACTCATGCATGTATGACTGCATCTCAACGAATTGTGATTTGTATTAGCATTTTGTAGTATTGTACATAAATGATTATTTAAAGTTTTCTGCAGGCGCACTTGGTGTATGGGATCCCTCAAGGGTCCTTGAAAAGGATGGCCCTATTTCACAAGGTAGTGCACTTCTTAGTTCAAGCTGCAAATCAGGACTCTCCTGTACTTAAAATTGATTTATTCCTATCATATAGGAATTCAAACATGACTCCATGCACATGGCTTTATGTTTCTCATAAATTTGCTTTCATTATGCATCCAATATCTTTTTCATTCCACAAATCATGAACGTGTGGGATTTTTTGAATTCTTGAAAATGGGCCTGATAAAAGAAGTATTGCTCGTGGGATTATGTTGTCCACTGTAGTTATCTCGATGTTCATTGGAGGATTGGTGGTTGGTGAATTGCAACTATAACAAAGAACATTGTAGTACAATGAGAGCATGAAATAACCCACATGGGGTTGGCTCTTTGGCTACTACCATGGGTTTGCTCCCCATAGATCCCGAGTTCGAATCCCCCAGGTTCACCTGATGCACAGTATTTATGAGGGATTTTGTGTATTCAGGGCTTTCCCAGCTAATGTTGTCGTTCCTTGTCACCAAAAAAGGAGAGCATGGTTCATGAAATTTCACTTGGGGGACCTACCACTTGCACATCGAATTTTACCTATGGTCTTGGGTTTTAGTATGATTAAGAAATTCATTGGATTTCATCTGATCCTGATCCCACAATAATTCTTTGTATAGTGCAGGCTGCTTACAACATCGGAGGACATATCATCAGTGCCAGTTCCATAGAAGAATGCGTACTGTTCTGCCGCATGCCCCGGACTGGCCGTGTATGAACTTTTTATCACCTTGAGTTTAACCTCCTGTAAATAGTATGCCTCAGCAGACGAAATCAGTCTAAGTTTATTATTATCGCATGAATGAACCTGTATTGTTGCATGATACATTTTGACCTCTGTTATATTTTGGTATTGTTACTCAAATATATTAGAACTCAGAAGAGACATACCCAATTTCAGCCAAGTTGCTGGACGTGTTCAATCTGTTATTTTGATCTGTTCAGTTGAGAGGACTGTAAATTTGACAAATCTTGATTTCTTACAGTGGTTTGAAGGCATCCTTTCAACTGCTATGAGAAAAAGATCTGGTGAAGAGAAACAACTCATTTGCTCGAGATTCGGCCTCTCAGAATCCCAGCCCCTTGTATTCTTTGCCCTCTGCAGTGGAGCCTTGTCTGATCCAGTGGTAATTCTCCCATATTGGATTATAGTTCATCTACAGAATAATAAAAATTGGACAATATTATGGCAGTCACTTTTTCAAATCACACATATTTTGATTTTATTTGGAGTATATACTTAAAGTACATTCTTTTATGAAAAAAGAATGAAGTACATATTGAATTAAGTCAATGCATGTATTTTTATGTTTTCTTAAAAAGGGTATATAGTGACATATTGGATTATACAGTGCATTAAGCGATTTCATATACTGTGTTGGTGAAGGCCATATGCAAAAAGGACTGAGTGCATACACGTCCTTTGAAATCTACTAGTAATAACGTCATGTTTTGAAACCGGTTTTTAGCTGAAGGTCTATACATTGCACCACATCAGAGAAGAGCTTGAGAAAGCTAAGAGAGAGTTCCTCCAAGCCAATGTGGTTGTCAAGAAATCAAAGAAAGTGTCTCTGCCCAAGCTGCTCGACGCGTACTCGAAAGAGGCCTCTATCAGTTCGGACGACCTCCTTGATTGGGTGTCTGAAAATGTCGACAAGAAGCTCCATTGCACAATTCAGGCGTGCATCGATTCCAAGTCAAAGAGGAGAGCCTCACAGTTGATAGAGTGGCTGCCATACAATACCAGGTTCAGCTACGTCCTTGCAAAGGACTTGGCCAAGAAGCCATAGTGGTTTGTTTTTCTGAATTTGTTGAGTATATACTCTTTTGCGTATGATGATTGTAATTAAATTCACATGAGAAGAAGTATTTGGGGCTTCCATCTGAAATTGAAAACAGGAAAAAATATCTATGTGCATTTTCATCATCTGTTCTGTTACTCATCGGTATGTATGGGTAGAGTTCGAGATGCTTTTAGGGTGCAACTTGAGCGGGTTGAACCCGACTCAATTCGGTTCATGGGCGGGTTTGGGTTGGGATTTTTCTCTGTCGGGTTCAACCCAACCTGAACCTGAACTAACCCGAACCCAATTTGGGTCGGGTTCGGGTTCGGGTTGGGGGTTCAACCCGTGGGCTCAACCCGAACCCGACCCCCAGGTTAACAAATCCTATGCTGCCATAACACAATAAACAATTACACAAATTAGAGCATCACTATGTTTGTTGTGTTCAGGTTAATTTATCATAGATATTCACTTTTAATTATTTGTATATAACGTTTAATTAATAATTAATTAGAGTTTGTTGTGTTGTTTATTAAATATTTTTTATGATATTTTAGGTGTTAAACCCGAACCCGATTCAACCTGAACCCGACTTGAGCCCGAATTCAACCTGAACCCGACCCAAACCCGACCAAACCCGAATTCAACCTGAACCCGACCCGAACCCGCAGGTTAAGGTCGGGTTCGGGTTGGACCCTTCGTATTGAGGCCGGGTTCAGGCTCGGGTTCGGATTCGGATTGAGCTCTCTGCAATGCAGGTTAAAGTCAAACTCGACCCAAACCCAACTCAACCCAACCCGTCCGAGTTGCACCCCTAGATGCTTTTGGGATCAGCCACACCTAATGTTGTCACATATCACATTGAGTTAGAGATACAAAGATCCTCCGTGGGCCAATCAGGATATGACACTTTGGTGATATAAAACTATTTTAAGTTATGCGTCTATGATTATTTTAATAAATATCAATAAAAAGTGGAGGTAATTTTATAAAAATATTTTTTTATTGTGTGATTGTGAAAAAATACCATTTATATTATATGAGAGGAAAAGTTGGGAGGAGATGAAAAACATTTGTCATTAATAAAAAATTAAAAACATTAGTATCCAAAATAAAAATTATTTAAAGCAAATTTTCAAAAAATAAACTCTTATTCGCAATGTCTTATATTTTGGCTTGGTGGATTATGATCTCTATTTATATATGCTTGAGTCGCTTGACAACTCTTTGGGATAATACGTACAAATTACTTCGTCATTATATTTAACCATGTTCACTGTCTCATTTTTCATGAAAAAAATGTAGTTTATTTCTATTTATTATTCTGATACTTTAATTAAATTTAAATAAAACAAACATAAACAATGAAAGGGAAAAATGGATATAACTCTTTGAAAATTTATGAAAATCAGAAAAGTTGCATGTAAAATCAGTAAAAAAATTTAAATCCATATTTTTTGTCATGGTTAATGGTTTTAGGTCTTGAGTCAACATTCCACCAATGCAAAAAGTATATTTTAGTATTATTATGTTTAGTTAAGGAATCTGTAATAATAAATTTTTGAAAAACTAATAAAATTAGAATAAGTCATTTTTATGATGGAAATACCTTTTCAAATACAAAAATACCGAGAACACCCTTACCACCTCCATTGAAAAGCCTCACACAGTCATAAATTTGTTTTTTTTTCATTATAAAAACATATTTTGAAATCATATATGTGCATTAAAACTGAAACTTTTTTTAAATTTTTTATTAGAATTGGTGAATACGTAATATATGTATTTAATTAATTTAACAAATTTATTAGAAAATCTTATTTTATATTCAAAATTATAAAGTACTTTATCTATTTAAATCATAAATTAAGATTAGGAGAAAAAATAATTGTTTATGATAATAAATAATTTTAATAAATTTTATAAAGACTTTTTTTATTTTCATAAGTTTTCAGAGAGTTGTATTTATTTTTATAAGAAAGAAAGTAAATTTAAAATGATATTACAGTAATTTATCATGTATGCTTAGATTTTTTTTTAAGAACTTTTGGGACATCTAATTAGTTTATGTTATACTAGGGATAAATATCTAACCGATTTTACATTTTTTTTTTCTTTTATAAGCTTCAAGGAGCAAGATTGATTGTTTTCAAAATAAAAAGGAATAAAAAAAGGGGAAAAAGGAGCAAGATTGATTGTTTTCAAAATAAAAAGGAATAAAAAAGGGGAAAAAGGAATCATCCATATCTGAATAACCATTTTTTTATAGGAAAAAATTCATATAACTCCCTATAATCATCTAGATATCCATATAAACCCTATAATCTCAATATATCAATATAACCCCTTGTAAACACAACATAAATACAAATAACTCCTGCGGTTAAAAATTATTTAACATAGTTGAAATATTCCTTTAACATAGTTGAAATATTCTGGGCATATTCCATTATTTGAAACCAAGGTTAACAAATATGTATTTTTTTAATCCTTGAAAAACAGCTAATACTTAAAAAAAACCCTCATATTTTCAATTTTACCTCCTTTAGGGTTTTTTATTTTATTTTAAATATTGACTGTTTTTAGAGGGCTTAAAATAATACATATTTATTAACTATGGCTTAGATAACGAAATATGCCAACAATATTCTAACTTTGTTAAAGAATCTTTAACCACGGGGAGTTATTTGTATTTACGGTGTGTTTATAGGTGGATATATGGATATATTGAGATTACAGGGGGTTATATGGGTATCCGGAAGATGATAAGGGGTTAAATGGAATTTTTCCTTTTTATATTATTTGTTTGAGAAGGCCAAGCGACATTGGTCCAAACTCCAAAGCCCATCCAACGGCACAAGTGAAAGTGTGAAACCATCCATCGAGACGGTCCCTGTGGACCGTCCGATCTAACAAAGTCTCCCTGTGGACCGTCCGATCTAACAAAGTCCCACCATTGTGTTAAGCCCGTAAATATGACGTCAATTAGGACTACATTTTCGAGATCACAAAAATCCTCCGAAGCCCTGTTTTTGGGTGCAGTTATTCCCACCACCTCGATTATACTGGCCACCACCTTTTATTACAAAATTATCAGTCGTCCATTTTTCTTTGAAACACATTAAGCTCACCACCCTATCCTTCCTTTATATACCGGTCTCGATGGGCCTCCCGTCGATGATTACAATATATTCGACTTAGAGTACGTCGGAATCCAACATTTTTATCGACAGGCCACCTGTCGAGTTTGACAGCCAATTCGACTAGCGTCTCGTCGAGTGTAGGCATATGTGTGCGACGAGTGCTATGTCGAACTGAAAAGTCAACCTGTCACATTTACATACACAAAATGAAACCAGTAGTTTGTCCGAGTCTTTACACGAGTGGATCGATTTTGTGGCGGCCCGTGCCCCGAAACACCGACACGAGCGCGTCACGTGCCTAAAACCCACCATGATCTCTTTTTTTTTTTCTAAAACAAAACATCGAAATGTCCACCCTATATAATCACATATGATAACAACCCTGGGATAACAGATAATCAACAAGATATGTATGATCACCTATATCACAACACACCCAGGAAAGTTTAAGCAGTCAACAGAGCATCTAACACACCTCATATACAGTCATCCATATGTACAGAGCATTTAACATAGGCATGGTTCGCTAGACCAGCCTCTACCAAAATAATCATATACAGATCCAAAACATCAAACTATACACATCTATATATACCTATCACCAGCTGGACGTGGCACCAAAAGAAGACTAAGCCAACGTCCACCAACCCCGCCTCTACTCTGCAAAGTAAGAGAAAATAGAACGGAATGAGCGAAAGAAGCTCAGTAAGTAACCCAGACATTCCACGCACAAGGAAAACAAGAATGACATCAAAAGTCAAGCTCAGTAATCTCAATAAACACCAGGTCAAAGTATAATGATAAATGGAATTACTGTATAAGCATCAGCGGAGAACAATAACATCGCTGATATATAAACATAGGAATGAATAGCTCAAACTAACACCTTACAACTGATAATGCCAATGAATATCATCAAGATGTATCACAATTGGACTGAAAGCAAGTACTCTGAAATTACCCATCAATCAAAAGGATATTAATTAAATCACTGATGGCCCTGGAAATGTCACAATGCTACAAGAAAGATAAGGAAATCACAATTCTGGTCCCCAAATGTCCAAAGCGTAGGATTGACCATCTGCACGACCCCACCATCTTGGCCCCTATGTCCAAGATATCCACATACCTCGCGTGTGGCCCTCGGAACGTCCACCGCGGATTCACTACCTGGCCCTCGGAACGTCCAGGCACGGCAGGGTATTCTCAAGTCCCCCTCGCTGGACCGTACGTACTTATGCGCGCTAGGGAGGCAAACCTCAACCCTCACTGTAAGGTCTATGGTCATCCAACTCCAAGTACACAAGAGGTAATATAGAAGCAACGATGCCAAACATACTACAAGGTTTCATGGTCAAGCAACACAGTCATTCTGATCATAGGAAGATATCGATTAACAAGAATGTATATAATAATATCAAGGAAAACTCACAATACGAATAAGTCAATTATAGGCTCACGAGATATAATTGAGGAAAACTAATCTGGAATCCAACAAAAGAATAACTCCAAGATACAAAGAGACCAATTATAAGAATATTTTAGAATCTCGAACAGCCACAATCTAACAACAATGAAGGAATATGTCTCAATAATAGGACATTTAAATGCAGTACTCACAATCGAAATCATCTGGATTGTCAAATACAATTGAATAGACTCAACAACAATAAAATGTGGGGTGGAATGGAATGAGTAAATGTCGAATCAACAATACCACGCGGAACGGAATTGAACAAATAATGGAATGGAACGAAACAATCAAAATCAATCGGGTTACTTACAATAATACAACATGGAATGGAATGGAACAAACAAATATCGAACGGGTTACTTACAATAATACAAAGTGGAATGAAATGGAACAGGTAAAAGTCAATCGGGTTACTTACCTCACAATTCACAATCCCAAGCTGGACTCACCCTATTCCAGCTCCTAAACCACGCAGACAGGAAACCACTGATAAAATTATAACCTCAATCAGATACTAAAATATAACCCTATCAATCAAACAATTCCCAAATCCACCAAGACAAAATGACATCCCCACTACAAACCCTAAAATGATACTATAAAATCAACCATCAAATACCTATTTATCCAGCCCCAAAAACATAATCATATTCCAGCCCTAAATCACAAATTTGATTCAAAACTGAAATAAAACAACCCTAGACGAAGAATAACAATGAAAAGAATAAAATCTTTACCCAATGTATCGCGAAAAATGCTCCACGAAGCTTTTCCCAATTTTTCTAATTTTTTCCTGATTTTTCCCCCTTTTTTTTTCTCTGTTTTTCCACCGAAAACAGCCTCGGCCGACTCTCTCTCAATCTCAATATATATCAACTCACCCTCCACCGACTTAACCATTGATTAAAAACTATAGGTTTCACCAAATAACGAAAACGCCCTTCCATTAAAATCTGCGCAGCCTTGACTCAAACAGCCATATCTTCTCGTAGGGAAATCCACTTCACATGAAACAACTTCTGTTGGAAAGATAACGAAAATATCTACAACTTCTATGCTTGAGCCAAGATCAGAAGAAGCCTCTAACTATATTTAAAATAACAACGAACAGAAGACCTCGCGATTTATTCTTCTAGGGGCATAAATGGTAAAACAGGCATAACTTTTCTAATATAATACCAAATAATGCCAAACCAATTTTATATGAAAGGTAACTCAAAAATGAAACCTTCATATGTTTAGCGCGAATCCAAAATATGCCTCGAAGGTGTTTTTCAAAAATTAAACCAAATGTGCGACTTCAGGGAGAATAAAGACCAAAAGCCCAATAACATAAAATTGTCATCTCCTGTAAACCAAACATGTAAATATTAGCATAAACCGGCATAAGAGGTCCCGGCTATTACAGATTTAGTCTCGCCTACTGCCGTTTGGGTTGACAAAATGGTAGTCGAGCATATACCAAAAGCATTTATCATGGCGGTAAATCATTCGACTACAATGTCACAAAACAGGAGCGACAGAAAAACCTATCGAACCAACCTGTCTAATTTTGTTTTAAAAGTTCATTAATCCCGCTGTCTAACACTTTCCATCACCCTAAAATAAACAGATTCATCAATCCCACTTTCCAACATTTCTTTTGTTTGAAAAACCACATTTTACCAGGTTGACAGGTTCAGTATTAATTGGTCTCTTTCAAACTTGACAGGGGGATGTCGACGTATCTTTTTTACACTTGACAGAGAGTTTGTCAATCGTTCTCTTTCATATCTGACAACGCTTCCGTCAGCCAATCTCTTTCAACCTTGACACTGTATGTGTCGAACTGGGGATTTCAAACAAGATTATCAGTTTTTTAGAACCTAAGAGCATAGTTTTTTCTCATTCTTTGAAGTTTGTATTGGAGATCTCTATACACACAAAATGAAAGATAAGCAAAATTATTTTCATATCGAGAACTAGAGCATCAATATAAATATACTAACTCAAGGGACTTCTTCGTTGTCACCGACGCATCACTAGAGAGGGAGAAGATGATGGGGCTCGACTGAAGGGGGAGCAAATGATGGGGCGTCATGTCGGCGGTAGGGGTGAATGAGAGGAGAGAAATGAAATGAAAAAAGGGAGAAGAGAGCTGTGTTGCAAAATGTGGAGGGTGGTGGGATTGGAGTTTCAGATTATGTGTTTTTATAAGATGGTGGGTCTGATAATATATAAAATTGCAGGTGGTGTGATTAAGAATGTGGTGGTAAATTGAAAAAGGGAGGTGGGTGTATCCGCACCCTTTAAAAATTCCATATCGTTCACGAGTTCTCATTTTATATATATATATATATATATTTTCAGTCCCACTCACGAAAACAAGCCGAGTCACTACAGCGAAAGTCAGTGTGCGAGGGAGGGGAGAGAGAGGGAGCAAAAAGAGGGGCTTCTTTTGCCGGAGAACCGGGGATTCGCCGGAGAAACAGTGAAGCCGGCCTGAATTTCTCCATTTCTTGGGGCGGAATTCATGTCGGATGGTCCCCGGAGTAGGGTTTCCGCATTGGCGATGCCATTGAAGGCCCCCCTCGGGAGATGAGCCCGCGGAGCACCGTGGGATTTAGGGTTCGATCGATCAACCGCGGAGATTCCGTCTCCGGATGGAGGGTGACGGCATATTAGGTATTCTCCTTCCCGTGCGCTCTCTTAGTTGTTTAAAACGAGTGCGTGATTAGGGTTTCGTTCGTGGTGTCGATTTCTGATGTGGAGCGTAGTTTTTGGTTTTGCGGGAAAGCTCGGGTAGGAAGGGTAGGTTATTAAAAATCTGAAATGGGGTCTCAGTTACAAAGTCAAATATGTCGTCATGGGATTTCTGTTGCTGAGTAATCCTTGGCATTTTTTTTATATCTGATAACATTGGTTGGAATCTTCTGCTTTTGTCATTGAAAAATGCCCACTTTTTGTCATATCTCTTATATGGTATGATTGATCTTATTATAAAATGCTTAAAAGCTCCTGTTTCATGTTTTTTTCATTTTAGTTCGATTTTTTTGGTTGCCTAGAATAGGGTGTCATTGTTATATAGTTTAGCCTCATTGGTTTCTATTGTCATTCTTTATTTAGATTTAAATATGAGATCTTTTTGGCCAAGTAAGTAGTGTTGTAGGTTTTTCTTAGTTAGGTTCCAATGTTGATTTTTAGTAATATAAAATCTGACCCTGAGATCTGATAAGTTGTAGAAGAGCTATTTATAACCTCACATAGGCAAGCATTTTTTTATCATCAGTAGAATCTGTTTGAACATCATGCCTATCTTCATCATGGAGTACTACATTACATCCATGATTTTTTTTGTGCGCATTTTGTCATTCGAATTAAAACTTTTGGTGAATGCTTTTATCATCTAGACTTTAAAAATTTCTCTTGTTCAGTTAGGTAATGTATCAGGGATATGAAGATTTTGAATGTTGATAAACATGTCTATGGCAACATGTCGCTGACATAGGGAAACAACTTTTTTCTTCCTCTTCATGCATATATCAAGACATGGGGCGACATGGGGGAATTTTTTTTCTCCTTCCTTCTTCTTCTTTCCGGAGAAGCACCAAAAGGCAGTAAAAAGTTGGAGTGTTAATGAGACTTTGGGATACTTTTATTAATTTATAAAACAATAGTCATCTTAGTGAAACGAGTTTTGGTTAGTTGGTTAGCATCCCTTGTATCCGAAAAGGAGGTTAGGGGATCAAACCCCGCCATGCGAAATGTGCACAAGGGGGCACCAATTCTTAAAAAAGAAAAAGAAAAGGAAATAGTAGGCTTCCTACCCAATTTTATTAATTAAAGCCAATTACAAAAGTAGAAGAAAGGATAGAAAACTCGATACAACATCAACGATCGGGGATGCAGTAGAAGAGGTATATGCCGGCGCTCCAAACTCAAAAAACCCCATTAACTAACACACTACTCAATCACAAGGCGACTTCTTTGCCTTCTTTTTTGTTCTTCTTAACAAACTTTGGGGCACTTGATGTAAATGAATAAACACACTTGAAAACAATATAAAAAAGAGTGGTGATTCCTAGGCCCCAACTCATAGACCCCATTCACAGCCTCATGAGGTGTTATCACTTTATTGGTTGGCTTGTTGACTTTTGAAAATGGGTAAAATGGCAAAATACAGATGTGCCATTCATTAAAAATAGATCCAATTAACCCAAATCCCCTTTTTTCTCTTATTAATATTTCACAATAATTTGAATTTGCTTAATTTAAAATTTGCCTATTTTAAAAAATATATCTCTTTAAAATTTGCCTATTATAAAATTTGAATTTTTAAAATTCTTATGAATTTTACACCAAAACTTACCAAACTTACACAAAAATCACCTAAATTGTTTTTCATCAAAATTACACCAAAACTTATCTAAATTACACCAAAATTATCTAAATAACACAAAAAACGTTCTAGTTTTTTTTTATGATTATAACTGTTACAGAATGTAATAACAAATACAAATCATTATATGTATGCGATTGAATGCTACATTTACGAATGTAACAGAATGTAACAGTGTTGCATAAATAACATTATATCGTTCTAAGACTGTTACATTTCAAATGTAAATACAAAAACAATACACGCACTTAAAAGACTGTTACATTTCAAATGTAATAAAATAACAAAAACTGTGTATTGCTTAAATGTGTCTCTTTCGAATCAAACCACAATATTCATTAACATGTTACATTTATAAATGTAAATGTAATAATCTTAATCAATACACAGTTTCCACAATGTAAATATAACAAAACGATACCTGATCTTGCTTTCGATTTACTTCATCTTCTCCGTCTCCAATGGCGACCTCACTTTTGTAGGTTATCCCGAACAATCGCTTGAATTCCTAAAAAACAGTGATTTTTTTAACACAATCCAGTCCCGTCCTGTCCAATCTTGTTCTTCAATCACACCCAAAATCCAAAGGTGTGAATTTTGTTGGTTTTATTCTTCTACAACCTGAGTCATCTTCACCTTTCATGGCTGACACGCTCTGATACCTCTAGAAAGAAATCCACAGGCTATCCCATCGGTTAGGCAGAATCCTCTCTGTTGGGATGCTCCAAGTCGTATCAGATATCTATATTTAGTTTGAAAACCAATGAAGAACTGTGTGATCACAAAAAAATCGATAATCATAACCGAAAAACCACTTTATAAGGAAAAAATTAAAAAATGGTATAATTTGTAATGTATTGATGCCACCTCATGGGGCTTAGAAATCATTATTGTATAAAAAAGGCATACAAAAGAACTATGTTTTCTAATAAAAAAAAAACTATGTCAAAATAAGCAGAAGTATACCTCATTATAGATTTAATGTTGTAAAAAGCGTTAGGCACTAGTTGGACAGTTGAGCAAGAACCAGGGATTACTCGGCGAGGCGGGGATTGATCAATCACCTTTTAGAATAATAAATATAATACATGTACATATATATACATATATATATAATAATTTTAGACTACAAAACAATAACAAAGTAACATCAAAACAAAATTAATAATATAAGCATAATACGGATAGCGAACAAATTAATTAATAAATATATAATATATAAGGTAACTTAATAGCTCATTAGTCATCTAGGGATTAATCTGAAAAGTGGCTAGGTGCGAATAATTGTCGGCTGGGCCCACCTAGGTCTAGGCCGGGGATTAATCGGGGACTAGAAGAGATTTTTAGAATATTGATATAGAATGGAGATCATCCTTGACTCGCTTGAGGACCTGAGAGCCTCTAGTACTTCTAGTGGAAGAGAAGAATTAGGTGAGGAAATAAAAAATTCAAATCCGACTTTCCTTTGTTGAAAGCTGGTAAAGTAACCTTTTTTCCAGTTATGTCGTCAACATGGTCTTCATTGCTGAATTTTAAATGATTTCCCTCGCCATTTTCTTGCTTCTGCATCTGGGGTCATCTGAACTATGTGTTCAAAATAATACAGGTGGTGTATCACGACATGTGAAACCTTGAGGAATTCTGTGATGTATTTATTGTACAGATTAGTGCCACTTGAGTTTAAAGTAGCAAACTGAAAGAGGTAAGTATGATCATTTTTTATAGAAAGCAACCGAAGAAAAGGAGACGAGGGATCTCTTTACAAATGTTAAAGAGAGAAAATAAAGATAATCAACATAGTAAAACTTCCATAGAAATGAACAACCTAATCAAAAGGAAAACCTCGCTCCGTACTACCCAAACCATGTGTTGCCCATAACGGTGGAAGGAGACTTCTCACCAAGGAGCCAAAAACGATCCATGAATTAAGAAGGGATGAAATTGCCACCCATTTATTCTCCACATATACACCCTCTTGTGTTGGAATAGACATTCATTGCCCGTCAACCATATTCATACAACTTATCATCCAAAAAAAAAACACATACCCCAACAAACTGCAATTCCTGAATGTTATTGATTAGAGTAATGTTGATTAGAAATTTTATGGTAGAATGAGGTTTATGACCAAAGTACTGGAATAGTTGGCTGATCCTTGCCATGGAACTGAACTTCAAAGCGTGTAATTGCAGTGAGTTTTTTATATTTTATATAAGCAATATTTTTTGCATGAGGAACCTTTCTTCCATGAATTTTTTTTATTTCTTAAGTGAATTAAGGCATGTTACCCATTATTTTCAATGAGTTTCAGTATTTTCATGATTCATTAGTGTGGTTTCCATTTTTCTTCTTAGTGGACTGTTTTGATTCGGCATAATGCTGTTTTTTTCACTCCTTACACATCCCTGTAGGGTTATATCCATGGATTATGATGACAATGAATTTCAGAGCCAGAATTTCCAGTTAGTTGGTGAAGACAGCTCTAGATTTTCTCCAGGATTTCAGTCATATCCTCTCCCAAAGTATGATTTAGATGAACAATTGCAGGTCCATCTGAGATTTGATAGTCTTATTGAATCTGACATACTACTTGGAATCCAAGGTCAAGTGGAAAATCATTGGATCGGTGATTTCTCAACAGGAAGTAGTGGTATTGAGTTTGGTGCGGCTGAATCCTGCTCCATATCAAGATGTGAGAATGTTTGGTCTGAGGCTCCTTCATCTGAATCTGTTGCAATGTTGTTGAAATCAGTTGGACAGGATGAGAGGATTAAGGAGCAGCCTCTAATTGAAGAGCTGGACACTTGTGATGGGTTGGTAAATGTAGCTAACCAAATGGACCCAGGTGTCTCGTTGGATAGTTCTCTTCATCCTGAGATAGGAGATGATGTGTATACCAGCTCTTCTTTATTGGCTGATAATGATGCACAAAGCATACCAATGCTAAATAAAGATGTGACAGGAAATCTGTCACCTGTTGAAGATGTAACTCGGAATTTTGAAGACAAAAAATCAGGATGTGAAAGTTCAGGAGTTGTGGATATGACTTCTATAGGGGAAAAACTGAGTGTACTCCAGGAACCTTTTGCTCAAGATTGTAGCTTAGAGAACACTGTGGCTTCATATCATGCTAAATTTGAAGATGTATTGATCAATGACAATATGATGAATGCTGAAAAATGCCAGGAAACAGTGCGGAGTAATGATGATGGATCCAAGAGAAAGGGTGAACATGATGATCATGGATCTGCTGAAGTAGATATGGATGGAGACAGCCGTGATTCTGGTCCCTCTACAATAACCACGAGTCTTGTCGTAGATGCTACAATGTCAAATAACCAGAATTTTATGGAGCGTGGAGTGGAAGGAAACAATGAAGTTGTATTACTCAAGGTGACAGGCTCTTTGCTAAAGGACGAGGTGCAGAGAGTAGAGAGTGGCGTATTATTTGAAGATGAACAAATGAATGATCAGCAACCTGAGGGAGATTTGACTGAAATCAAAGGAAATGTGGTGGAGAAATCTTCTGGTTTGCCAAATGTGGATTCTTTGAAGGAATCAAGCGACGAATGTCTTGAGGCCGGGAAACTACATGATCTACCAGGAGCTGATGTAAATGAGGTTCGCCACCTGGTGTCATCTAAAGGCACTGAGACATGCGATTCTTCATTAGAAACTATGCAGATATCTCTTTTGGTTGAAGGAGATGCACATCTGAAGGGACATTTTACGACAACAAAGGATACATCAATTTCATTGCTGAAAACAGAATCTCTATGTCAGATTTCAGGAGGGGATGGTGATTCTAAAGATGTTAATCACTTCGTAAAAAGTATAACCCGGGCAGGTGATATTGTCAAGGTTGATCGAATTGAACGGTTAGAATCAGAGACATCTTCTGTTGTAGTACAAGCTAGGCAAAGTGGTGACAATGAATACCTTGAAAGTGAGAATCATAACAGTTTGATACCAGACGATTCTTCAATTATTGCATCTCCTGCAAGACAGGTGGCGGTAGACAATGATGCCTGTTGTGATGGGGGAAGTCATGTTCCAGAGGGGTCTGCTTACCATGCAGGATCTTCTCACATGGAGACGAATGTAATAGATAACTATAAAAGTAATGTTGGGAACTGTACAAACAGCATAAGTGTGCCAGAAGATGCTATACCAGAAGATGCATCTAATGTCCAAGATTCCAGTAAGGCAGAGGTGGATGTGGTTCCTTCAGGTGTTTCTGATGTTGAAAAGATGCACAAGATGGTGTCCATTCCTCCTGAAATACCTCAACTTGAGACTGGTTCTCTTGCTGCCAGTCAATGTCAGATGAAGGACACTATGATAGCTGTTTTGCATGCATCACCAGCCATGCATGTCATTGACCATCAGCCAGGTATTAGTCGGACTCACTCATTTTCTCTTCTTTATTCTGTAAATAATTTCTATAATGGGCACTCCTTTTGTAATCAAAGAAAAAAGGGTGTTATGGACATTCCTTATGTCTGTCCTCCTTTTCCTCTCCTCCTTTTTTCCTGTTTTTCACTGTACTTTTCTGCCTTATAGTCTTTCAGTTACCCAATAACATGGTTACTCTATCTTAGTAAAAAAAAAGTTCCAATTATGATTTTACTAGATATAATATAGAACCTAAACTTGTCTTCCATCTTTACTGCCTCTTGCATATGAGTAATTATTGTATTTTTTAAATTACTTTATGGGTGATTTCATTATTATTTTTTCCCTTTTTTCACAAATTCTTGTTGGCAGTGTCAATTGGTTTTGCACAAGGAGATGCCGTTGAGTTTTGTTCACTTAACAAATCAAGAGATGTTCATCCACTAGTTTCTGAAGACCACCCTGTCTCAAATGAGGTTGTTGAACAGAAAAAAGGGTTGGATCACTCAGATAAAAAGGTAGAGTTACAACAGAATGATGGGTTTTCCATGGTGGCAAGTGGACCAATTCCTGGTTTATCCAGGGAGCATAATCTTGATGCTTCTCCAGTAGAAACGGTATCTGTGGCAAAGGATGCTGATTCTACATGCCAGAATGAACTTCAGGCTTCAAAAGATGCTGCTGTCTCCTGTGAATCTGATACAAAGTTAGAAAAGATTCCTTCATCTGTTACTTCGGCTATGGAAATGAAAATTAGCTCTGTATCAGAAAGTGTTGGTCTTGGAAAGTTTGAAGATATGTCATCTCTCATTACAGGTACCACATATTTAACGAGTTGTGCTCCAATATCTTGTGAGATGTATCCTTATCTCCTGAAAATTGAGATTTTGCTGCTCGGTGATATTCCTTTTCCTTGAGACACATTTACTGCATTCGATGAGCCATATCAAATTTTTTACTAACATAAATGCTCAGTTTTTTGTACCGTGTCTTGTCTAGAATTAGTATTCAGGATTCTATAAGTCCTTGGTCCGCCCCTTCCATTTTAGAAGAATTATTGGCCAATATATTTACACTTGTTGGTTGCGGAGATTTTTTTATGTGGAATGTCTTGCTGTAATTGATAATAACATTCTGATGCTAATGCAACTCAATGTGCATCTATAGAATATTCTCAACAAAACATGGGCGCAAATAAACAAGAAGGCAGTGAATTGAATGTACCATCTGGAGGTATTGTTGGCATTAGAGGTGAGCTTGTATCTTGTATTGTTTGGTGCGAACCATGCTTTGATTAGTTGGCTAGCACCTCCCCTCTCCATGAAGGAGGTCAGGATATCATACCCAGGGGAGCACCCATTTTCAAAAAATAAAAATCTTGCATTGTTGGGTGTCTCGATCACATGTAATACTTGTGGCGCACCACTTAACTTCTTGATTGAATTGGTGTCCAGAAATGTGAAATTCTGTTACTGTCTTGAATAGTTGGAAACTTGTACCTGTAAGATAGATGGCTATATTCAACCAATGCATAAGTTACAACTTACAAACTGCAAGTATAATCGTATTTACGTTTCATATCACTTCCAGCCCTTATCAACTATATGATCCAATGTGTTCTGTTTAAGTTTGTGTTCTTTGGTTCTTGCCCCCAAAAAGCTTTACTTATGGTGTTATTATAATTTTCTCTCTTCATGTGTTTCTCCAGGCGATGCAATGCATTCAGGTATGGAGAAGTCCACCTCATGCACTACAAACAACTGCAAACCACTTTCTGTGGAAACTGGACATATGGGCCCTAATACATTTGAAACTAAATGTGGCTCTGCTAATGTCATTAGTTTTGATCACTTATCCAGAAATGAGAATGAACACCATGAGAGAAGTAAAAATCCTTCTGATCAAAATTGTGCTTCTTCTGAGAGCTTGCAATGTATTCCATATGAATGTGGAAGAAATCACGGTCCAACTGATTCTGCCGATACTGACCCAAAGAAGCTAAATGTATCAGAAGATGGTAGAAGCTTCTCATTTGAGGTTAAATCAGTAGAAAATCTTCCTGCAAATGTTGATGGGAAGGGATGGAAATCTTTGCCTAATGCACAGCTGGCAGAGATAGCCCAGGTATCTTCTTTTTCTTCTCTTAGTTCGTTAGAATTTGAAATGGAAGACTCTCTCTCTCTCTGCCCTCTCATTTTTCTCTTGCTTTTCCTCTGTTGTGGATATTCAATTAAGGTTAAAGAAGGGCCTTCAGCAACTATTGTCTCGGCTCGTCTTGTTCATGTAAAATTAAAAGAAACTGCACATGGAAATCATTTAGTTTCTGAAGAGAAATTACAAGGAGTTGGTGATATGGATATTGGTGAGGCTAGAAAACCTGTGTTGTTATCTGGTGGCTCAAGTGAGAGGGTAGGTGTAACAAAAACCAAGCCTGTTAAAGAATCATCTCGTTCAAAGCGTTTGGCAAGAAAGGATAACATTTCATGTAATACATCAACTAGTTCAATGGGAAGTATAACAAGGGATATTTCAGTGGAAGGGATATCCCTATTTGCATATCATGAGGGCAGTGTGAAGCCATCCTGTGCTCCACCCCTTCAGGCCGCTACACTGCCAGATTTGAACTCTTCATTTTCTGTTGCAACTCTGTTTCATCAGCCGTTCACAGATCTACAACAAGTGCAATTGCGTGCACAAATCATTGTTTATGGATCTTTGATGTGAGTTTTTTCTTCTGTTTTTTTAGATGTGTTCTCTGTGTATTTGTTTTCCTGTAGGGATATGCTTGTTTAATTACATCTTAACATGTTCTTGCAGACAAGGTGTTCCACCTGATGAAGCTTGTATGATCTCGGCCTTTGGAGGAGCTGGTCAGTATATGATATTTATGTTCTCCAATATGCAGTCATCATACACTGGCATGTTTGTGCATGTCTGATGGTTGTGTTGGTGATGTGCAGATGGTGGAAGGAGCACATGGGAAGGTGCCTGGCGTGCTGCTGCAGAAAAGTTTTATGTGCAAAGATCACCCCTTAATAATCCTGATACCCCAGTACATATGCGTTCAGGTATATGTTTTTTTTTTTTTTTTTTTTTTACAAGTAATGTCAGTTCAACTTAGATCATGGATTTTTTCTTTGACATCTTTTGGATGATTGAGATTTATAGGTATGCGGATCACTGAGCAAACTTCCAGAAGCCCTGCCGGTCAAGCTGGTAGTAAGATTCCCCCTTTAACAACATTGAACACTGCAGTGTCATTGCAATCTCCACTGTGGAATATCTCCACCCCTTTGCATGATGGACTGCATTCTAGCATGCCAAGAGGCACTCTCCAAGATACTCATCGTGCACTTCCTCCATTGCATGGATATCAGTCTCCGCTAGCAAGGCCATATGTTGGCAAGAGTAGTCCTTGGCCATCTCAGGTCCCATCTTCTGGGACCTGGGCTGTTTCTCAAACTTCAGCGGTAGATACCAGTGGACAGTATACAGCCTTGCCTATTTTGGAAACAGTTCAAGTAACACCCATTCGTGAATCTTCTATTCCATTTTCTCCCAACGTGCAGATTATACCGCCAAATGTTTTCCCTGCTGGTACTTCTTTAAGATTTTCTGCAGCTTCAACTGAAGCCAAAGCTGTACCGGAAACATCTGTACCAGCAACAGCTGAAAAGCTTCCTCCTGGTGAATCAAAGTCTAGAAGAAGGAAAAAAAATATGGTACCTGGCATAACACAAATTCCATCAGTTTCTCAACCACAAACTGATACTCCTGCTGTCATTGGTGTGACGCTGCAGTCATCATCATGTGTCGGGATCCTTTCAACCTCTAGCCAGCCTGATAAACCTGCCACCTGTTCTGTCATATCATCGACTAATTATCAGATAATAGGCAGAGGTGATGAGCAGAGGGCTACCCTTTCAGAAGACACGTGCAGTAAACTTGAGCAGGCCAAACAAAGCGCAATAGATGCTGCTACTCTTGCCACATCTGCAGTCAGACACAGCCAAGAGGTGTGGAATGACCTAGCCAACCACAATGGCTCAAATTCTCTCCCTCAGCTTGAGTCCAAACTTGCTTCTGCAGCTGCTGCCATAGGTGCGGCTGCATCTGTTGCAAAGGCTGCTGCAGCAGCTGCCAAGGTTGCATGTGATGCTGCTCTGCAAGCTAAAATGATGGCTGATGAGGCTTTAGGTGTAATTAAAGTAGGGCATTCCACACAAAACATTGAATCTTCTGTCTCGGATGGTGGAAAGAATTTGGGGACCGTGTCTCCTGCACTAATTTTAAAGGGGAAGGAAAAAATGACTAGTTCCAGTTCAGTTCTTGTTACTGCTCTAGAAACATCCAGAAAGAGGGTGGAAGAAACATCAGCTGCCACAAAACGGGCAGAGAATTTGGCTGCGGTAATGAGGGCTGCGGAGCTGGCTTCTGATGCTATATTACAGGCGGGAGCAGTTGTTTCAATGGGTGATCCAGTGCCTCTTTCATTAAGTGATTTGATAGAGGCTGGTCCTGATGGTTACTGGAAATTACAGAAATTAACCGGTGATTCTGTTGTTAGGACAAACAGCATGCCTATCACACAACCACAACCAGATGGGACTTGCGGTGTTGGTGGATCTGATGAAAATCATGAGCATCTTTCAAATGATAAAGATGTGCGACAGAGTACTGATAAAGTCAGACTACCTTCAACTGATTTTACTAGGCAGTCAGTGGAAAGATGCATGGACATCAATGGTAAATGTCAAGACTTTTCCAATAGTGAAAAGGGGTTAGGATATATTGGCCAAAAGCTTTCTACGATGTCTAAACCTGCCGGGGTGGTATGTGATTTGGATACTGGATCAGGAAATGAACTCAAAAGGGATCAATCGGAGGAGATTTTGAATGGAAGTAGCATTAAGGAAGGATCATCTGTTGAGGTATGAGTCATGTGCATTAATTTTCCATTTATTATTATTATTATTATTATTTTATATTATTTTGCTTTAACTTTGTTGTAGGTCTTCATGATATGACATTGTATCTTCCTTTCCTATCTCTTTTCCCTGTTCTCCCTCCCTTTTCGAAAGTAGTTCTAATTGCTCTTGGTTTTGTAAATAACTCGAATTTGTTGGTTCTGTATCTTATTCTTGAAGATCAACCACATTTTTGTCAAATTTATTGGTCATTAGATATATAGAGATTTTTGTTTTTGTATCAATCATGCTTAATTCTTTGCTGTTTGAAATGCTTAGGTCCTGTCAGGAGGGATATGGTATTCTGCCAGAGTCCTGAACTTGAAAGATGGTATGGTTTATGTTTGCTATACTGAACGTGGAACTGATGAAGGTAAATTCGAAGTGTCATGATACACCTACTCCATGACTCTTGCCGTTTTCTTATAATCAAGTGAATTCTTAAGATATTTCTCTCTTGTTTTTGCTAGAAGTTCCTTGTACAAAATTGCAAGGGGTTGTGTCAGATCATAGTCATGACACTTTTTGCTTACACTATATGTATTTTTTTCTTTGCAGGTGGTGGACAGCTGAAGGAGTGGATACCTCTTCAAGATGATAAAACTCCCAGAATACGTAATGTCCGTCCTGTAAAGGCATTGAAATTTGAAGGAACAAGGAAGCGAAAGAAAATCAATATCTGGGCTGCAGGAGATCGAGTGGATGTATGGACGGGGGTTGGGTAAGCATGCTGGTTCTTCAGCGTTACACATAGATCTTAAAATTAATTTTGAAATAGAGACTACATATGCTGATCTTCTAGGACTTCCATCATAGAGTAATTCTGCATATGATCATCAGTTATTATTATTTTTTTTTTTTTGGGAGGGGGGGTAGTGATGTGGGAACTTCTGTGGCTGGGTTTCCATTAGAAATTATATATGTTCTTTGAAAGCAACTTCTCGATCAAAATCCATTACTCGATAAACAGTGAGGTTCTTGCTATTAATGGTTAGAAAGTAGGAAATGAAGATCGTTACCTATTTTTGGTTGTCTCAATTTTAAGGTGCTGTTATAAATAGTGTTTGCAAATTATTTTTGTGATAATCTTGCCTTCCATTTCTAATGTAATTGTTTACTGGCTCTTTGTAAATATTCAAAATTTTCCAGCAGTTAACACGTGTGTATGTAATAAATTGACTGATACGGCTTCACAAGTTAAAATACGATCTGTCTGTAAATTGATGGTATGTGATAATTAGTTTCACAAAACATAGCATATAATGGACATCTTTACATTAGAGAAATTACTGTGGGGTTTGTGATATAGAGGCAAGCATCAGTATAATTCATATCAGGCAATACTATAATGCACCCACCCTATATAGCTATTCTTTTCTTGAAGAAAAAAAACCTGGATGATATTGAAGTTAAAGTTAAATGACATAGTGGTTTTTTTATTGGTTCTTGTTTAAGTTTACTTAGAAAGGAAGAGAACTGGGACTATATTATGTAAACTTGATATATACAAGGGGAAAAGAGCCTCCTGGACGATGATAGTCTTAAATTTGCAGTTGGCGTGAAGGAATTGTGAAAGAGAAGAACAAGGAAGATGAAACATTGCTGATTGTGTATTTTCCAGGTAAGTTTCTTATTCCTTTCTTATCCGTATGATATGCTCCTGGGGAACTATTTTTTACCCCTTTCTTGTATGTGGAAATGATCTTACTTGAATGAAAAACCAGATTATCAACCTTTCATGATATGTTTATGAATTGAAAATATCATGGTATTCTTGTTCTCTTAAAAAAAAAGACGAGGGTTTATTTTTCAATGACCCAAAATTAAATAGCAACTTTAGTTGCTTAATTTACTTGTTTTGGCACTGAAGGATTTATCTGAATTGTCTTTTACAAGAGGCAATTGCTGGATTCATCTGAAATATATAACGTAAATGTTTAATTTCTCTTTCTTTATGTCATTCAGTGTAACACCTCTTTTTTTCGTTAAAATTTTTTTTATCAATAGTCAAACAAAAGTTACTTTTAGTGTTTTTTTTTCTTTTTTTCAAAATTTTCATGTACCTTGACTGGTATGTTAGTTGTTCTTGGCCATCTCTGTGTGATTCTTGAAGCCCATTAAGTGATTTCTGAGAGCCCTCATCTCCTGTCTTCTTTCTCCTTTAGCAATACACGTTAAGGTATCTGATACAGCAACTAAGAGTATCGTGGCACATAATAATATTTTTCTTTGGTGCAGTGGGAGGTGAAGTGTCACCTATTAGAGAGTGGGATCTTAGATCATCCTTCATTTGGAAAGATGGTGAATGGATAGAATGGTCCCATCTACGGGATTATAATTATGTGCCCAATCAGGTCTGGACTTGATATGTTTGTTATTTAGATTCTTTTTTAATTTTGTTGTGATTCTCTCACCCGTTCTGCCTCATTGCTGTATTTCATTAAATGTCAACTTGATAGAACCTCCTGAAACATTGCTTTGCTTTTACAAACAGGGTGACACTCCCATGGCAAAACATCATAAGTTGGATAGACCTGAACCCGGCGTCGTTTTTCAAGCTGAATCTAGTAGAAAGGATATCCTGTCAAAGCATTCAGTTATAGGTGGTTTGCAGAAACCTGAAGAAGCTGAGCCACTGCCATTGTCAGAAAAGGACAGAACATTCGTAGTTGGAAAGGACATCAAAAGGGATAATAATACAGATGCACTTAGAATGAAGCGGACTGGCTTGCAGAAAGCAGGGTCAGGAGTAATTTTTGGTATTCCTAAACCTGGAAAGAAAAGGAAGTTTATGGAAGTCAGCAAGCATTACATTTCCAATGGAGCTAGTAAAGTAAGCGAGGGCAATGATCACAGTAAAGTAGAGAAGTCATTGATTCCCCAACCATCACGAGGTTGGAAGCCCCCTCCTAAACTAGATCCCAAGGGCAAACGGGCCGGTGATGTCAAGTCTAAGATTCTCAAGCCAGGAAAAAGTCAAAACGTCCATAGCACATCTGAGAAGGATAGCTCTTCAGTATCAGAAGGAATTATTCATGAAACTTTACCAAATGTCAAAATATCGGGTGGTAAAGAATATAAGCAGACAGAAGGAGGATCCATTTCAGATAGTCTTATAACAACAGGAGACAATGCAAAGGAAGGTCCATCCTCCAGAAGGAAGCCTGTTTCTGCTGGTGAATTGCGATTGGGTTCTAAAGCAAAATTTGGATATGGTGCAGAGAACCCGGGAAGAGGTGAAGTGAAGGGTCCAGGTAGTATTGAAAATCATGCAAGGTCAGCTCTTGATCCCATTGAACCACGGAGGTCCAATCGCAGGATCCAGCCTACTCCCAAGGTAAATCTGAATCTCTATCCTTTTCCTTTGGGACACATGATATTGTGGCGCACATTAAAAGTGTTATTCTTTCTGTATTGCACAATGCACATATATGAAATATATTCCAAATGTTCTCATACTACAGTTTCTGGAAGGGCTGCAAAGTTCCTTGATCATCACAAAGATTCCCTCCATTTCACATGACAGGAGTGTGAAGTCCTCAAATAGAAGCACAACATCTTTGAGGGGTAATGCTCTTGCATCCAGTTCTGTGCATGTCCCTTCTCTCTTTTTCAGTTTAATCTAAAGTCCTCGCACTCGATGTATTTTTTGGAACAGGCAGAAACAAAGGCTGAGATCGGAGTGTGGTCATGCAGTTCAATTTATCGAAATCATTTCGTGAAGTGGACCAGAGAAAGATTGTGTTGTGTAGTGATTGGTTGTACATATTACAGTTTTAAAAGATCAAACCAAAAGTTAGTCTTCACATTCTCAGATGTTATACTTTAGCGAGGCCATATTAATTTATATCTCTGCATTACATGATATCTAGTTCTTGTAAACCTTTCACTGTGGTTATGGAAACTCTTAGAAGGTCGTGCATTGCATGGAAAATGAAGGAAAGTGAGAATCTGGTCATAGAGAATGGGATGGAAAAAATCATTTTTCATTGGACCAGTTTTTTTGTTATTTGTGCGTGTCATGAAAAGTAAGGAAAAATAAATTGTGTTTGTGTCTATGATAGAAAGTGAGAAGAGAAAAACTCTCTTTTGGGGAGGGAATTGATTTTTCCCGTCTTCTAATAGAAAAAAGAGAAAAAAGTCTCTTTATTTGTTTGACCAAACACTAGTTTTCTAAGTGGTCAAAGGAAAAAAAAATTATTGTCCCTCAATTTTTATAAGTTTTTTATATTATCTTTGCAGGTTATTGAAAGATGATGCAGGTATAATTGTTCATTTTTTCTTGGTTGTAGCTAGTGACATGCTTGAACTTTACATCCTTTTCTTGTCCATCTTTTTATGCTTACCTTTTCTTTCCTCGGTTAAGTGTGGGATTATAGCGGGCGAGTATGTAATTCTTTCAAAGTGCACATGAAAGTTTATGCATTCATCATTTTATGTTTTAGTGTATTTGCATCCTCATGAAGTGCCCTAAAATGTATGGTTCTTTTGGTGGATGTATCAGTGCGTGATAGATTGTTAAAACGTATTTTTTTATAATGGCCTTCTTGTGAGGTGAATTTCAAATATGAGTCATCTAAATTTAATAAAATGGCAGGCGATCTCTTGAACTCACCTGTTAGATAATGCAACAAGGCATTTCATCAAAATTAAATTTCCAAAGTATTTATTAAAGAGATCCCCAACTTTTTTACCCCTTCAAAGGGAATGAGAAGAAATATAACTCATACAAGCAATTTGATCTTTTGCATGAACTAATTTATTTTTCTAATTGTTTCTGAGGATCGTAATATTGATCTGAGGATCGTATTGATCTGATGATGAATATTTGAAAAAGTTTGAATAAAAATTTAACTCATAATTGCATTTATGTGAGTTTTTAGAACTTCTATGTTTACCCTAATTTGTAGGGATGTAAATGGATGTCCTATTCTTGGAAATACAACCCACAGGCATTGAGCCAAGTTTTCAACTTGTTATGCTTGTTATTTGGGTATAACTTAGTGACTCACAAATTAAAATTGCGAAGAAAGATACATGTAATCCCATTTTTAATATTTGTGTCTTTCAGAGGTTAAAAATAAAATAAAAAATTTCACACTGACATCTGTGCTCCGGTGACACATACTTTGACCCTCACATGAAGCATGCCCATGCGTGATAAAAAGAGATCCTATTGTTTACCCTTCATGTTATCTTAATAAACTCCATATATTCCATCTTACAAGGTAGAAAAGTTATACCAAAAACAATAAATACTCAGGTATGCCTTCCTTGGTGATCCTCCACTGGAATCTAGATTTCTTAAATACCTGGACAACACCAATCTGTGCTATACATATATTCACAGGTGCAGGATGAGAATGTCATCCCCAACATCTGCTTTTCCTTTTCCATTAACATGGATTACCTTGCAAAGATACTTAAAATCATGTCCAACTCACCATTCCTCTCCATCTTCCTCAGGATCATTAGATACCTGAAGGGCACCAGAGCTGCAGTTCAACAAAAGAACCCAGCTAGAGTCCTCATCACCGGTGCTGCAGGCACGTGAAATTCAAACCATGATTTCTCATATAATACCAGCTGCAAATTATGATATATGCCCTTTTTTTTTACAGGTCAGATAGGGTATGCTCTTGCTCCTATGATAGCCAGGGGCCTAATGTTAGGCCCTGATCAACCCATCATCCTTCACATGCTCGATATCTCAACCATGTCACAGTCTTTGAATGCAATGAAGATGGAGTTGATAGACTCTGCCTTACCCCTTCTCAAAGGTGGTGGTGGTTGCGGTGGTGGTGCTTCACTTCGATTAACAAATGCAACCGGTTTTTTTTTCTCCTTTTCAATGACTGCTCTGTGTTGTGATCGGCAGGCATAGTGGCCACGACGGATGTGGCCCTCGCTTGTGGTGGTGTAGATATAGCGATCATGCTCGGCGGGTTCCCACGGAGGGATGGGATGGAGAGGAAAGACGTCATGTCGAAGAATGTCTCCATCTATAAAGCTCAGGCTTCAGCGCTGGAGAAGCACGCATCGCACGATTGCAAGGTGAGGCACTGCATCTGGGCATAATTCTGTGGTATGTGTCCTACTCTGTTCATGAATCATGATTCCCTTTTTCATGGTACAGGTGCTTGTGGTCGCTAACCCAGCCAACACGAATGCGCTTGTACTCAAAGAGTACGCCCGTCGATTCCCAAAGAGAATATCACCTGCCTCACGCGCCTCGACCACAACCGGGCACTCGCTCAGGTCTCTGAGAGGCTCAACGTGCCAGTGGGCAATGTGAAGAATGTCATTGTGTGGGGGAACCACTCCTCCACCCAGTACCCGGACCTCAACCATGCCACTGTCACCATCGAAGGTCAAGAACACCCCGTCAGAGGACTCATTGCTGATGACCATTGGTAAGAAAATACCAGTGGAACCTTTGCATGGGAGGATTGATTACCTGAAACCAGAGAGATGATTTTGGGCACAAGTTATTAATTTTAGGGGGATAAACAAATCTATCAATTTTGTCATTGTTCACATTTGTCAAAATCAGGATAAGATGGGATAAATGTTATTCTAACATTTGGGTGAAACAAATATCTCATTTTCATTTCAAAATTATGACAAATGTCTCCTTTTCATTCTAATTATTTTTTATAACAAACAATATAAATTGTTCTCCAACCATTTATCTTTTCATTTATCCCTTTATCACACCACTTATTCCCTTTCCAAACCTTAATATTCGCGTAAATGTAAAGGATGAAGACAGAGTTCATCACCGTGGTACAGCAGCGAGGAGAGGCCATCATCAAAGCGAGGAAGGCTTCAAGCGCGCTTTCTGCTGCGAGCGCCGCCTGTGATCACATGCACGATTGGATTCTTGGCACACCCGAGGTTCATCTTGTATATCAAGCTTGTACAAGCGGTTTGCATGATCACAGTCTCACTGTTTTTTTCTTGTCCAGGGGACATGGGTGTCCATGGGAGTCTGCTCTGATGGGTCATATGGAACTCCTGCTGGCCTGATGTACTCTTTCCCAGTTCACTGCAAGGGAGGAGAGTGGTCCATTGTTCAGGGTACGCCTGCATATCTCTTGCACTAAACTTTGTTTCAGTTTATATCAAAAGTAACACATCTGCTTTGACAAACAGGTCTCAAGATTGATGAATTTTCAAAGGCAAAGATGAATGCAACTGCAAATGAGCTAATGGAGGAGAAGTACCTGGCCTATTCCTGCCTCACCCCGTAATGATTAGAAAAAGAGAAGCAATGCATGATTGCTGTTCCGGCACAGCAATCTGTCTCAGTTTAGTTGCACCATGTTGTAATCAGGCTTGCTAATAAACAGAGCAAACCAAGGATCCAGCCAAAGTTTGTGAAGAGTGGGGTTCATGCTAATGAACTGATCATTACAATATGTATATGAACATGGTAAATATAGAAACAGAGATATGGCGTCTTCACAGAAAAAAGTATATAGATACAACTAATGATCAATTCGCTCTGAAAGAAGCTCAACCCAACCAGTTTTAGATCAACATGTAACTAAAAAACTGTGTAGAGAATAACCTTTCTCAGTTGATTAAGGGGAATCAATCAGTCAATCTTGTGAACCACACCTTTCTCAGTTGATTAAGGGGAATCAATCAGTCAATTGTGTGAGCCCCAAGTGGATGAGGGCTAACCATCTCTGAAAACTTGGTTCTCACACCACCCATGGCCATGATTGACAATTCCATGAAATTGTAGCCAAAATTTTAGTGACCAGTGAGTTTGGTCTACTTAATAGTAGTTTACTTCAGACTTGCTAGTGAACTTTGTAGTTCTGGTAAAAAAGTTGTCCTCTTCTATATGTACAGGGCCGGATTCTTGCTGCTATACCCTGCTTTTTATATTAGATTCTCTCCTTTTTTTCACTTCCGATCTCCAAATCAACAGCCCCATTTCAGCCCCATGATTTTCGGCTCATCGACGATGTTCAAAATGGCACCAGTGCTGCTGTCATTGGTGGGTTTTCGGCAGATGCAAGCATACGGGAATTCATGAAACTCACCCCTACCCGGTCGCATCTCTTCAGGCTCCCCCATAAAACCACGCTGGTGGAACTTCACCTTCCTAGAAAAGGTCTCCCAATTCATCTGATTGCGAGCCTTGAATAGTGAGCTCAGCTTCTTTGAGTTTGGCCTGATGGTCCTTTTATGCCCCATGTACCTCCTGAAATGGAAAAAGAAGATGTATAACGAGGGAAAGAGAGATTGGGTACAGGTTTGAAATGACATCCAAAAGAAGCATCAACTGGCAGAGCAATCATAAAAGTAGGGCCATTACATACCGTTGTCCTGCAAGAACTCTGGCCATGTTTCCGTTGTTGTTGGTGACAAAAACATCACTCTCATCACAGACAATGTAGTCAATCGCCGCAAGACGAGAGGAATGACTACGAAAGGGTTCTAGTTCTATTTCAGCAAGCATCTCTTTGGTGTACATGTTTGGGAAGAGGTCTCTGAGAGGCTGCAGAGTCTCATTTCCTCCATATATTTCTCCAGATGCAATGTATAGATATGAATCATTACCAAAACCGAGTCCTCTCAACATCAAACCAACTTCGTGAGGAGTGAGTGGGCATTTCCCACGACTCCGTTCTCCATCTGCATCTATATCCTAACACACAAAAGTAAAATTCAATCCTTCTGTAAATTATAGAATAGGCCTCCATGATTTTCTAATGGTTAAATATGTGGATTAGCCATGGATATTGATACACTTGGTTAGTAATTTAGACTTCAGAGAAATTTGAGGGCTTAGAATTTGATAAATATTAAGAACGATTCAAAGGACCTCCAAGGCAGGGCGTACACTGTCTTGTGCTAAATATCAACATTGATTCCAAGATAAAGTAACAGTTTAGAACCAGCAACTTTATTAAATGTTCATTTAAATTTACCCAAAAAAGCCCTATTAAAATTTTTCATAAAAACACTATCATTCATAAATGTCCAATGGAGTTCTTGCCTACTGCTTTTGAAGAATTCATCATATGTTTTGGTATCCTAAATTTCAGGCATGATTGGAGCAGAAGCCAAAATAACCAAATCAACATATGACACCAGATTAGTTTCAGATATTGCATGGTACAGTTTTCAGAATTGCTTTAAATATCACTGAAATTGGAGGTAGAGTTGACCGGTCACTCGGATCCAGAACATTCAATCAGATTTGGTCAGTTATCCGCTGATTGACCAGGATATTGCATAATGCAAGGATGAAGTCTCAAATGATTAGTCAAATGTTGAAAAGACTGCGTACAAAACATAAAGGGAAATAATCTTACAGGCAAAGTTTTCCAGCGGTCTCTGATTGCACCAAGCTCTCGTCTCTCTTTATCTCCACCCCCATAATAACAACCAGAGAAAGCAAGCATATCTGGTTCAAATCTATTCAGGACAAAAATAGTGATGAAAATCACATTGATCATATATAGAACAGTAGTGTAGATGAAAATTCAAGGAAGAGACGAAATAATGATAAATATTAAAGAATTCTTTATAGACAACCCGCTGGCAGCTCTTACTGCATAAATTAGATTAAGATGGACACAGACACCAAATGCATATTGATCAGAGAAAATACATGTCCTCTAATTTGGTTAAATTTATACGAACCTTAATTGTCTCATTCTAAGAATCAAGCTAATGTAGCTTTTATATGACTATATTAAAAAATAAATCTGAATTAAAACATAAAACAGAGAAAACATACCTCAAGTGAACAGCAATGAAACGTGGACTCATCTCTCGCATTTTCTCCACAACTTTCTGACCAAGTTCCTGGATAGACCTGGTGAATCGTAATGCATGATAGTTCACATGGCAACGCAGCTTCTGTAAATCCTCATCAAGATTATTAGCAAGCCGGAAATCAAACTTTGTCAACTGAACAACCTGCATGTATTGGAATTTTAGTTCTGTATTTATATGCAAGTCTAATTCGAAAATAAATTCATATTCCATAATCAATTATAAATGATACCAGCACAAAGGCTTCTAAATAATAACTTTCTTATCATAAGTCTTGCATACATCAATGTAAGTTATATGCTAAACATTTAATGTAGTAAGGATACAGCCAATTACTGGATATTATTGATTTCAAAGGGATGATATATACTCACTGGTTGAGTAATTTGCATGATTGATTATTAGTCATGCTGCAGGATCACATGCTATCAAATTTATACAGTTGATATACATGGAATTTATGGATGAGTTAGAATATGTATGGATGGCCAAAAATTCATGTGTTGCTTTCATATCAGCAGGAGTATTACCAAAAGTCAGGGTATATACAACCTTTTAATCGAAGAATGACCATGGTTATATCATTATACTCAAAGATACATTTCAATCAATATCTCTATTGGGTAAAGAAACTATTTTTTCTTTCCGATACAACAGAAATGTGGAAGAAAGTGAAACAATGAAAACCCAAGCATAGAAGCGTCTGAAAAAGCAAAGAATTTTTAAGATTTGAAAGGTAACCAAGAAAAATGTAATAGGAAAAAGTTCAAAAGGCTTCCTTACATGCCGTCTCCGTAGTATAGGCAGCACTTCATCAAGATAATAGTCAGGGGTCGATTTTCTTGGAACACGCATAGTATAAGGGGCTTCTCCATTGATCGCATAACTTTATCTGGGATTTTCTTGACCACAGTAACATCTCTTGAAAGGGAGGAAGTAAACCAGTTGACATCAAATATGTCGGCAAAGTCACTGCATTTAAGGTACTTCCATTAGATTGTATTTGAAAATAATTATCATGATAAAGGATCATGATTTCCTTACACACACCAAAAAAAAAACACTATAAAAAAACCCCCACCTATTATCTTTCCAGAAGGAATGGTGATCCAGCTCAGGTATGACAAGGGTGGCATTTAAAATCCGCGCAACAACTACTGCGTCAATGATCTGAAAGTGAAATAACAAGAAATAAACCGGGAAATCATAGAGATTTCATTTTCAAACTTTGAATCCTATATTTCCATGTGTCGTGAGCAATGCATCACTGTATCTTTTAATGTGCATTCCAGATCACCAAGTTTTACTGCTTACAGTTACAAATGAGTGCTTGTTGATTTCTTTTAAGGTAGCCCTTGCTGTAAAGTTAGTTTGGTATTCCTCTTCATTGTATTTCTTTCCTTCATTTTCATTTGGGTCATTTAGAATGTTTTTGCCATGAAACAAAGCATTTTAAGCTACTGGAAACTCAAACCTTCATTACTCTAAATAATTGTACAAATTTTTTATTTTTTTGAAGTAGGTTGTACAGACACTTTCTTACAAATTAAGCTTTACAAACATATTTTAGCACTGTTAATGAATAGGCCAGCATACAACCAATGTCAGTGAGTGCCATGATAATATGATATTAAGTTTGAATTTGCGAGAACATGACAATATTTACCCTCTTACTAGATGTTGATGCCCTGCTAGTTGGCAGTTCACAAAAAAGTCTTAACCTTTTCTCAGAGGGAAATCTGTGTCATCTGCTCACAACCTACTACTAAGCATGAATAGACTATAAAGGTGATTGGTTTTCTTTTGTCTGATCTAAAAATTAATGTGATTGTTCACTCTCCTTCACTAGTCATCAAAAGTTATTCAGAAAGAAAAGTAATTCTGTTTTATTTGTCAAATAGCTTCACCTCATATGCATGAGACAAATGCATTACAATCATTATAACACATAAAATGGGCCACTGCACCAAGCAATGGTAAAGAGTTCGGGCTAATGGGGCAAAGTCCTAGTTTTGAGGATTTTTTTTCCTTTCTTGAAAAATCAAAAAAAGAAGAAAGCCGAAGGTTGGGATCATATCCAATCTCCTCGCTCCCAGCACCCCGTCATATACAGGACCATCTGGGTGATGTCTTTTCTTTTTGGAACCCATAAAGATACTTTCAAATACATTATAAAATAACGTCTCTACTCACTCCTGTTCTTTGTTGATTTAGTCCTCCACTAGCTTCGATCAGCAAGTAGCCATTAGATCTGCTTCCATTCCCAACCGCTAAAACATAAAGGGAAAGAGAAGATATATTTCTAGTTAGCACAAGACCATTACATAATAAAAGTTGTGCAGCATTGAGAACAATATGTAACTCATTCTTTTGTATGATAAAAAAGAATTTGCTGATATGAAAGGAGCAGATTTTTTTCTCAAAAAAAAAGGAGCAGATGTTAAAATTTTATATTTTGAATGATTACATTATCAAACAAAAGAAGAAGCATCAAAAGATAAATAGGAAATGCCATCATTTTTAATATGGTTCATGACCATGGTGAGCATAATGGAGGGGAAAAAACACAAAAACCTTTCTAACCACCTGATTCCACATAATACCAAAAGCACCAAACAAATTGACTTTGACCAAGGAAAAAGAACACAAAAACCTTTCTAACCACCTAATTCCACATAATACCAAAAGCACCAATCAAAGTGATGACTAACTAATAGCCTGATCGGTATCACCATTGAGTCCCAATGTGATCGACATTATCATCATGTAAGGGCATGTCGAAAGCTGAAACTCCTCCAACAATAGCTTTGTCGATCGATCGAGCCATCCAAGCAAACAAGCACACGTGTGATGAATAAGTAAAAGAGAAAACCAAACAAAAGTATTGACTATTGAACAAAGTATACGCATTGCCGATCAAGTCACACCGGTTCAAAAACATGATAACATAACAAAAGCTACACCAATCGCAATCACAATTCAACAACTACAATCGACAAACACACATACACACACAAAAATCCCCTAAAAAAAACAAACAGAGACGAACACTTACGCAGGAATCGCGGGTCCCTTCCGCTACATCCGTAATACAAATCCGCCGACCTAGACCTCCATGCATCCTCTGGGACTCGCCAGCCCTAAAAGACGAGAATACAAAAAAAAAAAAAAAAATCACAAACTCCATCGTTCGATTTCCCCCGTATCAAAGAGACCAGGGAGCTCACCCTGCCGGAGATCAACCAGGCGCGCTTTCCGAGGCGGCGGGAGCACCAGTGTCGGTCGGTGACGATCTTCCCCGTGTAGATGGAGAGGCATCCGAAGAAGAAGAGCATCACCGCGATCAAGAAATACCGCCGGGACGACGACATCCTCCCCACCGGGGACTGTCTCCCCATCGTCAGATCCCACCTCCTCTTCGCCGACGCCATTGTTGGACGCACAAACACTGCTTCACATGTACAAGCGAGCGAGATCACGAGTGGCAGAGAGAGAGAGAGTTTGTTAGGATCTCCCCCTTTTTGTAAGTGGTGGGTCTCGTCTGTCGAAAAGACTGTCCGAAAAGACAATGGCGTTGGTGCGACTTGCGAGACGCGGCAGGAACAGTTGATGATACCGTGTAATATATATATTATATATTATTAATGTGTAGATTGATTAAAGATTTGATATGATCTGAATATTGTGACGCGTAACGATTTTAATTAAAAAAATTGAATGCGTGAGATATTATTTGATTATGTCGGTCTTCACCTTGCATAAGAACTAGTACTAGACATGAGAAGTGACTCCTTGAGTCCTTGTTCATAAATTCAAAACCGTCTAGTTCGGGGAATAGTTCCAACCACATGATGACGAATAAATGCATAATATTTGGATAAGGTCCCCCCCCCCCCCTTGTAATGAGAGTGTTTGTTTATGCATTATTTGTTCATTTAATAGCTTGGTGGAGGGCCACGGTTTGAAGGTGTTATCCAATGTTTTAAATACCTGATTATTATTAATTGAACCTCAAAAAAGAAGACTGAAATTAAAAAGTGTTGGTTTAGTAGTTAATTGACTGTTGAAGGAGATATATTCCTTCAATCAACTAGTTGAGTGTCACACTGGATATAGGGACAGAGCCGAAAATTAGAACAAGAGGGGTTGGAGGCCAAGAGACTAGATTTGTCAAATAATTTAAATGATGTTGGATCATGGCTCAGTTTTTTCACATGTTTAGAGATCTTGACCCAATTATTGAAGTAATAATTAGTTGAGATTGAAATTTTTTTTTTCTTTTCACCTGATAAATTTATAGATCTATGAATTTTTTTGAAAAATGATTATTTTCATAAAAAATAGAAAAATTGAAGCTTTAAATAATAGAAAAATAAAAATTAATGAATATGAAGGAAATACTTAAATCACATAAATTTTCAATGGTGACTTTTTTGCGTTTCATATTTTGTCTTTTAATAGAAAATTTTCAATGATATGTGAAAATCAAAATAAAAAAGAATATATATAGCCTCGTATTATCATAATGTTTGCACATATAACTATCATTACACATGAGAATACATGTGCATAAAAAAATGAATACTGACCAACATTTTCATTCGTGGTGGTTAATCATATTTTTACGAGACAACTCCTCCCCTACTTCTTCATTGATATCTAAAAACCAAAGAAACAACTAAATGTGGTTTAAGGGTAGTATAAGAATGGATAGGGAAAATGGTTGTTTGTTTGTAGAGTATAGATTGGTATTACCTTCGAGTATAAAAGAGTATAACCTGCTAGGAAAAGCTCATTTATCTATTCCCATGGGCCCATATCAAATCAACTTTTTAAACCAAAATCACCTATCAACACCTCTTATATAAAGCAGTTTAAACAGTATAAAAGAGTATAACAATTCTAAGCCCCTAGGAAAAGCTTCATTCTATTCTCACATATCACTTTTTACCAACAAATTAATCAACACCTCTTATACATTAATGGGACCCACATAAATCAACTTTTATATCTTATTTATATTTTATTTTTTATCAATCAAACAACTCAGAATTTTTACGTTTTCAAAAAATAAAAAAAATACAACCAAACATAAAATCTCTTATTCATGTGAATTATTATCAAATATAATTATCAAATTTCCTCATCCAAACATGACCAAATAACAAGCAAATTAGGGAATAGCCATCAATAGTTGTCCATTTGGATAGATCCATCTTTCTCTTTCACAACACTTCCAAAATGCACAGCAAGCATTCATTCCTCACCACTCCAACAAATTAAGTAGAAGCAAAGTGACAAATCAAATTTCCTCATTTATTAGCCATCAATAGATACCATCTTTACAACAGGAAGGAGGGGTAAAGGGGGATGAAGGATGAGTACAAAGACTAGTTGGTAGAGAGAGACAGAAAGAGAGAGAGAGACTTATGATGAGATGGGAAAATATGGAGAGGAAGGCAGAGGAGTGTTGTCCAAGAAGGATTTGAACATGGTGAAGGCCCTCTCCGGCTGATGGAGACCCACCTTCGACCCCGAATTCCTCACCGTCGCGAACGTCAACCCCTCTTTGTACGTCATCGCGTACCCGGCGACCTGAGAATTCACAACAACAAAGAAGAGAAGAGGCAGCATCAATACTAACAGTTCTTGCAAGCTATGCCATTGGAACTTTAACATATTTTTTAAGTGTATTCTTTAGTTTATATGCTTTATCTTAAAATATTAGCATTACATTGAAGTCTGTTCATGTGTTTCTCATAAATCGGTTTAGACAGCTTTTGCATTTGCAAAAATATGTTTTTACAATCACACAATTAAACAATTTTATTGTAACAGATTTATATAAACAAATTTTAGATAAACAGTGTCCAAAAAATACAATTTCTAAAAGTTGGGGGGTGTGAGCTTCCTGTAGAATCAGTTTTAAAATATAGATTCTTGTAAAATCAATTTTACAATCGAGTAACCAAATGTACCCTTATAATTGTCTTTCGATTTTTGCGGCACTTGGGGTTGTTTGGATAAGAGTATTGGGTGCTTGAATTAGGATTGAAATTCCAATCTAGATGAATAAGTTGTTTGAATAACTTTTAAAAGAAAAATTGGGATTGAAAGAGTGGCATTATGAATTCTTAATTAGGGGGATTGAGAATCTCATTCAAGAGGTGGTATTCTCTCAATCCCTATCTAAATGGATTGAAGAAAAAAAACAAAAACCATTTTTACCTAGGCTTTTCATTTCCCTTCTTTAATGACAAACCTCTCTCTCCCGTGAATCCCAAACAGGTCTCGCCAAACTTCTTCTGCATGAACAATTTCTGCATCTCCACCATCGACCAATATTAAAAAAAAAAACACACAAAAGACTTCCCTTTAGCCTCTCTGAGAGACTAAACTTCTTCTACGTTTATTTTATTTTATTGTGTTTGTGTTACTCATCACGCATGGATTTAATCATTAGTTAAACATTATTTTGCATCTATGAGTCATTCATCAACGCATGTAGGAGGTTTTGATATTGATTTTTTTAATTCATTAATTTAATATATCTTAGTTTAATCACTTATATTAGATGATGTAAAATTGAATTTGAGTTAACATATGTTTGATTTTTGTAGAAATGATATTTTTAAAAATATATATTTTTTATATTGTAATCTAGGCATTATCAAACATAAGATTGGGATTGAGAATCACAATATTTATTTTTTGAATCATGTTTCTTACTAAATAGGTTGACAGGAGTCTCAATCTCAATTCACTTGGATTTAGATTCTCATGATTTACATAATCTCAATCCTACCTATTAACCAAATAGGCCTCTTGATATCATGCATATGAGCATTTGAAAAACCGGTTTGAAAAACAATTATTTGGTCCCATTTGGATCCCCGGTATAATAGATTCAATAATGAAAAATCTGACAAAATGTTATCCCGGATCTAAACATCTTTTTCCCATTTGCACTGACATGCCCAAAATTGCATCCACATGCTATTTTTTTTCCTGCATTTCAGAATCCCCAAAACATTATTTTTTCCAATGCGGCCTTTCTTTTCAAAACACGGATGTTTGCACTGCACATCCAAATGGATCATTTAAAAACAACTTTTGATTTTTTTTTAGACAGCATATTTTTGTTAAGTTTTTCTTTTTATTATTATTATTATTATCTAATATAACCGTAAAAGCAGAATCTTAAAGGCTATCCAAATCTGATCTTACCTCGAGAGGGTTAACGAACCAGGGGCGCCAGTCCGATTGTATGGTCCAGTTGAACTTATGCAGATTCGCTTGGGTTGCAGTGAAGGTAGGGGTGGTGCCATACCACTGCATCCAAGAATAACAACAAAAAATTTCATCAACCCAACACAAAATGAACCCAAATCTCACCAGTGTTTTTTTTCAGCAGTGAATTAATTCATGCCTGAAAAGAAGGATCTTTATGTTCTTCTGCAGCAGTTCGGGGACGTCCTGCATGGCCGACATGTCTGGATTGTTGATGCTCACGTCGTCAATGTCAAACAAGTTCATTCTGTGATGCGATCGATCAAACACTTGCCACGGGCACACGAGAATGATACTTTAAAAGCAGCTTTTGAAAACAATTTTCCAGCAAAAAATTGTTGTTTGTAATTAAACTTTATATTTTGCTTTTTCTGAAAACTGAAATAATTGAAGGCATTTGAAATAAGCATGAATTAAGCATAATTCATATAAACTTTTTATTATTTACCTTGGATCAGTCGGCCATAAGTAGAGCCCATTGGACTCCACATGTAAGGATCTGAACAGAGGGGGTGTTAAGGTACAAGGAGACCGGGTAGTCAAAGTACTCGTAGAAGCCCTGCAAAAAAAAAAAATTATCAAATGCATCAAATGTTGATGGTAAGAAGAAATATATAATTCCAATTAATTATATATATTTAAAAAAAAAAAAAAGTGTGTGTGTGTAAATTTTCTAAGAAACACTTTCCATTATTCATTGCGATAGTTGAAGTTCTGCCCCAGTTTCATCCAATTTAAGAACTAGATCTCTATCTGTGTTAGAGGTTCAAAATATTTTTGGGTCATCTTGTTATCAACAAGATTGGAACCCGAGCACACCCTTTAAATGGAGTGTCCTTAAACAAACGGCCTAACCCGTTATTTGATGTCCCCGTCATTTTTTTTAGTCCCATCCCAACTAAATTTGCTGCTCCTCTAATCCCATATGTATGCATTCAAAAGTTCAAACTCAATCTATAATCTCACACCATTCTTTGCTCTCTTCCCTTCCTCACATCCTATTCTCCCTCTAGTGCCCACCTCCTCTTCCCCATGTATGTCTTGATAGTGATAGTGGGGTGGGAGGGAGAATAGAGTGTGGGTGTTGGGCAGAAGAAGAAACATGGTGGTGGCCTCTTAGGTTAGGTATATATTTTAGTAAAAAAATTAAATCGTTTAAAATAAGTTCATTCAATTTCAAATACAATGATACATTTTTTTTATCAATACATATACCTCGTTAGACAAGGTTTAATCTTTTTAAAAAATAAAAAACATATACAAACTGTTTGTAGGACTACATTTGAATATGTGATATTGTATCAAATATTTTATATATATCCTTTAAAAAAACATCACATTTGAATTTCATTTCATCTATGAAACAAATAAAACAAAAATAAGTTAAAGACATTTACGTTCACGTAAACATTAGAAATTTAATATAAATACATATAAGTCCATGTAAACACAAAAAAAATAATCAAATACATTCCTACTGTTGACACTTGTTAATCATGATTTAACCTATAGTTAACCCTAACTCAACCTATGGAAATGTCTAATCTACCCCTGCCCCTTTCTCTCTCTCTTCCTTGAGCCCCTCAGTTTTTTGGGTTGGTACCTTCGACTCTAACGTGCGCATCCCTGACAACGCCGTGACCGTCCACAGATACGTCGATCACATCGCGACCGTCCATCGTTTCCATCGAACACATCACGACCTTCCATCGTCTCCAACGACCACCACGCCACCACGTTGTGAGTTGGGACCATCAAACACAGAAAAATTAAATTCACGACAAAATTGCCCATCTCATATGTTTTAAATTCTTGGGATGAATTTTTTTTTAGAGGTTCTAAGGCCCCGTTTGGTTGCACGATTGGGTATGATTCCGCTTTTTGAAAAGCTAAAATCCCAAAATCGTGCAACCAAACGGGTTTGATTCCGGCGGAATCAAAAGCTGGATTCCTTTTAATTTCTCTCTCGAAATCCGTGTTTTTAAAATCTCAAAAACAACGATTTTTTGTCGGAATCGATTTTTTGAATTGAAAAACAACTTTTTCTACCAAACATTAAATTCCTTCCAAATATTGATTCCTGAATTTAAAAAAAGCATCCCAAAAAAGTCAAGGTCTAAAATCATCTTAAAAAGCAGCTTTATTCCAAAATCTACTTTTCAATCTGTGTTTCCAAACGGAGCCTAAATCACACACATGCATAACCAACATTTTGAGGGAAGCGTAAGCCAGTCTGGGAGGTGAAGGTGCGGGGTGGAGGTGTTCAGGTGAGGGGTGTGACAATGAGAGTGAAAGAGATGAAAGAAGAAATATAAAATTCTGGTAGGGATAATTTTATCTTTTACATACATTAATTTGTCTCTCTAATTGTTTATAAATATTAATATGGATACACAATTTTGTTGAGATAGAATATTCTATTACTTTGCATGGAAATTTAATTTAGAGATAATTTTTTGATTTTTCGTGTTCATAGGGATATCCGGATATGTATGTCTGTTCCGACTTTAACAAAGATTTATATGAGTTTTTTAATATTAAGAAAGAGACATGTGTATTTAGCCTAACAAAAATTCATATCCACGTGTGAAATAAACAAAAAGCAAACAAAATGACTTGTACGGATTGAAAAAAGAAAGAAAAAAAATCTCAAATATTGTTCTCGGGTGTGCTTATGTCTATTTAAAGAAAAAAAAATAGAGCCCACCGTATAAATAAAAATGGTGTGGTTTTCATCCGTTGGATGAAACGTGATAGGTTTTAAGAAAAATCAAAACACGATCATAGCAAAAGAACAGATGATCCGGACCCCTTCCCTTCCTCTCATCTTATTCTTCCTTCAGTGCCCACCTCCTCTCCCCATGTCCCCCTCCGATGGTGACGGTGGAGGGGAGAGGGGGGAGGGAGAGAAGAGAATAATGTGTGGGTGGGGGCGACAATGACAGGAGGAGGGCACAGTGGGATGGGGAGGGGTGTCTTATCGTAAGTGGGGTGGATTAAGAGGTTCAGAGGGTGGGAATAACAACATACCAAAATGTATGTCAAAAATAGCTCACTTTGTATATTAAAGTTAAGTTCTCTAGGATGACCAACTCAGACGTTGGCTTCGGGCAGTCTTTGCATCACTTTCATCAATGCATTCGGGAAGTGCCAACCCATGCATGTACCTACTTATGCAAAACTTGGTGTACATATTATTTCTGATCAGCTAATAAGCCTAAGTAGGCCCGCTCAACGGTTCAGGGGTTTACCTATGTTAAGGGTAGGTCTTGAGTTCGAGTATTGGCGCTGTGTCATACATCATGTTTGTTAAGCAAAATTCAAAGAATTTTCTGTGAGATCAGGGACAAACATGCGAAGGTAGCTTATCAACTTGACCGTAAGGTCAGTCACAGAAAGTTCATCCGTCATAAAAAAAAAAAAGGCCCACTCCACAAAAAACAAAAAAAAATGATAGATAATAATTTTATTTATAGGAAGTTCAAGTTTTCTTTTGTACAAAATCACCAACCACAAAAAAAACTATAATAATAATAATTATTATTATTGATTAATTAATAATTTACAGTTTGTTTCAAATTCATTGATGGGTAAGTCTTGGATTGATGGGGGAGTATTTCTGGGATTCATGGAGAAGTATTTCTCGGATTCATTGTGTCGTATTCATGAGGGGAATATGTCTCACATTCATGAGCGAGTATAATCTCATATTTATGGTATTTTTCTGATTCACGGTATGGTTTTGGATTAATAGGAGAGCATGTCTCGAATTCATGGTGGGGTACGTCTCGGATTCATGGGGAAATATGTATAGGATTCAAGAGTTAGTATATTTTACTTAAAATGAACCTTAACTATAGTTAATTTCTTAACCATGAAGTAAAAATGATAAAAATAACATTAATATATAACCTTTGTCATAATATAAATAATTAAACATAATAAGCTAATTTTTTTATGGTATATATTTCTTAAGGTTAAATATTGGAAAAAATAATAAAAACCAACACTTAATGACAAAATTGTAGGTCCATTAGTCCATATGTATTTAATACGGACTTTTAATGACACAATTATTGAAATCCACTAAAAATAGAAAACAGCCTCATTAAAATCATAAAAATAATATAAGGTGAGCATTATGAATATATGATTCTAAATGAAAGTTTATCAACAATAATAAGTTTGTTCTTAAAAAAATCAAATTTGTCATATCAAAAGAAGATTTTTCTTCTTTATTACTCTGGTAATTTCTTGAAAGCCTATCCTACATCAATAGATTACACAAATAGGGATACCATTATTATTATTTTTTTTGCTTGGTAAATAATTTTTCATTGTTATTAAAGAGATTTACAAAGGGGATACCATTGATGTGTATGTATGCGCGCGCATGTGTATCTAAAGCCTCAAAGCCTTTCATAATTAATAAATAAATAAAATAAAGTCCAACTGTATTTAAAACTTTATTTTTTAGATGTGAAACTAGCTAATAATTCAAACAATAAAAGGAGGTAGTAACAATTCTAATATACATCATTTATTTAAAAATATATAGTTTTAATTAGTGACAAAAATCCAATAATACATCTAGGACCTAAAAACCATTAAACAGAAACATTGGGAGTAGATACAAATTTTTTCCAATATATAGACATGTTATACACGGCAACCTTCACACAAGCAGCCATGACAAAGGCTCTCTCCACTTCTTCTACCCCTTCTTTTTTTTCTTCTACAGTTAAACGTCAACTTCAAAAGAATGGATGTTTCCGTGTTATATCTCGGCCTTTGAATTTCTCATCAGCCAAATCAAACCAAACCTCCCACACGATAAGATCACACGTCATCCACCCCGACACGTGGAACATTTCAATGTATTACGTTACGTTACATTACATTACGTTGATTAAACAAACATCTCCTTCAAATAATATATATATATATATAGGGAAGTGATTCGGTGCGGGAATGCGGTCGTGCAGGCCGTCGATCACGGGTCCATCGCATCGGACGGTCAGGTGCAATTCACATCGACCGTTGGATGCGATGGACCCGCGATCGAACGATCGACGTCGTTTCCCGCATTCCCGCACTGAATCACTCGACTATATATATATATATGACCGATTACCTGCGGCGAACGGCAGGTGCGGCGTCAATCGTGGGCCGTCGATCACGGGTCCATCGCATCGGACGGTCGGGTGCGATTCACGTCGACCGTTGGATGCGATGGACCTGCGATCGAACGGCCCACGTCGCCGCCGCACCTGCCACACGCCGCACGTAATCGCCCTCGTATATATATATATATATATTATTTGAGGGGTGATTACGTGCGACGAACGGCGGGTGCAGCAACGATCTCGGGCCGTCGATCACGGGTTCATCGCATCGGACGGTCGGGTGCGATTCACATCGACCGTCAGATGCGATGGACCCGCGATCGAACGGCCCACGTCGCAGCCGCACCCGCCGTTCGCCGCACCTAATCGCTCGCGTATAGATGCGATGGACCCGCTATCGAACGGCCGACATCGCGGCCGCACCCGCCGTTCGCCACACCTAATCGCTCGTGTATATATATACGCGAGCGAATAGGTGCGGCGAACGGCGGGTGCAGCCGCGACGTGGGTCATTCGATCGCGGGTCCATCACATCCAACGATCGACGTGAAACGCACCCGACCGTCCGATGTAATGGACCCGTGATCGATGCCGCACCCGCCGTTCGCCGCACGTAATCGGCCCTCTATATAAATATATATATATATATAGAGGGCCGATTACGTGCGGCGAATGGCGGGTGCGGCAGCGATTACGGGCCGTCGATCACAGGTCCATCGCATCGGACGGTCGGGTGCGATTCACGTCAACCGTTGGATGCGATGAACACGCGATCGGACGGCCCACGTCGCGGCCGCACCTGCCGTTCGTCGCACCTAATCGCGAGCGTGTGTGTATATATATATATATATATATAGAGGGCCGATTACGTGCGGCGAACGGCAGGTGCGGCGTCGATCGTGGGCCGTCGATCACGGGTCCATCGCATCGGACGGTCGGGTGCGATTCACGTCGACCGTTGGATGCGATGGACCCGCGATCGAACGGCCCACGTCACCGCCGCACGTAATCGCTCGCGTATATATATATATATATATATATATATATATATATATATATATATATATATATGGGGCTGATGGGGTGCGACCATGCACACGGTGCACCCCATCGTGCGCCCGATGGTTCAGCCGTCCGATCGCTGATCTCGCGATCGGACGGCTGGTGATGTTTTTTTTTTTAAAAAAAAAATTAAACCAGATGAAACCGGTTTCGATGGGGACCCCGTGACCCCCCAAAGACCCTCCCCCGACTCTCTCTCCTCTCATACTTCTCATCTTCTCTTCTACTAAACAACAACAGAGAACAAAAAAGGGAAAAAAGGGGGGAGCACCACCTGCTGTGCCCTCGTCCACTAGGCCACGCCCACCCCTCCCCGTGCTCGACGACCACCGGCCACCCCCTCCATCTCCTCTTCTCCTCATGCGGCACCCCGTCTCGACATCGTGCGTCTGTGCCCGTGACCGT